>OU342745.1:117899957-118366896 GCA_910589775.1 Avena eriantha
GATCCATGTGTGGTCTCTGAAAAGAACACACATGCAATGACTCTGGTTGTTGTTAGTAAAAAGAACACACATGCAATGACACTGGTGGATCCATATGTGGTATGTGAAAAGAACACACATTTCAATGACTCTGGTTGTTGCTAGTAAAAAGAACACACATGCAATGACACTAGTGGATCCATGTGTGGTCTCTAAAGAGAACACACATTTCAATGACTCTGGTTGTCATTAGTAAAAGAAATACACATGCAATGACTTCAGTTGTTGTTAGTAAAAAGAACAAACATGTAATTACACTGGTGGATCCATGTGTGGTCTCTGAAGAGAACACACATGCCATGACTCTGGTTTTTCTTAGTAAAAAGAACACGCATGCAATGACCTTGGTGGATCCATAGGTGGATTGTGAAAAGAACACGCATTTCAATGACTCTGGTGGATCCATATGTTGTATGTGAAAAGAACACACATTTCAATGACTCTGGTTGTTGTTAGTAAAAAGAAACACACATGCAATAACACTGGTGGATCCATAGGTGGATTGTGAAAAGAGCACACATGCAATGACATTGGTGGATCCATATGTGGTATGTGAAAAGAACACACATGCAATGACTCCAGTTGTTGTTAGTAAAAATAACACACATGCAATGACACTGGTGGATCCATGTGTGGTCTCTTAAGAGAACACACATTTCAATGACACTGGTGGATCCATATGTGGTATGTGAAAATAACAGTCATGAAATGACTCTAATTGTTGTTAGTAAAAAGAACACACATGCAATGACACTGGTGGATCCATATGTGGTATGTGAAAAGAATACACATGCAATGACTCTATTTGTTGTTAGTAAAAAGTACACACATGCAATGACACTGGTGGATCCATGTGTGGTCTCTGAAGAGAACACACATTTCAATGACACCGGTGGATCCATATGTGGTATGTGAAAAGAACACACATGAAATGACTCCAGTTGTTGTTAGTAAAAAGAACACACATGCAATGACACTGATGGATCCATATGTGGTATGTGAAAATAACACACGTGCAATGAATCTGGTTGTTGTTAGTAAAAAGAACACACATGCAATGACACTAGTGGATCCATAGGTTGATTGTGAAAAGAACACACATGCAATGACACTAGTTGTTGTTAGTAAAAAGAACACACATGCAATGAAACTAGTGGATCCATGTGTAGTCTCTAAAAGAACACACATTTCAATGACTCTCGTTGTTGTTAGTAAAAAGAGCACACATGCAATGACACTGGTGGATCCATAGGTGGATTGTGAAAAAGAGCACACATGCAATGACACTGGTGGATCCATATGTGGTATGTGAAAAGAACACACATGCAATCACACTGGTGATCCATAGGTGGATTGTGAAAAGAGCACACATGCAATAACACTGTGGATCCATGTGTGGTCTCTAAAGAGAACACACATTTCAATGACTCCAGTTGTTGTTAGTAAAAAGAACACACATGCAATGACACTGGTGGATCCATGTGTGGTTTCTAGAGAGAACACACATTTCAATGACTCTGGTTGTTGTTAGTAAAAAGAGCAGACATTTCAATGATACTGGTGGATCCATAGGCAGATTGTGAAAAGAGATTTTCCCTCTCTCTTGGTCACAAATCTCACAAAATCCCAAACGTGTGGAGATCCCAAACATGTGCTCACTCTGGGTGCTATGCCCTGATTGGCTGACACAGATGTCACGTGGATTGTCTCCACGAACCGTTGATCCCATGTGATCCAACGGGCAGGATAACCCCTCCCTTCTCCACTTTTTTATGCATGGTCAATCCGTGCCACCGATACTTTACCTCCATAAACAAGTGAAAATCCATCTATCTAACTAAAAAAAATGATCATATTTCGAAGAAGCCATCGTCTTTGTCTTCCGGTTCATCCTCGTCTTTGTCAATGCCGTCGGTGTCCTCCTCTGATGACTCGACACCGCCCCCTTCCTCGAATAAGCGCCCTATCTCCTCATCGGAGTCCTCCTCCTCCTCTTCATAGTCCCACGGGTCCACGTCACTCTCCTCCGCTTCTGCCTCCAACTGATCGATGAACGCCTCCTCGTTGGCCGAGTGGGATTCGTCCAAATAGCTATCTCCTCTCTTCTTCCTGGTCTTCTTCTCGTTCCTCTTCTTGTCCGTACTCGCTGGTGCAACACGCGCCCCCATCCTGGCTGCTGCTTTGCGCTCGTCTGACGCTGCAGGTACCCCACGCTCCTCCTGCGCGGCCGGTACGAGCTTCGACATCACGGTGTCCTCGAGTGCCGATGTCAATAGATCCTGGCACGGTCGGACACGACGTGCTGCCTCATCAGGCGATTCGCGAGCGCGGACGATGCAGCGAACAGCCGGGGATGCAGGACGGTCAGTGGACGGCTTGGACCTGCCATTGCCAGGGCGAGGGGGCATCGTGCTCGAGGTAGATGCTCTGAATGGTCGATGGCGGGTACCCAGAGTGGGGTGCCGATCTGATCAAGGACGAGCAGCGGTTTTGTGCGTCGTGTCCACGCAGGCATTTGTCCATTATCAAAAAAAAAGAAGAAAGAAGTAATATCTCACGTGCTGAACATAATTTGATCACAACAAAAGTGGCACATCATATTCTAGACTCGTAAATATCCCGTGCATGCCTGTCACGTGGAGTTCGACGGAGTTCGACGTGCCAACGTGATCGTGTAGCAGTTGCGCGCGTCATTGCCCCATCAACACGTGACGCACGCACGCGGGATGTGCGCGCCGATTCCCGTGATGACCACCCGGCTCACACTCCCCTTATTATATACTGGATTGTGGGCGGCGCCGAAGACCATTGAAGTGTCCATCGATAAAGACAGGTCCCATCGATTCCCTACCCCTGCCTCCCTGACTTCTTTGAGAAGGTAGACCGTACACGGTGGTCTTGTATAATAGTACTAGTACTACTGGACCATGGCCTGTACTCTTTGACTCTTCTCCCACACTAATCACTATCTCCTTCCTCCTGCCGCAGCCACACTCACCCTGCAAGCCATGGCTCCACTGAGGAGGGGGAGAGGCCCGTCGACGATCCTCGCGGAGAAAAGGGAGAGAAATCGCCACGAGGCACTTGTTGCTCTACCAGCCGCTCAAGCCCACCCTCTCATTGAGGCCCAATCTCCCCCGACAATGCCGCTGAATGTTCTAGCAGGCGAGGGCTCCTCCCGGTACGGTCTTCTTGTTCTACTTCTTCTCCATCTCCCTCTCCATCATGATCTTAATCAGCTTCTTCTTGTTTTTCTTCTTCTTCTGGCTCTTCCTCTTCTATGTATTACAGGCCGGCCATGGAGCCTGAATCCACCATGATAGAGGCGTTGTAGGATCCATTCGTCCCCGTTCCATGTCTCAGCGAGGTAGCAAATCTCCACGTTGTTATTTCCCCGAGTTATGATGTGGATTTCTTAGATGCTGTACACCCCGCATTGGTTTTTCTTCTTCTTTTGCGAGTTGTATTAGTTTTCATGAATATGAATGAATCTCTTGGTCTTTCCTTAATACCGCTGTTCATAGATTCACTATGGATTTTTTGTGATTATGATTAGTTATCATGGTCATGAATAGATCTCTAGGTCCATTTTTTAACACTACAGCCAATAGATTCAACGGGGATTTTTTTGATCTGTATTAGTATTCACCTGGGACCTGGAGTGTAATTGTAGAATTCCTATTTCAATTAACATGAATGATGCAGCGATCGAAGGCCGAGTACCGTGACAAGGTGGCCGCGATCAGTTCCAAGATTGCCAACCAACATGAGCTTGCACGCTCCCTCACCCACGCTAATGAGAGCCTACGCAAGCAATTATCTATGCAGAAGGCGATCTCGCTAGATTTTGCACGTGACGTTGTTAGGTTGCAGAAAGTGCTCGACCGTAACTTGAACAGGCAAGAACAGGCCATCAAGATAATCAATGAGCTCACGGAGGAGAAGAATAATCTCGTGGAAAGGTGCATTCTCCTGCAGGACGAAGTCAGCGAGGCACTCAGAGGACGCGTCAAGGACACCAAGGCTACCATCTGAGGCTACCATGATAGGAACCGTTGCCTGGATGCAGTCAAGGAGATGAAGGCGTACATGAGCAGAGGGATCACCGTACTCGAGTGTGTTCAGAAAGAGAACGAGGAGCTAAGGGCACGTCTGGAGGCGTATCGAAGCAATGCCCAAGTCTGATTCCCGTTAGCAGGGACACGAATATCAGTTCGTCCTCCTCTCCTTTTGTAATGTTTAGGGTTCAGGGAGCAATGCCCATGTCTGCTTCCCATTATAGGGTGCAATAAGAATCCTAGGGCAACTCTTTATCTATGTTCATGAATGGACACCGTGTTCATGTTCATGAATGGACACCATGTTCTCTTTCCATTATGTATCTGGACATGGGTTTCTGCATTATGACTTTGCCACTCTCCCGCTACTATTTGGTGATATTGGGAAAAACCCACAGCACACTAAACTGTAGATAAATCTTATTTGTCTTTGAAATTGAAATTATGATAGTGCCACTAGTCGATTCATAAAATGTTGATTAGTCCTAGATTGCTTCTTCCTTGAAATTATGATAGTGCCACTAGTCGATTCAGTTAATTATGGGACCTAACCAACTTGTCCTGGTGAACTGAACAAACCATACTATGTATTTTTGTTGCAGGGAAAGAGGCGAAAGATCGACCAGGACCTGGCGACCTCGCTAAATGACAAGATAGCAATCCAAAGGGAGAAGCAGAATTCCCAGAAACTAGCCTTTGACCAACTGCGCATTGAACTCGCGGTCCTTTCTGACAAGTGCCAGAAACTGAAGGAGTTAAACGCTGACTGGGCGAAGCTACACAGTGAAGGTCGTGCCTCGGCTAGGAAGCAGACGGAGATCATGAAAGGGATCTTGAAGGAAAATCGTATGGCTACGGACAAAATTCTCCAATCTGTGACGGAGCGCTTGAACCTACAGCTGAAGCACGACATAGTACTATGGGAGCTGGCCAATCTTAGGGAGGAAAACAGGCAGCTCCGGGCCAGGCTCACTTGAACACAACATATGTCTATTTAGTACTGAACTACCTGGTTTATCCTCTGAAGTGGTGATTTTGTAAGCGTGAACTTAACTCTATGCACGATATGTGTGTTCGTCTGAAATTAGTTTGCTCGAGGATTGAGTTTGGCTTAGTTCGGAAAGCGCAACTGCAAGTCTTACAATTAACTAGTTTCAGGCATTGGCACAACATAAATTATTCATCTTGAATTTCCTTTATCCTCTATAGTCTGTCCTTGTTCACACTCGTACGCCTTCTTTAGTTCCTTCAATAGTTCCGCAATGCAGTACTCTAGCTTCTTCTTGTCTTCCCTGAGCTGATCCCTCTCCTTTTCTGCATTATGAATCAACAACCTGTGACTATCCTGAAGCTTCTTTGCAGTTCCAACAACCAAGCTCCCATCGATTCCGTCAATTAGCTCTGACTGCAATTCTCGATTTCTTGTTCCAGCTCCTTATTTCATACCAATAGCTTGTAAATTTTTTTAGCTGCATCACTTACATCAGTAAATCTCCCCGACCTTTCCAACTCATACATCTCCCATAACTGTGCCAAACATTTCTTAAGTGCATCTGGCCACTCAAGATCCACCCACTCTACTGCTTTACACACCGGGCCAACCTAAAAACACACACACTATAGTGTTATGAACATGCACGATACATTTTACTTCATGTCACAGTTGCACATAATGTAAACAAACCTGATTTGTACAACCCAAAAACTTCTCCTAGTGTTACTGCCTTCGAATGCAATATATCCCCTCAGTTTTAGCCCATGGTCACATGGCACTTCTCCATCGAGATCTAGGCCCTCCCATTCGGAGTGGTAGATCATCCGTGGTACCTATAGGTAAATGCAAAGCTGAAATCAAACACGATTGCATGCACATATGGAGCTGAGATCGAGAGATTTACCATTGCCTAACCCTAGCCCGAGAAAACAAAGGAACTCACATCGTGGAAGGAATACTCGATGTCAGAGAAAAGGCTGTCGCTGCGAATGGCGAATGTGTCAAGGACAGCATGGCGAATGCGTCATCGCAGGCGACGGCGTCGGTGTCGGTGTCGGCGAGAGAGAGAGAGAGAGAGAGAGAGAGAGAGAGAGAGAGAGAGAGAGCAACCCTTCTACCGCTGCAACGATGACTAAATTGGCATGTTACAATAGTTTAATGGATCCATGCCCTTTCCCTGGATTACTGTCTCCTGCCTGATATGGATTCTCTTCACACATTCTCATTTCAAATATTAAACATGCACTCCCTCCATCCCAATTTCATTGCCTAACGAAAACATACCAGTATATTACATCATCCACAGAAACAAAATCATGTCAACTACAAGGTACTTATGCATCACTTCTTCGGTCATGGTTTCACAAAACATTACATTATAATCTCTCAACAAACATAACCACAACATGGTTTCACAAAACATCACATTACAATCTCTCAACAAACGTAATCCTAGAAACAAGTATATTACATCAACTCAAGAAACAAAATCATGTCGACTACAAGGTACTTACACATCACTTGTCCTGTCATGGTTTCACAAAACATTTCATTACAGTCTCTCAACAAACAAAATAACAGAAACACGTATAGTACATCATCTCAAGAAACATAATCATGTCAACTACAATGTATTTCTGCTTCACTAGTCCAGTCATGATTTCACAAAACATTACATTACAATGTCCAAACAAACATTACATTACAATGTCCCAACAAACATAGTATAGGTTTTTGCTCATCGGACGATCTGCCGGCTCAGAACCTCATCTTCGGGTAATTGCCATCTACCAAGTAATCAAGGTAGGGTTGATTCCAGCTAGGAATTACAGCCAGAACTCCTACTAAAGGTGAGTCGGATTTGGTTGGATATTCCTCGTCTACTTCTTTTATAAAGGGAACTTTGAGGTGCTCTAAAAATCGCCATCCGTGACCTTTTTCCGCGTAGAGCCTATTCAAGATAATGCATCTTCTTCCTCATTTTCTGTTCGAGGGATGTGTTGAACCTCGAACCCTTCGAATGATTTAGATAGTTCATCCACGACAACTCTATATGCTACCATGTGCTTATTTGCATTACAAATATCCGACACTTGTTGAGCAAAAAGATCCAAATCTCCATAACACATTAATCGTCGGATGCTGATGTCCTTAGCAATCCGGATTCCATGTAGCAGTGCTTCATATTCGTCAATGTTATTTCTTGCCGTGAAGTGAATCTGCAACACATAGAAAAGTTTATCTCCTTGGGGTGATTTGAGCACCACACCCGCCCCCGAGTGCCTTAGACCCGTCAAAGTGTAAGGTCCAGTATTCCGACTCTAGGAGGGCCATATTCTCCGTTGTCTCTGTCCAATCAGCGACAAAGTCAGCGAGGATTGGGGATTTGATTGTTGTACGCGGTTTGTACTCAATTTCGAAAGCTGAAAGCTCTATGCCCCATTTTGCTACACATCTTGTAGCATCGCTATTGTTGATTATATCTCTCATGGGAGCTGTGCTCACCATAGTAATTGGATGTTCCTGAAAGTAATGTCGTAACTTCTGGGCTGCGAAGAACACACTGTAAGCCAGCTTTTGATAGTGCGGATACTGCTGCTTTGATTCAGTTAGGACTTTGCTGAGGTAATAAGTCAGACGTTGCACCAGGTGTTCCTGTTTTTCCTCTTGTCTCTCCACTACCATGACGACACTGATGACTCTGTTTGTCGCAGCGAGGTAGAGCAACATTGGTTCCTGATGTTCCGGTGCTGCAAGGATAGGAGTAGATGAGAGTACTTCTTTCAAGTCTTGTAGTGCAGCTTCAGCTTCATCAGTCCAAACGAATTTTTTGGTCTTTTTCAGGAGCTTGTAGAGTGGTGCAGCTCTATCACCGAGCCGGCTTACAAACCGACTGACTGCAGCAATGCAACCAGTTAGTCTTTGAATGTCCTTCAGGCGAGTCGGCCTGGAAATATTTAGTATAGCCTTAATCTTGTCTCGGTTCACCTCTATTCCTCTTTGAGACACAATGAAACTTAACAAATTTTCCGGCTGGTATTCCGAAGAAACACTTCCTTAGGTTAAGCATTATGTTGTATTTGCATAGATTGGCGAACGTTTCCTCCAAGTCGGAAATTAAGGTTTCCTTCTTTTTGGACATCACCGCAATGTCATCCACATATGCATGTACATTGCGTCCGATTTGATCGTGGAGGCAACGCTGCATAGTGCGCTGGTATGTAGCTCCTATGTTCTTGAGCCCAAAGGGCATCATAGCAAAACAGAAGGTTCCGAAAGGGGTTATGAATGAAGTTTTGACTTTGTCTGATTCCTTCATCTGTATTTGGTGATAACCGGAATATGCGTCGAGAAAACATAGGAGTTCCGAGCCTACCGTACAATCGATAACTTGATCAATTCTTGGCAGAGCGAATGGATCTTTGGGACAAGCCTTGTTCAAGGCAATATAATCAACACACATCCTTAAATCAGTGGGGTCCTTTTTAGGGACCATTACAAGATTGGCCGACCACTTAGTGTGGATGACCTCTTCTATGAATCCGGCTAACTAGAGTCGGGCTAGTTCCTTAGCTATTACTTTTCGCTTTTCGTTGCCGAAACATCGTAAGGACTGTTTGACGGGTTTAGCGTTCGGGTGTACATTTAGAGAGTGCTCGGCAAGTTCCCTAGGTACTCCGGTCATGTCAGATCATTGCCATGCGAAGATATCTTGATTTGCTTGGAGGAACTTGACAAGCGCACTTTTCTATGCGCTATCTAGGCCTACACCGATCTGGGTCACCTTGAAGGGGTCATCATCCTTCAACGGTGTCTTCTTTGTCTGTTTTAATGCCTTGAACTCCGGAGTCGGCTTTGTCACCTCCTTCTTCGTCGCGGGCATCTTAGACGGATCAATGGTCTTCTTGATCTCCTGGTACTCCTGGGTGTGCAACACAGCTTCATCAAAGGCGACATTTCTGTCCTCACACTCTCGTGCCTTCTTCGGGTCTCCCCTGATGATGATCACACCTTTGGGACCTGGAATTTTCATCATATTGTAAATGTAACATTGACAAGCCATAAAAGCCCAGTAAGCTAGACGCCCGTATATAGCATGGTACGCGCTCTTGAACGGGACCACTTCGAAGGAAAGTGCCTTCGTCCGATAGTTCTTTGGAGTTCCAAAGGTAACATCCAAAGTGATCTCTCCTAGGGAATTTGCTTGTCTTCCTGGGATGACTCTGTGTGATGAGGACATCCCTACTGATTTGCTATTTCCAACTCCTAATAAAGATGTTGATGTCACTATCAAGGATAAGTCCAATGAAATCAGGATTGGACCAAAACTAGAGCTCGTGCAAAGCTACTTGAACAATAGGTGAATTCACTCCTAAATGAATCTGATGTTTTTGCTAATGAGAATTTTATACTGCCTAAGTCTATGCATTTATATATGCTCAGGTTCACTAAGGAGACAAGCATGGCACAAGGAGAAGGGTTGCGTCAAGAGGAGCCAGACGTGATGATCATTGATACATTGCAAATGTATCTATAATTTTTGATGTTCCATGCTTGGTTTTATCTACTTTCTTATGTTTTGCCCACACTTTGGAGTATTCTTATACACTTTCTTGGACTAACATATTAACAAGATGCCATAGTGCCAGTTGCCTATTTTCTGCTGTTTTTGGTTCTAGGAAAGTCAGAAAATCTATATTCTCGGAATTGGACCGGACAAAAGCCAAAGTCGATATTTTACCGGAAGACTCACGGAGCCAGAAGACGAGACGGAGAGGGGCCAGGGGCTGGCCACACCATGTGGTGGCGTGGGCTAGCCCTGGTCGCGCCACCAGGTGGTGTGGGCCCCTCAGGCCTCCATCGACCTTGCCTCTTCGCCTATAAGATGCCTCTCGATGCGAAAACCCTAAATCGTCAAGCCTCCAGCCACGGAAAGTTCTGCAGCACCGCCGCCACCGAAGGGGAGATTCGGGGGACATAAAGTCTCTGTTCCGACACCCTTCCAGGATGGGGAAGTGCCCCCGGAGCCATCTCCATTGATCTCCACCACCATCTCCATCACCGTTGCTGATTCCCATGATGATGAGGGAGTAGTTTTTCCTCGAGGCTAAGGGTTCTACCGGTAACTATGTGTTCAGCTCTCTCTCTATGCATGATCATAATGTGATAATGAGCTTTGTAATCAAGTAGATCTACCTTGCTACTCGAGTGCTTTAATACATCTCTTCTCTCCCCATGTGTGTGAAAGTGACAGCGTGCACACCATGGTGGCACTTAGGCTAGAGATTAAAAATACTTGTTATGAGTTATATTTGGAGTTGGATGTCTGTATGAAATTGTGGTGTTTGTTGGACTCATCTAGTACTCAAGGTGACAGTGTGGGGTTTTCTAGATGGGAAAGATGAACTTTGAGGTGTGCTGTTATAGCCCTACCATCGATTAGAGTGTCCAACCGGAGAGTAGTTCAGCGTAGTATCATAAAGAGGAGATATTTATATGAGAGTGTTCACTAGTGAAAGTATGATCCCTAGGCCTTGTTTCTAAGCATTGATACACCGTTTGCATCTAGATCTGTTAGATGTTTGCTTGCTTCCATATTTATTTCAGTTTGCCTTTAGTCTCCTCCATGCCATCAAGCTCTTCTATAGCACCATTGTCTTATATCCATACCACTTGTATTTCACTATCTCTTCGCTAAACTAGTGCACCTATACACCTGAAAAGTGTATTGGGTGTGTTGGAGACACAAGAGACTTCTTGTATCTTGATTGCAGGGTTGCTTGAGAGGGGATACCTTTGACCACTTCCTCCCTGAGTTTGCTAAACCTTGGGTAATCCACTTAAGGGAAAACTTGCTGTTGTTCTACTAACCTCTGCACTTGGAGGCCCAACAACTGTCTACAAGAATAGAAGTGCGTAGACATCACGCTATTTTTTGGCGCTGTTGCCGGGGAGGAAAGGTAAAAGGTATTCACACCAGAGGATTAAAGAAGAAGAACCTCCCACGGCAAACGCCTATTTTCTGGCGCCGTTGCCGGGGAGGTAAGGTAAAAGGTACTCACATCCTCCGGTGTGGGTGCTCGAAGTTATTTCCTTTAGATTCTGCAATTGTGTCTTTTTGTTTCTTGTTTTTACTAGTTAGGCTTAATGGAAAACAACAACAAAATTAGAGAGCTTTATAGTATTTTTTTTGAGTTAGGACATGAAGTGTTTGAAGATAAAATTAAAAAACATACGGAACTTTATTTGCATGCTAATAGCAATGTTGTTAGTATGAATTCTTTGGACACCATTATTGCTAATAATATGGAAAATTCTAAGCTTGGGGAATCTGGTTTTGATGAGTATGATATTTTTAGTCCCCCAAGCATGGAGGAGAAAATCTACTTTGATGATATTATGCCTCCAATATATGATGATTACTATGATGAATATGATATTTTCAGTACACCTACTATTGAGGAGAAAATTAATTATGATTGCAATATGCCTCCTATATTTTATGATTATGGTGATGAGAATAATAATAATAGCTATTTTGTTGAATTTACTCCCACTACAATTAATAAAAATAACTATGCTTATGTGGAGAGTAATAATGATTATATGCATGTGGCTCATGATAAGAATGTTTCTTGTGATAGTTATATTGTTAATTTTATTCATGATACTACTGAAAGTTATTATGAGAGAGGGAAACATGGTTTTATGTATCTCAACAATATTAAGTTTCCCCTCTTTATGTTGAAAATTTCGAAGTTGCACTTGTTTTGCTTTACTATGCTTATTGCTTTGTGCTTTCATGACTTGTTTATTTACAAGATTCCTATGCATAGGAAGTGGGTTAGACTTAAATGTGCTTTGAATTTGCTTCTTGATGCTCTCTTTTACTTCAATTCATATTTCTTATGTGAGCATCTTCTCAAACTATCATGCCTAACTTAAAGGCGTTAAAAAAAGTACTTATTGGGAGATAACCCAAAAGGTTTAGATGAGTCTTGAAAGTTATTGCCTCTGTAATAACCGCTCCTTATCCTTTTTATTTGTTTTTTGTGCCAAGAGTGACCTCTAATGAGAGAGAAGTAATGATTGGGAAAGTTGTTGTCTCGAAACAGATTTTTGTGCTTCACCGTAAAAATTCGTGTAAAATCTCTATACGTGCTTTTGAGGCGTGAATTTTTTTGCCTCTGCCCCAGGTTGTTATCTAACTTTTGTAAGTTCAACACGTTTCGATTTGAGCAACAGAAGGTCTTCGAAAAAATTCATCTTTACCTGCTGGTCTGTTTTGACAGATTTCTGCCATTTTCTGCATTTGCTTCTTGTTGGTTCCTTTTTGAGTTCTTTTGGGGAATTGAGATTTTTGAGGGAAGTTCTACAGTAGTTTGTGTTTAAATGGAAATTTTATTGGTGTTGAAACTGAACCCAAAGACTTATTATCTTGAGTACACTAATGTTGCTAATAAAGATTGTGTGAAGTTTTGTATGAAGGAAAAAATTTCAGGTGTATGGAAGGAATGAGTAATGAGATGAAGGATGGACTAAAGCTCAAGCTTGGGGATTCCACGTGTGTCACCCCAAGAAATATCCAAGAAGTACAAGCTTCAAAGCTTGAGGATGCCCAAGGCATCCCCTTCTTCATCAATAAAAATCCCAGGTTTCTTCCAAACGCTTCATTTTTTTGTTTCATGCACAGTTGTGTTGTTCTTGGAGCGTCATATTTTTCGTTTTCGTTTTGGTTTTTCGTTTGCTTGGTTTGCTTAGTTTGCTGAATAAATTGGTTGGACCCCCTCTTTCATACATTGGTGTTCAAATAGTTTGGTTTGGTTTGGAAAAGAGTAGGAAAGTTCATGCTTAAGTGGTAAAGAGAGCTTGTTTTTGACTGTGGCGTATGCTTTGTCATGACATGCTTGATATTGTTTTGGCTTTATGCTTAGTATTCTTTGCTGTAGCATGACTTGTTATAAACAATTGAGATTGCTTAATGTGCCTTGGATGAATCATGTGTTGTTTTAGCATATTAAAGCATAGTATTGTGGTATTCTCCTTTGATGATTTATTTGGGTTGACTTGGCGCATGCTCACACCATGTTATGACTATCCAAAGTAACCAATAGCCTTGATGATCCTTTAGTTTTCAACTTGTAGTATCACTTTATGTTTTGATCAATGATGTCTTGTCGCTCTGCATGATTATGGCCATTAGTGCTCTCTTAGTTTGTCGATCCCAATCTTTTGCTAGCCTCCACAACCAAGTATGAGTTCCACTCATGCATCCAACTCCCTAAACCAAGTTATTCCAAAGAGTCCACCATACCTACCTACTAGCTTATGCTATTCCAAGTATATTCATGCTTTTGTTTACCTTCCAAATTAAACTTGTTATGAGAAAACTAGTGATTAAAGCTCTCACGAACTTGATGGCACACTTTACTTTTCTTGCCCATAATAAACTTGAACCATTGTGTCATCTATGTTGTATATGCTTGCACTTATTTGTTGGGAATTAGCAGAACCATGCTGTCATGGGGAACGCTTTCAACATTGCACTTGGTACTTGTACCTAGTTGATATCATGCTCTTTTGTATATGGATGTCGTCGGTGTGAAATGAAAGGGGAGCTTGTAAGTCCATGGAGTTATGTATATGTGTTAGAGAAACGCTTGGGCCGCTGGTCTAATCCATGCTGACATGGTGGAAACCTGCAGCGTAACCATAATGAGCTATCTATGAAGCATTCTTCTTATAAAAAAGAGTCCTATTGAAAAAAAGAGAAAAAGAAAAAAAGAGATTATGAAAAGAGGAAAGAGAGAAAAAAGCACCATATTCCCATGGTAAATAAGAAGATTGCTGAGATGCTCGTTGTCTGCTTGCCTTGTCATTGTGATATGGGGATTCTTCCGTATCATCGGGCAAGGGGTACCCCGTTGGCGGTTCTCTATGATACACATGTACTTACAATGACAAGAACTTACCGATGACTAAACTTGAGTAGCATGAGGAGCGTCCCTCGTATACAAGGGACATGAGATTTCTAACTTATACTTCGTTAAGCATGTACACCATAGTTTGTTCACTTTAACCTTAATCACTTCAAGATGCTTATGATAGGGGCAATGAGAGCTGAAAGCTATAAGTACCATAATTTTTGGAAGCTCTTTATGAGACTTGAATCCCTGCTTCCTTTTATGAAGGCCCTTCTTCCACCATTATATTGAGTCTCCACCTTCTACCTTTATGCACCTACTTTGAGAGCATAGTGGCCATTCTTAGTTCTATGTGCATTGTCCCAAGACTTATTGATTGATGCATACCTTGATATTGCTTGTTTTAAACTATTTGTATCTAGTCACTCTTATGAACTTTGAAGGTGTCCTATACATTTATATTTGCTACTCTATGAGGGACAAGTTGAATGCTACTATGCTATGTTTTTCTTTATGTGAAACAAACAAACGTCTTGCAAAGCATTGTTATTCATTAATCTTTTGTTTGTGCCTTTTCATGTTGCAACTTAGTTGCTTTGTCTTATTGCTAGAACTTTGTCTTTCATGTTATGATTGAAGTACTATGATCCCTGTATTGAATGTTTTACAAATACTTTGATCAAGTCTTCGATGGTGCATGTCACCTCCAAAATTATTCTTTCTTTTTATCACTTACCTACTCGAGGACGAGCAGGAGTTAAGCTTGGGGATGTTGATACATTGCAAATGTATCTATATTTTTTGATGTTCCATGCTTGGTTTTATCTACTTTCTTGTGTTTTGTCCACACTTTGAAGTACTTTTCATATGATTTCTTGGAATAACCTATTAACAAGAGCCACAGTGCCAGTTGCCTGTTTTCTTGGAATAACCCGTATATAGCATGGTACGTGCTCTTGAACGGGACCACTTCGAAGGAAAGTGCCTTCGTCCGATAGTTCTTTGGAGTTCCAAAGGTAACATCCAAAGTGATCTCTCCGAGGGAATTTGCTTGTCTTCCTGGGACGACTCCGTGTGATGAGGACATCCCTGCTGATTTGCTATCTCCAACTCCTAATGAAGATGTTGATGTCACTATCAAGGATAAGTCTAATGAAATCAGGATTGGACCAATTAACAGAGCTCGTGCAAAGCTACTTGAACAACAGGTGAATTCACTCCTAAATGAATCTGATGTTTTTGCTAATGAGAATTTTATACTGCCTAAGTCTATGCATTTATGTATGCTCAGGTTCACTAAGGAGACAAGCATGGCACGAGAAGGAGAAGGGCTGCGTCAAGAGGAGCCAGACGTGATGATCATTGATACATTGCAAATGTATCTATAATTTTTGATGTTCCATGCTTGGTTTTATCTACTTTCTTATGTTTTTCGCACAATTTGGAGTATTTTTATACACTTTCGTGGACTAACCTATTAACAAGATGCCACAGTGCCAGTTGCCTAGTTTCTGCTGTTTTTGGTTCCAGGAAAGTCAGAAAATCTATATTCTCGGAATTGGACTGGACAAAAGCCAAAGTCGATATTTTACCGGAAGACTCACGGAGCCAGAAGACGAGACGAAGAGGGGCCAGGGGCTGGCCACACCATGTGGTGGCGCGGGCTAGCCCTGGCCGCGCCACCAGGTGGTGTGGGCCCCTCAGGCCTCCACCGACCTTGCCTCTTCGCCTATAAGATGCCTCCCGATGTGAAAACACTAAATCGTCAAGCCTCTAGCCACGAAAAGTTCCGCAGCGCCGCTGCCACCGAAGGGGAGATTTAGGGCACAGAAAGTCTCTGTTCCGGCACCCTGCCGGGACGGGGAAGAGCCCCCGGAGCCATCTCCATCGATCTCCACCACCATCTCCATCACTGTTGCTGATTCCCATGATGATGAGGGAGTAGTTCTTCCTCGAGGCTAAGGGTTCTACCGGTAGCTATGTGTTCATATCTCTCTCTATGCATGATCATAATGTGATCATGAGCTTTGTAATCAAGTAGATCTACCTTGCTACTCAAGTGCTTTAATACATCTCTACTCTCCCCATGTGTGTGAAAGTGATAGCGTGCACACCATGGTGGCACTTAGGCTAGAGATTACAAATACTTGTTATGAGTTATATTTTGAGTTGGATGTCTTTATGAAATTGTGGTGTTTGTTGGAATCATCTAGTACTTAAGGTGATAGTGTGGGGTTTTCTAAATGGGAAAGATGAACTTTGAGGTGTGCTATTATACCCCTACCATCGATTAGAGTGTCCAACCGGAGAGTAGTTCAGCGTAGTATCAGAAAGAGAAGATATTTATATGAGAGTGTTCACTAGTGAAAGTAGGCCTTGTTTCTAAGCATTGATACACCATTTGCATCTAGATCTGTTACATGTTTGCTTGCTTCCATCTTTATTTCAGTTTGCCTTTAGTCTCTTCCACGCCATCAAGCTCTTTTATAGCACCGTTGTCTTATATCCATACCACTTGTATTTCACTATCTCTTCGCCGAACTAGTGCACCTATACACCTGACAAGTGTATTGGGTGTGTTGGGGACACAAGAGACTTCTTGTATCTTGATTGCAGGGTTGCTTGAGAGGGGATACCTTTGACCACTTCCTCCCTAAGTTCGATAAACCTTGGGTAATCCACTTAAGGGAAAACTTGCTACTGTTCTACAAGCCTCTGCACTTGGAGGCCCAACAACTGTCTACAAGAATAGAAGTGCATAGACATCAATCATCCATGAAGGCGCGAGGGAGGAGAGGGAGGTAGGCGCAATACAAGCAAGGGAGATCATCAAAGAGAAGGAATGTTCAATTCGGTCAGACAGAAGTCCTAAAAACTAAACAGACGTGGATTCCTCATACGAACTCCAAATAGCGCAAATAAGAACTTGTTGGATAGATAATTCGAAGATCTTACCGATGAGTACTTCCACGTCTAAAGACCTCGGATAATCCGGCCCCCACACCCCGGATAATCCGGCCCTGCTTTGGAGATTCTGCTAAGGACTTTGTGCGCAACTTTCTGTACGGCCCCGGATAATCCGGCCCACTTAGATCGGATAATCCCGCACAAAAAGTTCCCATCTGATCTGGATGGATCTGACTGTATCAGACACATTTTTGTTTTGCGTTTTTTCGGACGTTTTGGTGGCCATATAAGCCTAGGTACGCCCTGTAGATTAGGTTAGACCACGTTAAAACTATTTTGGAGTTGTTTCTATCTAGAACCTCTGGAATTACCTTGTGATCGAATTATACTACTGCAATTGAGTGTTATCTGTTGTTCCATCGGGAATTAGTAGATTGCAAACTACTATTCATGGTCGATGGCTACGTGTGCAAGAGCGTGGTGTTGTGAATATCCTACAGGGTTCGAGAGTTGTTGCATTGGCTTCAGGGTTTGAGCGGGAGAGTTCATAGCTAGAGGCTAGTTATCTATCATCCACCATCATCACCGCCATCTGCTTACTAAGAAGATCGGGCCACCCCATATCATCTTGTTATCCGATTTCCAGCGTTGTCTCGGTAAGCATCCACAAATCCATCCATAGATTAGTTTGTATTTCATTCTATATAGAAACATCCTTACAAAAATATTAGGGTTAGTCTTTGCCATAGCCTAGATTGCATCGGAGTTGAGTCTTAGTTGTTGGTCGTTGTCGAGTCTTTGATCCGATCTCTTCCAGTACGAGTCGTAGTGTCTAGGTTTTCCTTGTTATTTTCGTTTGTTCCGTGTTTTTGAGTCGTTCTTCATAGTTTCCGCTAGCTTACATATACTTTTCAAAGTCCACATAACGTAATTTTTGTGTTTTCAAACCTTAGCTACAGCCTATCTACAGCATCGGTGCCTAGGAACGTACCTACGAGACTAGTTTCTTTCCTCTGAACAAGCTCCTCATTAGGGTTTTGAAGTACAAAATTTCGTCCAGGTAGACCGGATTATCTGGCCCCCGAAAAACCAGAATATCCGGCCCTTGCTGAGAATTGTTGCATCCCGTATTGCATTGTGGCTAGTTAAAAAAACAAAAAAAGAAAAGAAAGTTGTAAAAAAAAGAGAAAAGAAAAGTGTTACAAAAGTGAAAAAAGGAGATATCAAAGTTGATTGGAGGACTGGTTTCATAATAGCACTAGTAGATTGAGCAATCTTGTGCATGTTCTATTTGAGCTATTACTAGCGTCTCTCTTGTGCATTGCAATAGTCCTGTTCATAAGTTGCTTTGCCACGTTTATCTCCACGTGTGTGTTTCCTTAGGTGTTTGTCATATGATCAGCACTAGGATTTTCTTTGGTGTAGTTAGGATACCATACCTACAGCTCCACCACAAATAACCTGTGTGCCCTGCGATCGTTCTCCATACCCTTGATATTCACTTCATCACATCTGTGCGTAAGTCTTTGATTTCATTTGGTAAAGCATCTCTACTCACTTTGGAACGGTAAGATCTGCTTTCTTGTTAGTTGTGAGTGAGTTGTGAGAGTTTTCCACCATACAGATTTGATTTTTGCACTAACCTACTAATCATGTCTTTGAGTGATGATGAAGTTGTGTCACATAAAAAGCAGCTTGAGGAGCTTGTTAATTGGTGTGAGTCTGTTGATGGGAATACCAAGGACATGCAAGATGCAGTGGAGCAGAATACTGGCGCAATCAACAATATTCAGACTCAAGTGACAGCAATCAATATCAATGTTGCCACCTTGCAGCGTTCAATTGAGACTCTTACAACGACAATTCAGCAAGGACACACACACCAACATGATGATGTGTTCGAGGATCTTGATGAGGGTAGTGTGGCTGATGCTGCCCCACATCGTGGTAGGGGACGTGCCATTCCCCCTGCACCTACTGTTGCTCCTCTTTATGGCCGTGGTTATGCTCCTTTGGGGTGTGTTCAGCATGTTCTGAATCAAGTTGATGATGGTTTGGGCAAACCCAAGTTTTCAATTCCCGCTTTCAATGGCTCACTTGATCCTGAGGATTATCTTACTTGGGAGTTGAAGATTGAGAAGCTCTGGCGTTTGTTTGATTATCCAGAAGACAAGAAGGTCAAGCTTGCAGCGTTAGAATTTGATGGATATGCTTTGCGTTGGTCGGATGCTATTGCGCAGAATAGACGGAACACCAATCAACTTCCTATGATGGATTGGCGTGAGATGAAGAGCATTATGACGGATCATTTTGTCCCCACCAATTACTCGCGATCAGTTTTTGACAAGCTTACACAGTTGAGGCAAGGAAGAATGTCAGTTGATGAGTAGTACATGGAGATGGAGATGCTTATGCAACGTGCTAACATTCGTGAATCCCGTGAGATGACAATGCATCATTTTCTCAACAATTTGAAGCTTCAAATCAAGAGCATTGTTCGTTATCACAAGTACGAGACAATGAACAAGCTACTGCACCATGCTAGAGAGGCCGAGTCACAGCTAGCTGAGGAGGCGAATTCACGTGCATGTTTTCTATCTTCCAGCCGTTTTGTGGCCAGATCTACACCGCCACCTATGGCGCCACTTGCACCTGCTACTAGTCATCCTACACCATTGGCCAAACCAGCACATACGTCTTCATTTGGTTCCAATGCTTGGAAGCCCGCTGCTCCTACAGCTAGTTCAGGTTCCAATATGTCAACTGCGCGTACTCGCGATGTGGTGTGCCATACTTGTGGAGGTAGAGGAAACTACAAGAAGGATTGTCCAAACAGCAAGGTGATGTTTGTCAATGAACAAGGTGAAGTAGAGAGTGGAGATGAAGCTGATGACGATGATGCTTATGATGGCGAGGATGGTGCAGATGCTTATCCTGAGCGTGCACGAACTATTGTCATATCTTCATGTATACTTAGTGTGCAACCTATTGATGAATCTCAGTGTTGCAACTTGTTCCAAACAAAAGCTCTAGTTGGACCTAACAAAGCTTACAAGGTCATTATTGATGGAGGTAGCTGCAGAAATCTTGCAAGTAAGGAGTTATGTGCCAAGTTGAATTTGACATATTTGCCTCATCCCAAGCCATACTACATACAATGGTTGAGCAACAATGGTGAGATGAAAGTAAATCATATGGTACGTGTGAATTTTCAAATAGGGTCATACAAAGATTCTATTAACTTTGATGTGGTTCCTATGACTATTTGCCATCTTCTATTGGGTCGGCCGTGGCTTTATGATCGCCATGTGCAACACAATGGCTGAGCCAATACATATCACTTGGAATTCAAAGTAAAGAAGATTACTATGTATCCAAGGACACCACAAGACATTGTGAATGATTCTCTCTAGAAGATAGAAGTGAATTTGAAGGAAGATCCTATAGCTCGGTGAGATTGTGTGATAGCTATTCCTGATGTAATCGAGCCTAAATTGAGTGATATAACAAAAAGTGAGAGAGTGCCTAATCTTTTGATATTATCCACCAAGGAAGATATGAGAGAATTTCGTGAGGATCCTACAGCCATGCCACTTGTGCTCATGTATAAGGGCGAGGTATTGGTTTCTAATGACATGACCCCTATTTCTCTTGGTGTCTCTTTTGTTTTGCAGGATTTTGGGGATGTGTTTCCAGAAGATGTACCTGTTGGTTTGCCTCCATTGCGTGGTATTGAACACCAAATTGACTTGATCCCTGGCGCCACGTTACCCAACTGTGCACCCTATAGGACCAATCCCAAAGAAACAAAGGAGATACAAAAACAAGTACATACATTGCTGGATAAAGGGTACATTCATGTCTCTCTTAGCCCTTGTGATGTTCCTGTTATTTTAGTGCATAAGAAAGATGGTACATGGCGCATGTGTGTAGATTGTACAGCTATTAATAACATCACTATTCGATATCGTCATCCTATTCCACGCTTAGAGGATATGCTAGATGAATTGAGTGGTGCTGCTATTTTCTCTAAGATTGATTTGCGTAGTGGTTATCATCAAATTAGGATTAAAGAAGGGGATGAGTGGAAAACTACTTTCAAAACAAAATTTGATTTGTATGAGTGGTTAGTTATGCTGTTTGGTCTTACTAATGCATCTAGTACATTTATGATATTCATGAATCATGTTTTGAGAGATTTTATTGGTCGTTTTGTGGTTGTTTATTTTGATGATATACTTATCTATAGCTACAATGAAACCAAACATTGTAATCATATCCGACAAGTTTTGTAAGTGCTGCATGATAATAAACTGTAGCTAATCTTGAGAAGTGCACATTTGTAAAAGATAAGGTCATATTTCTAGGATTTGTTGTATCTAAGCATGGGGTAGAAGTAGATCAATCTAAAATTGAATCAATTCAAAATTGGCCTACTCCCATGAATGTGAGTCAAGTGCGTAGTTTCCATGGCTTAGCTGGTTTCTATAGGCGCTTTGTCAGGGATTTTAGCACTATTGCTGCACCAATGAATGATTTGACTAAGAAAGGTGTGCCATTTGTATGGGGCGCAGCCCAAGATATTGCTTTTGATACATTGAAACATTTGCTTACTTCTGCACCATTACTTGCATTACCTGATTTTTCGAAGCAATTTGAAGTTGAATGTGATGCTAGTGGTATAGGCATTGGTGGGGTTTTGATGCAAGAGGGTCGACCTATAACATATTTTTCTGAGAAACTTACTGGTGCTAGATTGAATTATCCTATTTATGATAAAGAATTGTATGCTCTTGTTAGAGTACTTGAAGTTTCGCAACATTATTTGTGGCCAAAAGAATTTATCATACATTCTGATCATGAAGCATTGAAATATTTGAAAGCTCAATCAAACTTGCATAGAAGATTAGCTAAATGGGTTGAGTTTATTGAGTCTTTTCCTTACATCATTAAGTATAAGAAGGGAAAAGAGAATGTAGTTGTTGATGCTTTGTCTAGGAAGAGCATGCTATTAACCAATCTTGATGTTAAAATTCCTGGAATAGAAGCTATTTGTGCACTTTATGCAACTGACCATGATTTTGCTGAACCATATCGTTTGTGTGCTCTTAGAAACGCATGGGATAAGTTTCATATACATGATGGATATTTGTTTAGATCTAACAAACTATGTATTCCAGAATCGTTGTTGCATTTGTTCTTAGTGCAGGAATCACATGCTGGAGGTTTGATGGGTCACTTTGGGCGTGAGAAGACATTGCTCATGCTTGCTGATCACTTTTATTGGCCCAAGTTGAGGCGTGATGTGTACAGATTTGTGAGTCATTGCATTACATGCCACAAGTCCAAATCAAAGTTGAAGCCTCATGGTTTGCATACACCTCTCTCTGCACCTACTACGCCATGGGAAGACATTAGTATGAATTTTGTGCTACGTCTACCTAAAACTCAGAGAGGTCATGATTCTATATTTGTGGTAGTGGATAGGTTCTCTAAGATGGCTCATTTTGTTGCCTACCACAAAAGCGATGATGCGTCGCATGTTGCTAACCTGTTTTTGAGGGACATCGTGAGACTACATGGAGTACCCAAGATGATTGTTTCTGACCATGATGTGAAGTTCATGAGCTACTTTTGGAAGACCTTATGGGGGAAGCTTGGAACGAAGTTGTTGTTCAGTACTACATGTCATCCCCAAACAGATGGTCAAATGGAGGTGGTGAATAGAACATTGTCACAATTGCTAAGGACTATGATCAAGAAGAATCTGCGGGAGTGGGAAGAATGTTTCCCACATGTTGAGTTTGCATACAACAGGGCTGTGCATTCGACTACTCAGCTTTGTCCTTTTGAGGTGGTGTATGGGTTCAAACCATTGACACCACTTGATTTGTTGCCTTTGCCATTACATGAGAGAGTTGATATGGAGGCATCAAAACATGCTGAATATGTGAAGAAGATTCATGAGAAGACTCGAGAGGCTATTGAGAAGAAAGGCAAGATTATTGTTGCTGCAAGGAATCTAGCAAGGAAGGAAGTTCTGTTCCAGCCTGGCGACATGGTATGGGTGCATCTACGGAAGGGTAGGTTTCCACTACTTCCAAAGTCAAAATTGAAGCCACGTGGTGCTGGTCCTTACAAGGTGTTAGCCAAGATTAATGATAATGCCTACTCGATTGATATTCCTATTGCTGAGTTTGGTGGAGTTAACAACAACTCGAATGTTGTTGATTTTTCACCATATGATGGAGAAGACCTTGGAGCATCGAGGTTGACGCCTGAGGACATCCCTACTGATTTTCTATCTCCAACTCCTAATGAAGATGTTGATGTTGTTGTCAAGGATAAGTCCAATGAAATCGGGATTGGACCAATTACTAGAGCTCGTGCAAAGCTACTTGAACAACAGGTGAATTCACTCCTAAATGAATCTGATGTTTTTGCTAATTAGAATTTTATACTGGCTAAGTCTATGCATTTATGTATGCTCAGGTTCACTAAGGAGACAAGCATGGCACGAGAAGGAGAAGGGTTGTGTCAAGAGGAGCGAGACGTGATGATCATCCATGAAGGCGCGAGGTACGAGAGGGAGGTAGGCGCAATACAAGCCAGGGAGATCATCAAAGAGAAGGAACGTTCAATTCGGTCAGACAGAAGTCCTAAAATTGAAATGGACGTGGATTCCTCCTACGAACTCCAAATCAAGCAAATAAGAACTTGTTGTATAGATAATTCGAAGATCTTACCGATGAGTACTTCCACGTCTAAAGACCCCGGATAATCCTGCCCCCACACCCTGGATAATCCGGCCCTGCTTTGGAGATTCTGCTAAGGACTTCGTGCGCGACTTTCTGTATGGCCCCGGATAATCCGGCCAACTTAAACCGGATAATGCGGAACAAAAAGTTCCCATCAGATCCAGACAGATCTCACTGTATCAGACACGTTTTCGTTTCGCGTTTTTCGGACGTTCCAGCAGCCATATAAGCCTGGGAACGCCCTCTTGATTAGGTTAGACCACGTTAAAACTATTTTGGAGTTGTTTCTATCTAGAACCTCTGGAATTACCTTGTGATCAAATTATACTACTACAATTGAGTGTGATATGTTGTTCCATCGAGAATTAGTAGATTACAAACTAGCATTCGTGGTCGACGGCTACATGCACAAGAGCTTGGTGTTGTGAATATCCTACATGGTTTGAGAGCTGTTGCATTGGCATCAGGGTTCGAGCGGGAGAGTTCATAGCTACATGCTAGATATCTATCATCCACCATCATCACCGCCATCCGCTTACTGAGAAGATCGGGCCACCCATATCACCGTGAAAGATCATAGAGCTGTGGTCTAGCTGTGTCTCCGAGAGTCGCATTCGGCGTAGCATTTCGACATACAGAATATTGATGTTGCTGCCGCCGTCAATTAGAGCCTTGGAGAAACCATAGCCGTCAATAAGTGGATTGACGACTAAGGCATATTTTCCTCGCTTGTGCAACTTAGGCGGATGATCAGCATGGTCAAAGGTGATTGCCACTTCCGACCAATCCATGAATTGTGGGACAGCCGGAACAGTTGCGTTGAGTTCATGCATAACTGCTTTCTTGACCTTAGCTAGTTGAGATCCAAGGAAGGTGACGTAAGTGTCTTTCTTTGTTAGGAAGTTCTTTTTTCCATCTGGCTTGGGATTTGAAGGGTCAGCTTCCTCTATGTCATAATATTCCTTGGTCTCCTCTTTTTCAGGATTCTTTTTCACCTTCTTCTACTTAGCCCTGTAGCCAGCGGTATCGTCTTTCTTGATGTCGTCATTGAAACAACACTCGGTGTTTGTGTGAGACGAGCCCCCACTAGCATCTAAATGATGCACACATGGGTTATTGGCAATGTCGACCTAGGAATAGGTTTTTTCAGGTTGCTGGTCTCCTCTACCCTGGACTCTTGATGTCCCACGGCCGCGACCGCGGCCACCACTATGCCCTCCTCGTCCTCCAGACCCGAAAGTAGCAGTGACCACTGCCGTTTCCGCGTTGGGTTTCTCCTCCAAGGTATTCTTGCGCTTCTGAGCTTGTTGCTTTGGTTGTTTTGCCGATTGTGGCACAGCTAGGGCGTTTAGTAATCCCTCTGCGCCGTCTTCAGCGTCTACATACTTTCTCGTTGTTTCTATCATCTCTCCCAGATCAGTGACCTTGTCGCTCTTCGCGCAGTGACGTAGTAAACCAATTGGGAGTCCTGCAATGAAAGCTCCAATCGCAATTTGATCATTTACTCCTTCACAGGAGTTCTTGGTGTCAATCCATCATCCGAGATAATCTCGTTAATTTTCTCCAGCTTTCTGGGTGCAATGCTGTAGGTCTCCTACCGTACAGGGCCTCCGATATGTGCCTTCAAAATTCCGAAAGAACGTGCTTTGCATGTCATACCAGTTGTGGATGGTATTCTTCAGAAGTTCATTGATCCATGATCGTGCCGTCTTCCGCAACATAAGTGGGAGATATCGTGTTGCGACCAAGCTATTTCCACCTTTGGCGATGCAGCAAGCCTAGAAAAAATCCTGGAGCCAAGTATCTTGCCGGACCACACTGTCGTAGGGTTGGATCTATCTTGAGATAGCAAATCCTTCCGGGAAGTTTGTTTGTTGAATACGGGGTCTGAAGCATTTTGGACCTACGTAGATATTATCTGACTCGTAGCGTTGTGCCTCTATGTTGGAGTTGATCCGGTGTCTCGCGTCACTTGGTCATAGGGAACGCTGTCCTGGTTGCTCGATATACCTGCGGTGCCTTGGAGCCGGGCTTCTGCTTCTGCCACCACCTCCTCTGCCACGACGCCCTCCTTGGCCTGCATGAGAGCCGTTGTGATGGCTGCTTGGTGGAGAGGGTGGTGCAGGTGGGTTGTTTCCGGCTGATCGCCGGCCTCCATCCGGTTCTGGGGAGAGTCTTCATTGCGACAATCCCCCTGCCGGCTTGACTGGGCACGGTGTCCGTCGTTCCTTCGTCCGTCACTCCAATCGTGATGGGGTTCAGCCGGACGGCTTGCATGTCTAGGAGGTGGCATCCTTTGACGGTCCTCCTCCCGACGTTTCTCTTTGTCTTCTTCCCTACAATTATTCGACTCTCGCCAGGGAGGGTTTCTCGGATACAGTGTAGCAATCACTTCTTGCTCCATGGCTGGAGCGACATCGCTCCAGTTACGTGCGGTTCTGTGGCGCTGCCCTAAAGATCTGGTTCTTGAGTAGTTGTCTTCCCGACAGTCAGAACGGTAATTCTATTCCGGAACCCATTGGGGCCTTACCTCATTCCAGGCCGGATCCGTGCGACATTGGTTAGATTGAGAGACCAGTTTTTCGCTCCCGGATTTCGTGCCCTTCTGTTGCTGGAGACCCTTGGTGAGTAGCTTTATGCCCAACCGGACCTGTACGGGGCCTGGATTATTTGCCAGGATATCTCGAGTTGTGGTAGTGTTTTGTACTGGTGTTGGGTACACCAGATCTCCCTTGCTGTCGAGTCGAGGCATCCCTGGGTCCCCCTCAAAGAGAACCTTGTGGACTCCTGGAAATTGATTGTCATGCGTGTGTCATTTTCGGGTCTTCGGATGCTGCACAGAGATGAACTTCTCCGCAGTAGCTATGCGCTTTTTCTCTTCCTCGATGTTGTTGGCTTCATCTAGGAGTACTTGACGACGTGCTTCTAGGGCCTGGGCCCTTTCTTCCAATTCTTCAGCAGTAAGTTCTGCAGCTGTAGGGATAGGTGTGGTTAGCATATCATCGATGAGTTTACGGGCACCAGCGGTGACCACGTGTCCATCCACCGAAGCTTCTTTGGGATCTTCGGGGATTAATGCTCCATCTGAGTCTTCCTCATACTTCTCGGCAATCATTTCCTCTACTAGAGGGTCTTTTGCCGGGGTCTTGTTCTTGTTGTTATTCTTCTTTGCCTTCTTGGCTGCGCTAGTAGCAAAGATGGCTTTGGGTCCATTTCCGGAAGTCAAGCTCTGATCGGTACTTTCATACATCTGGACGTTGGGATTGTCACTGAGATCCATGTCATCATGTGCGTTGGGAGAGTTTTCTCCGGATCCTTTGTCCATGGCTTCTCCTTCTTCTGCAGCTTTGGAGTTGAACTCCTCTTCGTATTCTGCGGAGAACTTTCAAAAATCCCCCGACGTCATGGAATCATCCGAAGATGCCGGTAAGTCAGTGTTTGTCCTGATCGCCTCCAGCACTAAGTTTTCATTCTCACTAGCATCGGCAGAGCCGGATCCAGATCCAACATATCCTACAAAGTGCGACGCGTGTGTCGTGAGGTAGTTGCTGCTTTCCTCGTGGGCTTCCTCGAAAATTCTGATGGTCTCGAGAACCTCATCCACGTTTGCGCCTTGCATCATCATGCGCCTCAATGTATGCCTCTGGAAAGGTTGATCTGTTCCGGCATTGCCAGAGCCGGAATCAAGGTTGTTGTCTTGCTCCTCCAGGATTTCGACCTCGGCGGGTAGATCGATCTAGGATTCAGCCTTGCTAGGGAGATCCAATCTAGATTCGACTTGCCCCGCAAGATCTGCTTTAGGTTTGGCTTTCTCCACTATCTCTGCAATAGGTGTGGGCTAGGTGGGATTAGGGTTTTTTGATATCCGAAACTCTGCCACCTTCGCGGACAAAGTGGACCTAGAGATTTCTTCATCCTCTATCATCACCGCTGGGGTGGGTGGGGCAGGTTCAGCAAAACCGATGTACACATCGATCTTGCCAAAATACATGATGGTGTAGGCAATCACGGCCTCCCTAGCCGGAATCCAGGTCTCGTCAAGAACGATGAGAGGGACGTCGCTAGCGTAGAGGATGTGACCAACATCGACGGTCTCGTTGATTCCGATTCTTGCAGATTCCGCTCGGAACGCAGATCCGAAGCTCACTTGCCCCATGGTAGGCGCCAACTATCGTCGGATTGATGACAAGTACACCATGACGGCGTCCTCGAGGCGTGCGGAAGAGAGGGGTGTGAGACGTACAGTGTTCCGGGACGGTGAGCACACAAGTTTACCCAGGTTTGAATCCGCTGGCTTTGGACGGATCCTACTCCTGCTAGCAATCAAGTAATACGGCAGAACCGGAATATGGTTACAAGGGTTTCGCCTGTGCGAGTTGAGATTGTAGACTATTGTGAGGTGCCCTAAAGGCATACCCTAGGACGGCTTATATAGATATCCGGCCTAGGGTTTATAGGAGAGACCTATCCGGCTAAGACTAAGAGTCGGTTATAGAGTACATCTTGAACTACAAGTACCATAACATGCCTAAGTCGGTAAGTATTCTGGGCCTTTACGTAGCCGGACTGGACTTCGTCTCTTCTCCCTGACTGGGCCGCGAGTGATGCAAACCTCTAACCCAAAGTGGGCCACCCTAGTCAGTGAGGCATAGTGAGGATACCCAGAAAGTATATCCCCAACATTGGCCCCGTCTAGACCCACACATCAACGACAGTATGCTTACCAACATATAAATCAGTTTCCACACATTTGCCGAAATTGATAAACAATATATTTTGAAGGCTTTCATACAAGATTACCAAGGTCACGGCCATATCTCTGTTATAGTTTACAATAGCGTGTCCATATCTGGTAGATAGCTGCATCTTGGCATTTCAAAAGAAGGTTCTAGATTTGATGGGCAATGCCCAACTTTCATGAATTTCCAAACTTTCTAGATAAATCTATGCAATAAAATGACTTTTTGACAATCTGAAGTAAATATGTCTAATTTCGAACTAGAAAGTGTGTGATATACCTTGCTCTTGACTTTTTAAAATAATTCATAGATATCAAGTAGTCAAATATTGGAGAACCACCGAGAGTTTCGGAACATTCAACTTTTTGATATGAATGGTAATGACACCTAATTTCGGCCATTTTAAAAAAATACAAAGAAACAAAATATAAAAAGTAATGCATTCGTGTCTCACTATGTGCACTAGCTAGTTTCCATGAAAAAATATAATCTTGAAATTTGATAATTTCTGAGAAAAAATTGTATCACAATATATGGAGTACCATGTAATAATATGCATGGTTTTCAAACCAGATGACCAAGGTCATGGCCATA
Source organism: Avena eriantha (assembly GCA_910589775.1). Classification (NCBI taxonomy): domain Eukaryota; kingdom Viridiplantae; phylum Streptophyta; class Magnoliopsida; order Poales; family Poaceae; genus Avena; species Avena eriantha. The sequence goes on from OU342745.1 coordinate 117,928,971, forward strand.
TCTTTTCTATAGTTCATAATAACATATCCATATTTGTTATGGTGTGTATTGGGATTTCAAATATTATTTACAAAGGAAGCTTCCGAATTGGAAGTTATTTCAATTTTCTAAGGAACACAATGGCTTTAGTCATGAAGCTACTACAAAACATGGCTTAAAATCCCACTGTCCCTGTTTTCACTCAAAGTATATATTGCCTAGGGTTAAGTTTAGGGTTGAGGGTTTTATTTTGGGTTGAGGGTTTAAGGGTTCATGGTTTATGGTTTAGGATTTTAGGGTTTAGGCATTTAGGGTTTAGTGGTTTAGGGTTCATGATTTAGGGTTTAGGGTTGTTCAAGGTTTTAGGGTTTATGATTGTTTAGGTTTTAGGGTTTAGGGAATTTTCAATAATAATGTTGAAGCTTTATATATATGGTTATATTCATGGAATAGAATGGCGTTATCGCAATTTAATAAAAGTATTTCAAAATTTTATCTATAAGTGCATTATACATCCTTGGTAAGGGTTCTAGGGTTAGGAAGTTAGAGTTCTAGGGTTAGGAGGTTATTAGGGTTTACAGTTAAGGGTTTTTGTTTTTCAATAATGTTCAAGCTTTATGCTTATATTCATGTAATAGAATGGCGTTACCACAATTTAACGAAAGTATCTCAAATTTTGATCTATAAGTGCATGGTACCTGCTGGTTTAGGGTTTATGGGATGATGATTTAGGGTTTTACGGTTTAGGTTTTATGGGTTGTTTAGGGTTTAGGGATTAGTGATTTTTCAATAATGCTCAAAGATTTATGCTTATATTCGTCGAATAGAATGGAGTTACCCGCTTTAATGAAAGTATCACAAATGTTGATCTATAAGTGCATGATACCTGCTTGGTTAGGGTTTTACAGTTTAGGTTTTATCATTGTATAGGGTTTAGATTTTAGAGAATTTAGAATAATTCTCAAGCTTTATTGTTATATTCGTCGAATAGAATGATGTGACCTAATTTATTGAAAGTATCTCAAATTTTGATCTATAAAGTGCAAGATACCAGCATGATTAGTGTTTATGGGTTGAGGGTTTGGGGTTTTAGGGTTTAGGTTTTAGGGGTTGTTTAGGGTTTATGGAATTTTCGATAATGCTCAAGATTTATGCTTATATTTGTCGAATAAAATGGCGTTACCAAATTAAATGAAAGTATATCAAATTTTGATCTATAAGTGCATGCTACGTGCTTGGTAAGGGTTTAGGGTTTCGGGTTTTAAGGGTTTAGGGTTTGGGGTTTTAGGAATTTTCAATAATGTTCAAGTTGCTTTATGCTTATATTCATTGAATATAATGGCATTACATCAATTTATTGAAAGTATCTCAAATTTAGATGTATAAGTGCACAATACGTGCTTTGGTTAGGGTTTATGGGTCGAGGGTTTAGGGTTATATGTTTTACGGTTTAGTTTTATGGGTTGTTTAGGGCTTAGGGTTTAGAGAATTTTTAATAATGCTCAAGATTTATGCTTATACTCGTAGAACAGAATGGGTGTTAGTTGATTTAATGAAAGTATCTCAAATTTTTATCAATGTGTGCATGACACCTGCTTGGTTAGGGTTTATGGCTGAGGGTTTAGAGCTTTAGGGTTTAGGGTTTAACTTTTAGGGGTTGTTTAGGGTTTAGGGAAATTTTGATATTACTCAGGATTTATGCTTATATTCGTCAAATAGAATGGCGTTACCCAATTTAACGAAACTATCTTAAATTTTGATCTATAAGTGCATGCTACGTGCTTGGTTAGGGTTTAGGGTTATAGGGTTTAGGGGTTTAGGATTTGGGTTTTAGGGGTATCGGTTTTAAGGAATTTTCAATAATGTTCAAACCTTATTGTTATATTCTTGGAATAGAATGGCATTATCGCATTTTAATGAAAGATCGAATCTCAGATTTTGATCTATAAGTCCATGATACCTGCTTGGTTAGGGTTTATATGGGTCGAGGGTTTAGGGTTTTAGGGTTTTAGGGTTTAGGTTTTATGGACTGAATAGGGTTTAGGGGGTTTATCGAATTTTCAATAATACTCAAGCTTTATGCTTATATTCATCGAATAGAATATGTATGACGTTACCTAACTCATTGAAAGTGTCTCTAAATTTCATCTATAAGTGCATGATACTTGATCTATTAGGGTTTATGGGTTGCGGGTTTGTGGTTTTAGGTTTAGGTTTTATTAGGGGTTGTTTAGGGTTTAGGGTATTTTCGATAATGCTCAAGATTTATGCTTATATTCATCGAATAGAATGGAGCTACCAGGTTAATTAAAATATATCAATTTTTGATCAATAAGTGCATGCTACGTGTTGGTAAGGATTTAGGGTTTAGTGTTTAGATTTTAGAGTTTCGGGAATTTTAAATAATGTTCAAGCTTTATGCCTATATTCCAAGAATAGAATGGCGTTACCACAATTTAATGAAAGTATCTCAAATTTTGATATATAAATGCATGGTACCTGCTTGATTAGGGTTTATGGGTCGAGGGTTTAGGGTTTATAGTTTAGTTTTATGGGTTGTTTCCGGTTTAGGGTTCATATAATTATTGGTAATGCTCAGGATTTATGCTTATATTCGTCTAATAGAATGGCGTTACCTGATTTAATGAAAGTATCTCAATTTTGGATCTATAGTTGCACGATACCTGCTTGGTCAGGGTTTAGGGGTTTAGATTTTATGGTTTAGGGTTCCGTGAATTCTCAATAATATTTTCAAACTTTAAGGTTATATATATTCGTGGAACAGAATGGTGTTACCGCAATTTAATGAAAGTATCTCAAAAATTGATCTACAAGTCGATGATATCCTGCTTGGTCATATTTTTTGTTAAATAAAATTGAAGGTACCCAAGTACTAAAACAAGGGAGAAACAGGAAGAGTTCCTTGAGATTTAAGCGTTTTTTGGTTGGGCTCTAATTCTGGCTTTTGATTTTTGGCTTGTAAAGCTACGAACGTGAGTTTGGCTTTGGTTTTTTAGCTTTAACTCTAACATAGTGGAATGATATTATAAGCTAGGTTGGATTATTTTAACGATTTTATCTCGGTTTAGCGAAAAATGTTCGAATTTTGAACAACAAGAGATGGGAATCTCTACTTCCCGTAATTCTAGCTAATTGACATGTGGGTCACTTGCATAGTGGGTCCAAAAATTCAGTGTAGGTCGGAGTGGGTGGGCAGGTAAATATTGAAGAAGGGCTAGGAAATGTGGATGGGGTGATGCACTTGGGAGAATGCAAATTTACCACCTATATCCCTCTGTTATTGCAGTGCTCCCTTGGATTCTTGTTTCCGGAGCAGGGATAGAACATGAATTTTGCATTATAGAACGAGGTGAAGCATGTTTGAATGGATGCGCGGGATATTTTAATGGATGGGTGCGATGTTTGGGTGTCATACCAAATTTTGAGGTCGAAGCTTCCAGCATACACTACTCCGGCGTGGGGCCTCTCAGACGCGCTGTCACCGTCTAGCCCACACGCCAGCGAGAGTTGCTTCCCAGCATTTAAACGAGTTTCTAGGCATTTGCTGAAATTTTCGAACAATTTAAGGCTTTCAAGAAGATGACCATCGTACAAAAAAAGGTGACCAAGGTCATGGAAAATAGTTTATGATGACGTGTCCGTATTTGGTAGATCGGTGCATCTTTGCAAATCAACCAATATGTCTGCTTCCAAATTTGAAGTTTGTTTCCGAATTTCCAAGTAACAACAATGTGTTTTGTTGTGAAGCAACTACAAAGATGATGGCTCAAATGCCACCACCCCCTTTTTTCACACAATGTATAACGCCCTTTCAAGCTTCCATTCTAAATTTGTGCAATAAAATAATTTTTGGGGCTGGATGTTTTTTTTGGGGCTGGATGTTTGAATGGATGGGCAGGATGTTTGAATGGGTGGGCGGGATATTTCGGCGCTCTAGCGAAGTTTTGAAGTTGAAGCTTCTAAGGTACGCTAGTCCCACTTGGTATGTTCTCCCTATCAGATAGACCCACAAGCCTTTATGTTTTCCAGCATTTAATGAGTTTATAGACATCTGCCGAGATTAATGAACATTAATTCAAGGCTTTCAAACAAGAGGAGCAAGGTCACAGCCATAGTTTCTGTACCTTTTTCTTTGTTTGTACTACTCCGTACATTGAAGCATCTTCGCCAACCAAGCTTACAAACCTGTCCATATTTGGTATATTGGTGCATCTTCGCATTTCAAGCAATTGTTTACAAAGGAGATTCTAGATTTGATGGATAATGCCCTACTTTCATGAGTTTCCAAGCTTCCTAGCTGAAGATGCTGAAATTAAATAACTTTTTGACATAAAGCTATTCGTTCGCAAAGTGCAATGCTATGTGCATTAGTTTCCATGGTAAAACATAAACGTGTATTTTGACAAGTTTTGGCTCAATTTTGATCTATGGTGACTGGCAGGTGGGCCACGTATATGTTGGTGCCCAAAGCAGGGCATGTCAGAATTTCCAAAGTTATCCCTCCGCACCCCTTCGTGCTGTGTATTAAGTTCCACCCTCCGCCGCCTAGGCCTCACCCCTTCCCCACAAAACAGACACGCTTACGGCCGCTCCTCATCACCAACGTGCACGAAGAAGCTTTCCCTACCCGTCGGTATTTTTGAGACGCACCGGTGGGCACGTCAATCCCACGGTAGTCCTTCTATATCTAGCTCAATCTGGTTGGCATTTTATTGCCCTTTCAAATACTCCTATGTAGTTTAATTTGTCCTCAATCTGCATGGTCATAGTTTATACTGCGCTAGATCCGTGTTCCTAAATATCTTCAGTGATTTTTGTTGTCAATATGTTTGCTAAAACGCATAGGAATATATAGTTTTTGTACTCAATATATATGTTACGTGCTTTTCTTTTAATAATAACCAACCTTGTATGTCATAATTAAATAGATGGGCAGATTTTGGATAGAGATTGCTCCATTAGGCAACGCTAAACGTATCCTTGATGTTCTACGATTTATGGGATTTGTTAGAGCTCATGGTGACAACTCAAAAGTACATTGCCCCTACCGGTTGTGTGCGAATCGTAGGGTGCTGCCTCAAAGTATAGTGGAAGACCATATTTTTACATTTGGGATGCTAAGCACATATCTTAGATGGATATTTCATGGTGAACCATATGATCCTCCATACGAACTGGGGGAAGCACATATTTATCATCAAGATCAAGTAGGGGAAGCAGATGTTGATTAACTAGATGAACTGACAGAGGTAGCTCCTGCGCATCTAGATCAACATGGAGAAGGGGTAGGATAGAAAAAGCGCAAGCTACATGAAACAAGTTTCATTTCTGGTACTACCACTATGCCAGATGACAAGGTATATCTGTAGAACGACAAATGTTCAGGTTGTGTGTCTTTGATGTTTCTCTATAAATGTATCTGTTAATCTACTAATCACAGAAGCAGATGACCGAAGAGGACTTTGATGGTAATGATGATGGCATGTTCATTGATGAGCATGTACCTGAGGCTGTGGATCGGGTACACTGCTTCTGGATGAATTTGTTGCAGGGCTGCTGATCATCAGGGGTGTACTTTTGGTGTCGTTCATGACCACTAGCCCAATAAGAAAACTCTTGGGGTGTAGAGTTATCCCATGATTGGTTACTGTCATAGTTCTGTAATATGGAGCTACATTATTATGATTTCTAGGCCTTTGTAGAACTATAATTGGCAACTATTCCGTCTATTAGTATATACGGAGTATATGTGTGTTTGTGTGTGTTTCTAGTCTGAAATCCGAGCTTATCATTTTATCGGTTCCTAAACTGTTTTTGAGGCCCCGGCGCTAGTGCCCTATGCTGCAACTACTTCCATATTGTCCACTACTCCATGAGACGAATCAGCAAAAGGATAATAAGCTGGGATCAATTTGATTCGAAGAAGGGAATTTTCTCTTTCCTTGGAGAGGAACCCGGGAGAACTAGTACTAGTACCAAGGGAAGGAGGAGGTTGGCTCGGTCAATTATCTCACCCACTTGATGTGGGACCTACTTTAAATCACCGCTGATGTGGGTCCCGCTTGAAACAGTTGTAGGCCACCAAGTGATAGCTAGGATCAAAAATTCAGGATTCTCTCCCAGCAAAATGTTCCCGCCACTGCCACTTAAATATACTTACTGTAGAAAAAAGTGTACTGCCCAGGCCTACTACTAGTACTACTACTCCCCTACCCATGCCTTTCTACCGATGACAAGACAAGAAACCATCACTAGCTAGCTCACATCCAGCAGCAACTGTTGGAACTGGTGCAACCTCTGACTAGGGAGTTCTTGTTCAAATAGGTGGGTGTATTTCCTCACCTTGAAATCCGGCTTTGCCTAATTTTCTTCCGATTGGGACATTGGGGGTACTATTATAACTAGTAGTTGTTGTATTCAGTATGCTTTGATTGTGGAGTTCTTTCTTATTGCTCACCTCGGAATCACCTAATCATGATATTTTTCCTCTTGTCTAATCGATTAGGCCATTTGGGTGGGGTGGGGGCGGTTGTGGGGATGGGGGGTGGGGTGGGGGAGGTGGTACTAATTTCGTATGGATTCCGAATCAGGGCATGGTCACTGCTGTTCTAATTGGGGCATTTGGTCGGGTTCGATTTTTGTGTTCTTCACTTCTCTAACCTTTAGTTGCTACTCGTAATGTGGAATGGATTTTGCGTCAGATTCTGTATGGAGAACTATGGGTCAGTGGCGCGCACGGCCACTACGGACAGGGATGGTCCCGTCGGTTCCCTTAAAAGTTGCCTAAAAAAGGTAATGTAGCAGTATATTCGTTGCGTTCTTCCATTCTTTCCAATGCTGAAAGTGGTTGTCTGCAACCTGGATGTATCCCTGTGCTAAAAGTTATCTCTGTTTGCATACTAGTTTTGTGGAAGCCTCTATGACACCATCTCTTCTTCATTTACTATAGCCCTGTGGTACATTCCTGCGAACATGCGGTGCTCCAGGTGTGGCAAACAGGATGGTACCCCCACATGCCGCAGGATCCGGCGAGTACCACTACTCACTGAAAAACAAGCGCAAGGCCACCAACCAGCTGAGAGGGCCTAGCTTAAAGAGAAAGGTATTTGTTCTTAATAGCCTTATTACCATGGTGCAGACAGATTTAAGTATTACCCGCTTGGTGTCATGCATGCTTATCAGATATTCAGAAACATATGTGTGATTTTATTAATTCTAGCACTTGTTTATGTGAATCCAGATCTGGATCTATCAGGCTATCTCATACAGTCAGTATATGACTACTATGTACTGTACTCCCTCCGTCCCAAGGCTTAGGCATATACTGTATATTTTGAAAAATCAAGCACACGGAAAGTTTGACCAAAATTTACATAGTATTGAACTGTTGAGCTCTGTTGCTATTTATGCAGATTGAAGGTGCTACTGCGGAGGCTGAGGCTGCTATAGAGGCTAGTAGATTTCTAATGCCCGCACCAAAAGAGGACATCTTCTACACAACAATGAAGCACCAACATAGTACCCAGGTGGGCAGTGACCTCTCTAAGAAGTGGGTATAATTTGGAAATCCACAATTTCACATGTTATGACTTTCCATGTTATTGTTATCAGCTAGTACTATATGTTTACGCTCATTAGAACTTCACAAAAATAAAATCTATTTGCTTTACAGGCAATGGTTTTGTCTTATATTATTAGATTTACCTGCTCTTTACATAATTTTACCTTTCCACTTAATTTCAATTAGTACCACGCACCAGCTGCTCAGCCCTTTCTATTACCCTCCTCTTGTCAAGATTGTGGACTGAAAGGGGCCCCCTGTATGCCATTCCAAAGGCTGAGGAATGAAAAATGGTGCATGGCCACCCTTCGCAATGGGTACCCATGGTATCAGGTATGGATTCCAAGTGGTTTAGACCGACTTGATGTAAGATCTTGTATCTCACTTTTTTTTGCTGTCGCCTTACTTCTCTATCAATTTTCTCATAAAGGCTATCCCTTGGGTCGCTCGCCCCATTATAAACAAGATGTTTGGAAATGACAAGTTTCTAACTCTGTAAGTGAGGGCCCTAAAGGCATGCGGCAACTATTTGATGTGCATGTCTCCCAGACGATGGCCACCACCTATTTGGGTGGCCGAGGTTGGTCCAAGTATATCTGTGAGAATGGTATGAAGCAGGGGGACAAGGTAACATTCAATTATAGCAAGCCTGGGCAGATACGTGCATGCCATCGTATCAAGAACAGAGATAGTACTAATAAATTTGATTATGTACTCATCACAACCACTACTGATTTTCTTGCGACTAACTGTTCTGCACCACTGTATTTACTCATCATATGACCCTGACCACTTCTGCAGTCCACTTCCCCTTATGTACCACCCAGAAGGGTGCTAGCATCAAGCTGCTGGCACCGGCACCAGCACCGACTCCAGTTCCTGCAACGACACCTGTTGACCTCAGTAGGTTAAAGAATAGAGGTAGTAACTTAATTCTCTTGTATACTCTCATCTATGTCTAGGAGTTACTGTTGTATAAGGAACCATTTTGCTTGTCCATATCTCATATGCCTCTCTGACCACTCCTACAGTCCCCTTACGTACCCCTCACAAGGTAACCATCACCAAGTTGCTGGCACCCCCAACGGCACTGGCCCTAGTTCCTGCTCCGGCACCTGTTGACCTAAGTAGAAAGAATGGAGGTAGTAACTTAATTTATTAGTATACTCATCATCTTCTCTGATCACTGTCTTGTGAGTAATTGTTGTATAAGAGACCATTTTACTTGTACACTTCTCATCTTCCTCTACCATCCCTACAGTCAGCTTAGCTACCCTTAGAAGGAATCTAGCATCAAGCTACTGGCGCCGGCACCGGTTCTGGGCCTTCTGGCTCCTACACCAGCCCCTCTACAATTAGTGGCACCATCTCCTACACCAGCACCAACCCCAGCACAGGCACCAGCACAAGCTCCTTCATCACCCTGGGAAGCACCTTGCCAGAGCATATCCTACACATGTGTCATCACAAGGTCGCACCGGATTATATTTGTGAGTATATGGCGGTAGATAAACTGTTCTGGATGTCTTCTCAAGTTTCACATGACTCAGTGCATCACTCTTAGTAATTATGCGTCTATATCTTGCTTTGACTCAGAAATTGCCTAAGAGTGCCACAAAGCAACTCCAAGCCAGACGAAAGGGCACAATAGTCTTTACGATGCAGAGCGAAGGATTTTGAATCAGGGGATGCTACGACATTAACTCGACTGACGGGCGCTTGGCAACTACTTCTAGGTGGATCAAGTTCCGAAAAGCAGCCAAACTTACTATTGGAAGAACTGTCAAGGTCGATGTATCTCGCTACCCTGAACGCGGCATGTTGTTCATTTACTTCCTAGCTGTCTAGCGCTTTGGCCTCATGCTATTATAATTAATTATGTGGTTGTCTTATATCCACTGATCATATATGGGTGGTAAAAATGTGATAACCTTTTGCTAGATTGGAGCTATGACTAGTACGTACTGGTATGGTATATCTGTATCTATATGATGGTTCCCTATATGACCAAATATTATAACAATGATTGTGTTCCAGTAATCTAGTGTGTTTGGAGAAAAGGGCAAACTGATCGCATGGCATGGTTTTTAGAGCTGAAACAAGAACTATATCTCTCTGTAGTGATATTGAATTTTAGTGTTTGTATTACTGAATCAATCACTTTGAAATGCTTCTGAATTGGTCAAGTGCTGCTGAATCTGAACTAGGAATCTATCGATTTTTTATGTCTTATTATTCTGTACTCCTTAATCTTTCAAATGGTATTGAAATTTTCAAAAGTCCTGTCGTTGTTGCTGGCTGCTTGCTCTAGAGATTTTACCTTTGTGTCATCAGAACTATTGGATGCATTTTGGACATAATTGAGAGGGTAAAGATATACGACATGATTTCACCAAGTGAAGTCATTGGATACCGGCCCTGTTTTGTGGCATGTGGTGTGTGTTCATTAGATATTTTTACATGAATATACGTCAAAGGAATTATCGCTTTTTTTCCTCCCTCGAAGAGGTCTGTGTTTGAATCTGGCGAGACATAGCCCAGTGAAATTTTAGATAGGAGCCCATTGACCACAGCCCAAAAACTTTTTAATTTGGCCTTTTTGGCATTGCCCCCCACCTCTAAGAAAATCTGCCTACCCATGTTTTTAAGAAACTAATCCATTATGTGCCTTTTTATAAATTGAGGTTCCAGTAGCACTGCTCTTTTATTTTAAGAGAGATAACATGGAAACACAACAATATTTTTTAGAAGACTGATACATAAGTTGTAGTACTAATACATGTTTAATGATTCAATTTCTATTAGTATCTTTGGTATTGTGGCAAAACACTCAGTTTATTCTTTTTGATTTGATTTGAAGGTCTTTAGTTCGAACTCATTGTGTGTACATATTTATATATATCTTGGATTTACTTTTTTTGAGAAAGGGTTTACTTTATAATATCGCATTACGGAGAGGCTGACATCGCAGACCCACCAGCCTGCAGCATCCCTCGAGTTTAATCCTTGGGTTTGAAAAAAAATTAAATACTTGTACAGAGAGGCTGGCATCAGGGACCCACCCACAGGAACATACCAGAAAGGGTGACATGGGGGCCTCAGAAGCAAGACCATACACGACGGCCACATCGAGCAACGTTGCCAAGGTCAAAACAGCGGACATGGCCGAAAAAAGAGTCCATCATACGCAGGTTGATATATAGTGAGACCGGCATGTGAAACCTAGTAGCGTGGCCTTATACAGGTTCTTCCTCGAGCGATGTTGCCAAGTTCGAAACAGGGAGGCGCAAGTGAGAAAAAAGTCTAGCATGCACACGTTTCTTCTAATGACAGGATCACATGGGGGCCTCAGTAGCCTGGAAAAAGGGCTGATGCATCGAGCAACGCTATAAAGTTCGAAACACGGAGGCGCGACCGAGAGCAAATATTCCATCATACACACGTTTCTTCTAACGAGTGTATGACATGTGGGGGTGGGGCCTTGCATCATGATTAAACAGTAGATGCAGCGAGCAATGCTATCAAGTTCGGAACACGGAGGCGCGACTGAGGGAAAAAATTCTATCGCACACACGTTTCTTCTAATGAAAGGATGACATGTGGGGTCCAGGAGTTTGATTAAACGATAGATGCATCGACCAGCGCTATCAAGTTCGGAACAGGGTAGCGCGAGCGAAGAAAAAAAATTCCATCATACACACAATTCTTATAATGTGAGGCTGACATGGAGGACCTAGCAGCGTGACTAGACGACAGGTAGATCGAGCAACATTATCGAGTTGAAATAAGGGTGGCAATATCCAAGGGAAAAAATTCCATTATACACACGTGTCTTCTAATGAGAGGATGACATGTGGGTCCCAGGAGGTTGATTAAACGGTAGTTGCATCGAGCAGTGCTATCAACTTCGAAACAGGGTAGCGTGAGCGAAGAAAAAAAATTCAATCAGACACACGGTCCTTATAATGAGAGGCTGACATGTGGGACCTAGCAACCTGACTAAACGACAGACGCATCGAGCAACGGTATCGAGTTCAAATCCGGGAGGCATGACCAAAAAGTATGGTCTTCTAGAGACACTGATTTCCGAGACCCACACGCCTCAAAAGACTTCGGCGAGTCAACATCATCCAAGGAAAAAAAAGCTTGCTTCTGCCACGCGCCAGCTGAGCTTCCTCCATGTTTTTAGCAGATCCGTGGTAGTAGAGGGCCGCTGATGGGGATATGCCAAAGGGGGTATGCCCAGCAGGACGTTTCGATTGGGCCGAAGGGCCTGTGAGTGTGCCTGAAGGACGGCGACTGGACTACGATGGAAGGAGAAGCCTGGCGACCAGAAGCTGCAGGCCCATAAGCATATCTAAAGCTCAGTCGGATTAGGTCAGAAAGCCTCCGAGTCCGTATCTGGCTCGGTTGTAACTTGTAAACCCTAGCGAGGTGACTCCTATATAAACCTCCCTAGGTTATCCTAAGAACTCATGTTCCATCATACACCCCCTCTAGCGACTCGCTGCTTAGACGAGAGCTCGCCACCCTTGTAACTCGCTCCAATAATCTAATCTAGCAGGAGTAGGTCTTTACCCTCCGGGGGGCCGAACCTGGATAAACCCATGTGCATCCGCCCCCATCTCGCACCGCAGATGGCCGCCAACCCTTCCCCACGTAACAATCAATCGTTGCCAGTGGCAGCGACTGCCGTGGCCATTTCCACGACAGTGGCGCCCACCGTGGGGCATAGCGGGACTGGCCTGAGTTCTGCGGCGAGACCCTACTCGCCGATCGATCGGCCGCTCGCCACCGGTCGCATGATCGCCATTGGCGGGATCTTACAGATCCTACCCAGCAGCTACATCTCGGCATCACGCCCGGTCACTCATGGCGCGGTGATGCCGGTCGGCTCCATCAACCTCTTCGTCGGCTTCACCGGCACGATCGACCCAACTGCAACGGTGATCGTCGGCAGATCACCGCCACACCGCGATCTGCTCTCGGAGGAGCAGGTCCGCTCCATCAGGAGCGTCGTCACCGAGTAGGACTCGGCCGCCAGCGACGTGGCCGAGACCAACGCCGCCACCAATGACGAGGCCCTAAACGGTGACTCCGACTCCGCGACCCCTGCCTCGGTCGACGGATCTATCACCGCCGCATCACGAGAGGACTCCATCACGCGAGTCTCCAACCCGGAGGATTTTGAGGACCCCTCCATCCTCGGGATCTTCGACTCCAACTCCGGCTCAGAATCGCCCGAAGACTTCCGCGCCAGATCCAATCGCTTCAACGCGATCTACATGGCGGGCAGCACGGCCGCCCCACCAGATCCGTTTGCCACGCCAATCCCACCGACTGCGACGGCCACAGAGGTAGAGGAAGCCCGCATGCGACTCGCGGAGGCGCAACGCAATGAACTCGCTGAGCACAAGAAATACCTCCTCGAGCGGGAAACGGCGCGGGAGCTATCGCTCTATCACCAGCGCCGCATCAGGACCCGCCTAAACTCCAATGTCCAGGGTCGCGCCTGAACTTCAACAACGAAAGCGACCCCGCACGCGTCGCCGAGCGCGAATACTGTGAGAACGCGCTGCCAGGCGGAAGCAACCCAGCAAGACCACCACCCGGCGCACCGGCGACCGGAGCCCCTCCACCACCCATCGGTCGCACGCCCCCGCCGGACCAACTGCGGATCATCATCTCGCCTCAAGCCCGCGACGCCAACGGACTACCACTATACTCCACCCCGATGGACAATCTCATCGCGGCCGACGCCGCGATCGGCAACCTCGACGTCCATGGTGACGGCACGCTATAGATCCAGTACGCCAAGGCCCTACTCCTCAGGGCCGTCGAGCAACAAGCTGCGGGAGTGGACCCACAGGGGTGGATGTACTCCCGCTCCTCGGCAAGCAGGGCGACAACAAGCGGCCACCCCACCGTCGCCAACGCATTGACTTGCCCACCACCGTAGCCCCTGGTGAACCAACCACGGGCCACCAACCACGCGATGTCCACCAACGAGCCGCGACCGGCGAATAACACGGTCGCCGCCAACGGGCAGCCCCTTGACGCTCGAACAAACATCATCAACAACCAGGCGTGGTGGGCGCGCCAGCCCAACGACTTGAGGGACACCCTCAACAACCGCGGTGACCCGGAACCAAGAGGCTCGCTCAGTAGAGTCGGGCTACAATGCTTCGGGCCCATGATTCGTGGGGAAAAATACCCTGCCAACTTCAAAGCTCCAAAGGAGATCGAAAAGTACGACCCGACGTACGATCCCGCTGTCTGGCTAGACACATACCTTATGGCGATGGGAATCGCAGGCCACACCGACCTGCTCGCCGCTCGCTACCTCCCCATGATGATGGAGGGTGCGACTCGGCAATGGATCAACACCCTCCCCGCCGACAGCATCGATTCATGGGAATAAATGCGGGACACCTTCATCAGGCACTTCGAGGGCTCCTACACCCGCGCCACCACCATAGAAGACCTGGAGCGATGCATCCAGGGACAACGCGAGTCGACTCGCCGCTGGATTCAAAGATGGCAAGAACTGTGGATCAACGCCTCCGGCATCCACCCAGATACGGCGATACATTGCTTCAAGAACGCGTGCCGGTATGAACCCCTGGTTGCTAAGATCAAGAGGGTCTACCGGACGCTCGACAACTTCCCCGACCTCCTCGAGATCGCCAAGCGCTACGCGGAGGAGGAGCCCAACCAAGATTCTGACGATGAGTCAGGAGGACGGCCCCGAACCAACATCCACGACAGCAGGCGCCTCCGCGACATGCGCTACAGCAACACCCGCATCACCGGCAAGCGCCGCACGGACAGGCGAGTCGACTTCGTCGCCAATGCCAGCTACGGCCAGCGCGACACTAAGAGTTACCGCCGCGACAGAGCAAATTACCGCGACAACGGAAACTACAGCTCCAACAACACAGCGATGCCGAAATTCGACCCGGCTACCCTGCTCAATCAGCCCTGCATCTACCATAGCAGGGAGGGAAAACCCGCCACCCACACCACCGCTGATTGTCACTCTCTCAAAGAGATCAAGAAGGCGAGGCGAGCAAGGGAGGACCCCAATAACAACCTACCTCGGGACAACGGGAACGGCGGCAGCTTCGGCACCGCCGTCGGCTCGCTACACACCTTCACTAGACTTGGCACCAAGCGCGAGAAGAAGGTGCTCTCTCGCGCGGTCGTCGTCAACGCGGTGACACAAGTCGACATCCCTCGCTTCCTCAACTGGTCCGAGCAGAGCATCACCTGGAGTCGCCAGGACCACACACCAAGAATCGAATACCCAGGACGAGTCGCCCTGGTAGTCAGGCCCAAGGTGGCCGACTACTGGCTGCCCAAGACACTAATGGACGGTGGGAGCTCCATCAACATCATGTACCTAGACACGTTCAAAAGGCTCTAGCTTCCAGAAGCAGCCATTGAGCCAACCCTGACGACCTTCCACGGTATTGTCCCCGGTCGGAAGGCATATCCGATCAGAAAAGTGACGCTGCCAGTCACCTTCGGCACTCCGGCAAACTACCGCACGGAGAGGATCGTATTCGAGCTGGTGAACTTCCGCAGCCCCTTCCACTGCGTCCTGGGTCGCTAGGTATTCACAAAGTTCATGGCGACCCCACACTACGCCTACAACATGATGAAGCTCCCCGGGCCAAACGGCATCATCACCATCCACGGCGACCCCGACATGGCCGTGGAATGCGAGGACAAAGGCGCTGAGCTCGCCGACACCGTCATCACTGCGGAGACTGACCACGCGGAGGAGCTCACAAAATACGCAGGGAACATCAACAAGGACGACCCCACCATCCTGAAGAAACCAACTGCCACGAACTCCACGTTCGAGGCGACCACGCACACGCGCACCGTCGAGCTCGTACCAGGCGACTCCAGCCAGACGATCACCATCAGAGCGCACATGAGCCCCGCATAGGAAAGCACGCTCATCGGGTTCCTCCATGAAAACCGCGACATCTTTGCATGCAAGCCATCTGACATGCCAGGTGTCCCGAGGGAACTCGCTGAGCACAAACTCAATGCCGACCCTAAAGTACGACCAGTAAAGCAGTCGCTACGGCCCTTCAATGAAGAGCATCGTCGAGCGACCGTCGAAGAAGTACAACACCTGCTAATCGCAGGCTTCATCTGGCCAATCAAATACTCCAAGTGGCTGGCAAACCTAGTCCTGGTTCTAAAAAAGAACAACACATGGAGAATGTGTATCGACTACTCAACCGCGGGATCGGAGTCGCTGTGCTTCCTTGATGCGTACTCTGGTTATAACCAGATCAAGATGGCGGTCGAGCACGAGGAGAAGATGGCATTCGGCGCCGACTTCTACATGGCCATGAAGTTCAGCCTCAAGAACACCGGTGCCACATACCAGAGATGCATGCAGGAGTGCCAAGCGAGCCAAATTGGCCGCAACATTCACGTCTACATTGACGACGTGGTGGTAAAATCCACCTGCCAGGACGACCTGCTCGACGACCTGGCCGAAACCTTCACAAACCTGCGGAGGTACAACATCAAGCTGAACCCCGGAAAATGCACCTTCGGCGTCCCCACCGGACAGCTCCTGGGATATGTAGTCTCCAAGCGAGGCATCGAAGCCAACCCCACCAAGATCGACACCATCGCGCGACTCGGGAAACCCGAGTGCCTGCGCGACGTCCAGAAGTTGGCAGGGCGAGTCGCGGCTCTCAGTCGCTTCATCCCCCGGCTAAGTGAGAAGGAAATGCCCCTCTAACGCCTGATGCGCAAGAACCCCACGTTCCAATGGGACACGGAAGCCGACGACGCACTCAAAGCGCTCAAAGAAGTGGTACTCGCGGCCCCAATCCTCGCCGCTCCACTTGACAAAGAGCCAATGCTCGTCTACGTCGCGGCCTCTACTCGAGTCGTCAGCGCCGTGATGGTCGTCGAACAACCGGAGGAGGGCAAGGAGCATCTCATACATCGCCTTGTCTACTACATCAGCGAAGTCCTCACAGATTCATGACAGCGCTACCCGCAGTACCAAAAAATGGTATACACGGTATTCTGAGCCCAGCAGCGACCCTCACACTACTTCCAGGAGCACCCGATCATGGTGGTCTCCTCCACACCCCTGCAAGACATAATACGCGATCGCGAGGCGGCCGGGCGAGTCGCCAAGTGGGCCATCGAAATCGGCGTCCACAACATCAAATACGAGCCCCGCAAAGCGATCAAGTCACAAGCCTTGGCTGATTTCCTCGCAGATTGGGAAGAAGCACAGCAGCCAGAGAAGCTCCCGTACATACACTACTGGTCGCTCCATTTTGACGGCTCCAAAAATGCCGACGGCGCAGGGGCTCGGGTCATACTGACCTCTCCCAAAGGAGACAAGCTCCACTACGTGCTCCACCTCAACTTCAAGCCCTGCACCAACAACATGGCTAAATACGAGGCACTCCTCCACGGCATGAGAGCCGATAAGGAGATGAACGTCAACCGCTTGCGATGCTATGGCGACTCCAACCTAGTCGCCGGCCAAGTCGCCGAAACAAGCGACGCCGTCTCCCCCACAATGATTGCGTACCGCTAGGCGGTAGACCAGTTGGGAGGACACTTCGACGGCTACTCCGTCGAGTGGATCGACAGGCGCAAAAACGAGGAGGCAGACGCCTTTCTCGCATCGGATCAACCCAACAGGCACCACTAGTAGGCGTCTTCCTCGACGTCATCCACAAACTGTCGGTCAGCCCACCAAAAGAGATCGACGTCGGGATACCACTTCAACCAGAATCGGCCTTAGTCGCCATGGTTGTGGATCCTAGAGACTGGACAGCTCCATACGTCGCCTTCTTGGAGCACAAAATCCTACCAAGCAACAAGCCGGAGGCAAGAATGATCGTGCGCCACTGCAAATCCTTCGTCATCATCAATGGCAAGCTCCATAGACGCAGCGTGGTTGGCGTGTTCCAGCGCTGCGTCCAGCTAGAAGAAGGCTGCAAGATCCTCCAGGACATTCACGCCGATGACTGCGGCCATCACGCCGGCGCCAAGTCGCTAGTGGCCAAGGCCATGCGGCACGGCTTCTACTGGCTCACCGCACACGCCGACGCCACCAACATCGTCTAGCGATGTGTCGGGTGCCAGAAGTACGCCCACCAGATGCACCTCCCTGGTTCGGCACTCAAGACCATCCCCATCACATGGCCATTCGCCGTATGGGGCATGGACATGGTAGGCCCGTTCAAGAAGGCCCCATCTGGCTTCACCCATCTCCTGGTCGCGGTCGACAAGTTCACCAAATGGGTCGAGGCCAAGACAATAAAGAAGTGCGACGGCAAGAAGGCCACCAAGTTCTTACGCGAACTCATCTATCGATACGGCTACACGCACAGCATCATAACAGACAATGGCACCAACTTCGCCAAGGGAGCCATGGCGGAATTTTGTGAAGAACATGGCATACGACTCGACCTTGCTTTAGTCGCCCACCCGGAGTCGAATGGCCAAGCAGAACGCGCAACCAGAGCGTCCTCCACAGGCTCAAGCCGCGACTCTAGGTGCCCCTCGAGCGCACCCCAGGATGCTGGGTCGACGAGCTCTCCTCTGTGATATGGGGGATCCGCACTTCCATCAATCTCTCCACCGGGTTCACACCCTTCTTCATGGTGTACGGCGCCGAGGCCGTAATGCCAACTAACCTAGAGCACGATTCACCTCGAGTCGCCATCTACGTCGAGGGGACCAACAAGGTCGCCCGCCAAGACGGCATCGATCAACTCGACGAAGCACACGACCTGGCTCGCTCTCGCACCACCATATACCAGCAAGGACTCTGCCGCTACCACAGCCGCCGAGTACGAACCCGCACGTTCTAGGAAGGCGACATGGTCCTACGACTGGCCCAAGACAAGAAAGGCATGCACAAACTCTCCCTCCCCATGGGAAGGACCATTCGCCATTGGGCGAGTCATCGGCAATGACGCCTACTACCTCATCGACATACGAGGTGACGGCCAGCTCGAGGTCGGGAGGCCATGGAACATAAACCTCCTCAGAAAGTTCTACACTTAGAACCCCAAATTTTACTCAGCTGGCATATATAATGAAATTCATTCGGATCGCACAAATTGTGTCTACTCGCCATACACTTGTGTCACTCGCACTCGTACATATTAGCAATATGCTACTCACGGAAGTCAACCTCTGGTCGAGCGACCGGCACGGCTAAGTAGTGTGGCACAAGGGCACCGGAAATACTCGGGCCTTGGGTCGTCCACGAAAACGCCAATTCGGAGCTGCCATTGGAGTCGCCTAGCCCGAATGGCCCACAGGGCCAAGACAACCAATATACGCTTCTCACAGCGACATGTCCCTCCCATCCTCGGGCAAAGCGACTTGGACGGTTAAGTACCACGCATGGGGACTCCGCAAAATGGGAACCCCCACGCGGCTCGGGAACACACCAAGTAAGAGAGCTGCCTTGGACTCGCCAAGCGACTGGCTCTCCGGGCCAGGGGAGGAGACACGTTACAAACAACGCATTAACAACCTACGACAGGAACACGACCAATATGGTTGAGCACCACGCTCGGGGACTCGCCCACAAATCAATCCTACTCGCGCTCGGGGGCTCGCCTCTCGGAAGACGCGAGAGACAAAACAATACACGACCAAAACAAAACACAAAAGTATACAATCGAGTTATACCCCATTAAAGGGCGGACACGCTCGGGGACTCGCTCAATCAAAAATAAACACACCACACAAACTTGGTCGCAATACAAGTCGATTGACTCCCCTTGGCTTACATTAGAAAATGCATTACAGCAGTCGCCACTTGGCATACATCACAAACTTCCCAACTACATTGTTTACTCTACAGGTCCAAGAAGCACCACCACCCCCCTTGACATGAACAAAAGGCTGCCACGGGTTCGTCGGGTACGTCGTCAGCGACTTCGACAACACCGACCGGAAGGGCTGCTCCTACTTCATATCATGATGCTCTGGCTCGGGGTCGCCAGGCGCCAACACCGTATCCTGGTATGGCAGCAGATCCCCCATCGCCAGGACCCGATTGGTGTAAGGGGCGGCCTTCGCAGTTAGCTTCAGCACCTCGGACATCTCCACCGTGCCGGTCGCTGATGGGTAGCCACTCGTCACGTCGTCAAGGTCGAAGTCGTTGGGGAAGTGGGTGAGACCCAAGCTCGATGTTGTGGTGGCCCCGTGCCTGAACGCCGAGCGCGCCATCCACTCCACAATGACAGGCACCTCTTCCAGATAGCGCCACACCTCCGTGAGCCCCCCAGGAATAACCTCGGTGGGGGACATGCCTTGAAGAACCGCTTGGACACATAACGCCGAAGCCGTGGCTATGTTCACCACGGTAGTCACGCACTGCGAAGCATTGAAGGTCTGAACCACCGGGTCGCCTTGACCTATCACAGCTACAAAATCAGACATCAGTGAAACTACGGACATCCCCAATCAGGGACTCGCCGAACAAGTCAGGCAAAGACATAGACTCACCAAGGAGTTTGCAGCATTTCTCCGAGACATGCTTCTCCAAGGCGGCTTGATCGTTGTGCAGCCCCACGATGATCGAGTCCGTGGCTTTGCGTTCCTCCTCAGCCACAGCGACAACAGCCTTCGCTCGGTCCTCTGAAGAAACTGAGGCCGCTCTCGCCTCCTCCAAGTCCTGGATCAGGGAGGCAATTCCTCCATTCGCCGCGTCCAGCTCGACGACTGGAACATAACCTTCGCGGGCCTTGGAAATTGCAGCCGGGAAACTATCTGAAAGAGAAACCATCAGCGCGCCATACACCAATAGTTCACACTTGACAGAGGAAAGGACAGAGAAGCAGATACTCACCATAGTTTCCTGACGCCGCTGGTTCGCCTCCTGCGCTTTGTGCAGATCACGCTCCAAGCGCTCCCTCGCGGCCTGCCGATCGGTCGATTCCCTCTGCAAACCCTGCAAACAAAAAACACACCTCAGCACTTACCAAAATCAACATCTAGTTCCCAGCCGTTGAAACTCAGCGACTAAGATCTCGGGGACTGGAGAGTAGGAAAAAAGTTCAATTCCTAGCCGCTGAAATTCAGCGACTAGGAATTCGGGGACTAGAGAGTAGAAAGAAGTTCAGTTCCCAGCCGCTAAAATTCAGCGACTGAGAACTCGGGGACTGGACATACCTGAATAGAGGCGCAAAGCATCCTGTGAAGTTCACCGGCATCAGTCAACAGGATCATGAAAGAAGTGCGCCCACGACGGGTCCCAATGTCCGCATCCATGATCTTCGGACCCTGCGTAGACTTGGTGTCCGCCACGCCTGGAAACCCCTGGCCATGAAGCGCGGGAACGTCGCCGACGCTCTAGCAAGGGCACTGGTTGTCGGGGCCAACGCTTCTGGCGCGGCCGCAGCCAAGACTGGCTTCGATCGTGCCGCCACCACTTCTTCGGCGACTGCCGCAACATCAGGCTATGTGGCGCCGTCCTTGGCTATGGTGTCGTCACCACCCTTCTGCTTCTTCGCGCCTTCCGCGGTCGCTAAATCTCCGGCAGCTTTTCTCTTCTTGGGGAGATGGCCCTCTCCTATGGTGGCGACCGGTGGAATCTTTGCCACCGACGTACGGCCAATCTTCTTGGCTCCAGACCTGCCAGAATTTCCACAGTCAATATAACAACAATACAAAAACAAGAGGCGAATCGGAATGAAGAACCAATACTCACTTAGCGACCGGAAGAACGCGAAGCCCGGTGCTGATGTGCGCGGGCTTGTCCAATTCTGGACCCAGCTTGCGAGTGAGCCCCCTCTCGAAGACATCTGAAGCCCATGACACTACAGGGTTCCTCGATGACGAAGCCGCGGTCGCCAGAATCTCCAGCTCTGAAGACGGGCCGCTCTCAACGGATGCGGTGACTTAGATGCCGCCGCCTCAGCCGCTTCCTGGCTTGGAACCCCCGAGACCGTCAGCGCAATCGCCACTAGGGGAACCTCTACCACTGCCTCGATGTCCTCGTCCTCTAATCCCTTTGTCGAGATCGCGCCCTTTGGGGTTTTGTGCGAGACTTCGGGGCTGTCTTCATCGTCGGAGTCGTCGTCCGACTCAAACACCACCGCCGACTTGGACGGCGACATTGGCTTCTTTGCTGGTGACTTGGGCTTGCGTGCGGGCTTCGACGGCGTAGCAGTATGCTGGGACGTGTACTCTTGCACGACCTCGCCACCTCCGTCGTGTTCGTCCAGGCTGCTGCTCGCCTCGAACTCACGTTGTTTCTGCATACGGGTCTTGCGAGCCACGGGTGCTGGGGGAGGAATCTCCTCCTCCTCCCCGTCGATGTTAGAGGAGTCTCCCTCGGAGTCTTCCTCAAGTTCCTAGGGAACCTCTTCGTTGAGTGGAGGGAGCTAGCCCTCCAACACCTGAAAAAGCTGAAAACCACCATGAGTAAACACCAAATGCAGCGACTGAGAATTGAGGTGCGGAAATAGCGACTAGGGAGAAAACTTACTATGGGGGCTTCATTCTTCACTAGAGTGTATGGGGCGAGCCCGACCGACACGCTGGTGAACTCTGCATCAGTGATCTTTTTATGGGGGGCCTTGTAGTCCTCGGCCTCCCATGATTTCTTGCTGGTTCGGGAGGGGTCGTGCTTCCCGCTGTACTGATACATCCAATGCGGCCGAGCCGCCAGCGGAACCAGACGCCGCCCGAGCCAGCAGTTGTAGAGGTTGATCGAAATCAACCCCTGGTCCTTTCATCTCTGCGACGGCCATCCGCTGGTCCTCAGGAAGCTTCTTCGGTGCCAACCGGCAAGGCTCGCTCCTCTCGGCGATGAACTCGGGAAGTGCCACCTCGCCGGAGGGAGCGGATTCTTTTACATAGAACCAGCTCTTCTTCCACTTGCTGGCAGCCTTCTTCGGCAGGAGGAGCTTGATGAAATTGGCCTTCGGCTTCAATTGGAACATGACGCCGCCTACGGCCAACATCAAGCCACCGGATGCCTCGCGCCCGATGCGGCCATGGAAGAGCTCCAACCACAACGAAAAATACGGTCTACAGCCGAGATAGCACTCACAGAAGGCGACGAAGATCGCTAGCTTCTCGATGCTGTGCGGGCCGAGATCCGATGGTTTGATCGCGTAATATGCGCAGAAGTGGCGGAAGAAGAGCGAGGTGGGGAATCCCAGACCCCTTTCAAGATTGCTAGGGAAGCAGATGAATTCGCCGGGTCACGGCTTCAGCTCGGTCTCGGAGGAGGGGGAACCCACCAGTTCCCCTTGCGGAGGACCCCGGCGTCCTCGAAAGATTTGAGCTGGGCTGTGGTGCATTTGGATTTTCCCCATGAGCCTTTGGGAGGCACCATCAGGTAGGACGTGGAATCGTGCGGAAAGGACGAATCGGAAGGTTGAAGGGAGGAAGATTGAGGACAGGAAGAATGCGTATGGGAGAATAAAGAATGCGGGAAGGATTCACAGAACTGAATCATCACTCCCCTTATATGGGAATGCCACCCGCCAAAATCGGGGTAGCCGTTACCCACGGTAATTGCGCCGAAGTTACCGTTGGAAATTCCAACGGATAGTTTGCAAGAACCAACGGTCCAACTCCTCCATTCCACCAGCTACCCGCTAGTCTTGTCCACTCGCCGAAGCAGCGACTTGACAGCAGTAATGTCCGTTGGGGTGGCGAGTGGAAACCTGGGGAAAATCTCCTTGGTTCTAATGGAGTCCATCGCCGACTCGACTGGGCATCCAAATTGGGCTCGCCTACTTCGATCGCCAAAGGGACACCTGCGTCTGAATCAACGATGTCCTCGGGAACTACTGATGGGGATATGCCAAAGGAGGTATGCCCAGCAGGACGTTCCGATTGCGCCGAAGGGCCTGTGAGTGCGCCTGAAGGACGGCGACTTGACTACGATGGAAGGAGAAGCCTGGCGACCGAAAGCTGAAGGCCCAGAAGCATATCTGAAGCCCAGTCGGATTAGGTCAGAAAGCCTCCGAGTTTGTATCTGGCTTGGTTGTAACTTGTAAACCCTAGCGAGGTGACTCCTATATAAACCTCCCTAGGGTATCCTAAGAACTCATGTTCCATCATACACCCCCTCTAGCGACTCGCTGCTTAGACGAGAGCTCGCCACCCTTGTAACTCGCTCCAATAATCTAATCTAGCAGGAGTAGGTCTTTACCCTCCGGGGGGCCAAACCTGGATAAACCCATGTGCATCCGCCGCCATCTCGCACCGCAGATGGCCGCCAACTCTTCCCCATGTAACAATCAATCGCTGCCAGTGGCAGTGACTGCCGTGGCCATTTCCACGACAGTCGCGAAACCAGAAAAAAAAGTTTTCCATTGGCCATGGTCGATCCTAGAATTTCGTCACCGAAGACGCGCCTTCTAAGACGACCGTCGGGCCAAGTCGTTGGGGAAGGAAACTTTTCTTGTAGTGCCATGGTATGGATAGTGTTATGTGAGTTTCCTCGGTTTCCCAAGTTGATACATAAGGGGTGCCAACAGCTTTATAGTAACTGTAAGTGCTAGCACGCCTCCGTCTACCAAGAAGTAGTTCCCTCCATCAAGTCCCCACGAGAGGCAAATATTGAGAGGTCGACTTCTCTCAACGTCAAGATGTAGAGAATCTAACAAATGGTCATAGCGATGAATATCATATTAGACATTATCTTATTTCAATCTCATACTAGGGTTTCTCCATCTCCCCAAGAACTAATGATCTACTCAGACATGGAGGCAATCAACATCATGGCAATGGTAATGGAAACAATCATAGACGAATAATACTTGTATAAATCCACAATGAGTATAGGAATTGCAACAAGATTTAGACAACATGTAGATGGGATGGATGGAGATGGTGGTGATGCAACAGTGGATGATGAAGATCGATGCCTTAGCCTCCCGGATCTGCGCAGGGTGAAGATGAATCCCTTGAGGATGAGTTCCCCCTCCAGATGCCTTCCAGAGGTGAGGTTTTTGTGATTTCTGGGTGTTATGTATGCCGTCTCCTCGAACTAATTGCACGGGGTGAAACTATTTGACGAGGCGGAGACGGCGCCAACTATACGGCCGGAAAATTGCTCCGGTCGTATAGATGGTCGTTGGACTCTCTTCCTCCCTTGTTCGCTTCTGGTTTTCTTCTAGTATTATTAATATTTCCCAAATAAGCGATTTATGTTGTTTTTGACTCCTTTTCTCCATAGTACAACTGCTCCAATAATTGTATCCATTAGATCTATCATCTTTCCTGATCCTGGTGAAAACAGACATAAAATGTGCATGCGAGCGCCGTAATATACCAAGATCCTACATCTACAATGCAAAATAACAGTGTAAAACATGATGCAAATATGCACTCATCACCAGCCCAGAAGAAGCCCACGATGTTGCTAAGGCCCAGTCGAGATTCGGGTGGCCTAGGAGACTTCGACTCCTTGTAGAACATGACAAAGTACAAGATACAAGTTTAAAGGGAAAACCCTAATATGTAATCGACTCGGCCTGCTATCCCGATACCTAGCCTATTTATATAAAGGCTGGGAGGGGCAGTGAGGAATATATTCGCAACCCTAGTCACGCCATCTCCAGATTGCATCTGTGCACCCATGTAACTTTCGACTCCTCGATATTTCCAAGAGCAGACAAGCAGGAGTAGGGTCCTCTACGAGGCCTAAACTTGGGTAAACCTCGTGTCACTTGTGTGCTTGTTTGCTAGCCGAGATGCCTCCAGTGCTCCCTACTTCCTCGAAACTAAGTCCATCAATGATGGCCATTGATGAGTTAACCCCTCGTCAATTGGCACCGTCTGTGGGAAACATGAGTACTGATGTTGCGGCTTCCTTGTCCCCATCAACCGCGATCTACGACTCCGTAGTTGTGGAGACTCGCCTCCTTTTCGGCGCCTTTGACTTCACTGTCCACACGCCGGCCACTCGCCTGGATTTCGAGTCCGTGGGCGATGGAATCGGCCTGGTGATCAAAAGCTTACGCTTCTAAGTTGGTCAGTTGGGCACACTTCGCCTCCCTGATCAGCCGAAGGTTCCTGCAATTGCTCCTGCATCGTGGTTTCCACTGCCGATCGGCACCCTGAGCGAGCTCAATGCCCCGACAACAGTCGGGAATATGGACAACAACAGTTGCAAGTCCGATGTGGGTGATCTGGCAACAAAAGACGGAGCCTATGGCTCTGGATCTGAAAGTTGCAGGAGCAACAGCTTCCCTAGCCACTACATGTGCGCCGTCATCAATACGGGCGGCAGAGGCAGTGGCATTCAGGGAAAACACCGGTATTGGCGGTAGTATCCTAGTCACAAACGGTGGCCCCTCCAACAGCGCCCCCAGCGACAACGGACCAGCAAGCCAGCCCCCTAGCGACGGACCCATCCCAGAAGACCAGTCGCACCTCTATGCGAATGCACATACCCAAGAGAGTGTACTGATCAAGCTCAACGATGCTGAGTGGGCCCGTTGCAGGGAGGCCTTACGGGGTAACCCCCTACCACCAAAATCATCACAAGAGATGCTTCTGGGTGATCACTAGCTGCTCAAGGAGGCATTCAAGAACCAGCAACAAGTAATTGCCCAGCTCGACGAGCGCAGGAGGGCAGCGGACGAGTCGAGCCTGCGACGAGCTGCGCTCTCTTCCATCAAAGGATCCTCCTCTAGAGGGAACGATCATGGAGCCACCAGAAGACGCTCTCGACTGGCTCACCACACTGATAGGGAGTGAGATGAGGCCACTCCAGCCCTCGACTTCTCGTTCATGATGGTGGACACACAGGGCAACATGCTCCCGAAAACGCCGCAGGCAGCGGTGATGGTAGCCACCATGTGCCTGCTCAACAACCAACCACCGGCTAGGGACCCACGATCCACCATGCACCGATCTACGATCGCTAACCTGGGACTAGTCGAAGCTGCGCTCACTAAGGATCCAGCACCGGAGCCGAGGAAAAACAAGGATTTAGCCAAGTACTACTCTCCTTCCTCCTCCAGCGACGACGACCATGACTTGTCACGGTGACGCCGCTCATGACGACACGACTACGACTATGACACACGTGATGATATCATATAGCACAAGGTTTACAAGATGCGCGTGAGACGCGCCCACTCGAAAGATTCGGAAGATGATGGGATGGAGCTCTGTGGCGCCAACTACTTCAGCAGAGCCATACGACAGAAGCGAATGTTGAAAGGGTTCAAACTCCCATCAGAGAATCCAAAATTCGATGGCCTCCAAGATACGAAGATTTGGCTGGAGGATCATGTTTCTTTGGTTAGGTTGCACGGCAGAACCACGAGCACGGCTATGCAATGCCTCTAGCTACAGCTGCAGGGCGCCGCCCGTGCATGGCTAAACAATATCCCATGCGGGTCAATCCGTAGCTGGGATGAGCTGGTATACAACTTTGTTCAAAACTTCAAGGTCACTTACAAGAGGCCTGCATCAATCGAAGAATTAATAGGCTATTACCAAAAGACCAGTGAGCCATTGCGCTCATACATTCAGAGGTGGTCCATCATTAAAAACTCTGCAAAGGACATCTCTGAGGATCGCGCAATCGACGCATTCAACGGCGGCGTATGCCGCAGAGAGCTCAGGGAGGAGCTGGGCCGATCGACGCTCAAAAAAATTGACCACCTAATGGAGATCGCGAACAACTGGGCTGATGGAGAGGACTCGGTGAAAACAACCATGCCCACTCAGATGATGATGATGACCTCGGTCGCAGACGCGATCACCGAGGAAAACGCCAGATGCGCGGTTACGAGGACCACGAGGAAGTTGACATGGTCGTGGCTGGCTACGCTGATAAAAGTGACGACAGCAACCGCAACAGCGGATACCGTAGTGGTGGATACCGTGACAGCAGGAAAACCACGCAAGTAAGGCAACACCGTACCCGTGATAAGGCACCTAGAACATCAATCTAGGACAAACTCCAGACCTTGCAATGTACATTTCTACATCGACAAACACGATGGCAAGAAAAAATCCAGTCACCTTCTAAAGGACTACCGCGAGTTCCTCAAGCTCCACGAAGGCCTAGCCCAGATGAATCACGACGTGACAAACCAAGGCTACGGAGCTGCCCCCGGTGCCATGGCTCAGGGAGCGCCACCACCACCACCCGGGCCAACCCCACCTGTGGTCGCGCCAGTCCAAAACAACGGAGGCGAGCAGTATCCACGACCACTAGGGAATATAGGCATGATCCAAATAGGACGCCTCTCCAATAGAGTGCAAAAGTCAATCACTCGCCAAATAAATTTGGCGGTCAACTCTCCAGCCCCCAACCACTGAGTACCTCATCGGGTGTGAGTCCTGTAGCACCTTTGATAAGCGCGATCATCCGCGCTAGGTGCCTCGCCTAGGCCACTCTCCTTTGGTGCTCGAGGCACAAATTGGCGGCTTCAATATGAGTCGCGTCTTTATGGACGGTGGCAGTAACATCAAACTTATGTTTGCTAGCACCTTCTGCGCCATGCAAATCCCCCTGACATGCCTGGAAATCTCCAACACAATGTTCCACGACATTGTCCCAGGGAAGGGCGTATACCCCCTGAGAAAAATCAGCTTGGACGTCATCTTCGGCACGCTAGCAAACTTCTGGCGAGAGAGCATTGAATTCGAAGTGGTGGATGGGCCCTTGCATTAACATTGCATCCTCGGACGTGCCACGTTCGTGAGGTGCATGGCGGTGCCACACGACGCCTTCCTGCAGATGAAGATGTCGGGCCCTAACGGCATTATCACCGTCAACGGAAGCTTCGAGAGGTCAGATAGTTGTGACAGGGAATTCAATAGAATCTCCCAATCCTTCGGAATGCAGGAGGAGCTGGAAAGGCTGAAGGAGTCAATAGACAACAGTCTTCCTCCTCCTAGTAAGCCAAATACACCTGATCAATCTTTCGACTCATCGGTGCACACCAAGGCGATCCAGGTCCATCCAATGGACCCAACCAAGACGGCCCTCATCGCCAACAACTTGAGTCCCGCATAGGAACTCTCGCTCGTCGAATTCCTCCGTGAGAGCTAGGAAATCTTCGCCTGTTATCTAGCGGACATGCCATGGGATCCCAGGGAATTCGCCGAGCACTCACTCAACGTAAATCCTGAAGCAAGATCAGTGAAGCAGACGATACATCGACTGTTGGAGCCAAGCGAAAAAGTGGTCGGTATGGAAGTCAACGGACTCCGCTACGCTAACTTCATACGAGAGATCAAGGAAAACACCTGGGTGGCAAACCCCATACTTTTTCCTAAAAAGGACAGGGATATCCTGCGGATGTGCATGGAATTCACTTCCTTGAACAAACATTGCCCAAAGGATCACTTCCCAATGCCACGGATCGACCAGATAATCAATTCCACCGCAGGATGCGAGCACCTCTACTTCTTCGACGCCTACTCATGCTACCACCAGATTCGAATGAAGGAGGAAGACCAAGAGAAAACGGCCTTCATCATGCCCTTTGGCGTCTTCTGCTACACAACGATGCCCTTCGGGCTGAAGAACGCAGGGGGCACCTACAAGTGATGTATGCAGGCCTGCCTCAAGAGCCAGCTTGTCCGCAATATTCAGTCTACGCTGACGACATTGTCGTCAAAACTAAGGAGGAAGCCTCGTTACTCGATGATCTCCACGAGACCTTTGATAACCTCGACCGCTAGCGGATCAAGCTAAACCCGGACAAATGCGCCATCGGTGTACCATCTGGGCAATTGCTCGGATACCTCATCTCCGCGAGGGGAATCGAGGCTAACCCGAAGAAAATAAAGGCCATACTAGCCATGGAGAAACCAAAGAACGTCAAAGGCGTCTAGCAGCTGGCTGGATGAATCGTGGCACTCAGTCGATTTATCCGTCGAATGGGCGAGAAGGCATTGTCGTTCTACCAACTCTTTCGGAAAGATGAAAAGTTCGAGTGGACGGAAGAAGCACAAGAAGCAATCGAATACCTCAACCGTCTACTATCCATTTCACTGGTGTTGGTAACACCCAGTGACGAGGGGTTAACTCATCAATGCCCATCTTTGATGGACTTAGGTTCGAGGAAGTAGGGAGCACTGGAGTCATCGATCGTCTAGCAAAGCACACAGGTGACATGAGGTTTACCCAGGTTCAGGCCTCGTAGAGGACCCTACTCCGGTTTGTCTGCTCTTGGAAATATCAAGGAGTCGAAAGTTACAGGGGCGCAGATGCAATATATCGATGGCGTGGAAACTAGGGTTGTGAATATATTCATCGCTGCCCCCTCCCAGCCTTTATATAGATAGGCTAGGTCTCGGGATACTAGACCAAGTCTGTTACATGTTAGGGTTTTCCCTTTAAAGTTCTATCTTGTTCTTTGTCGTGTTCTAGAAGGAGTTGAAGTCTCCGAGGCCACCTGAATCTCGACTAGGCCTTAGCAACCTAGTGGGCTTCTTCTAGGCTGGACCGTATATGCTGATCACGAGTACCTATAGGATATGCCCACGTCAGTAGCCCTCGAGTGTTTGGTTAAATCGAAGATTCGAGTGGAGACTATGAAGCCTTCGAGTGCATAGCCAAATATGTTTTCGGGTGCTTTAATTTATGTCATAGGGATTGTCGATATACGTGCCTGATTCATCCGATGTGTCAGGATCAGTTAACTGCCTTAGGGCAAAACAACGCAATCTACTCAAACTCGAGTCCCCGGACTCGAATTTGGAAAAGTGTTGGCGTAATTCGACTCATGCCACGGAGGTCTTACAGAATCGAATTCTAGTATATAAGTGTGAGGACTCGATGCGTCCATCAAGGCTTATTTCATCGTACCTGCAGGTATAGATTATTTATGGTAGAGCATAGCAGGTGCATTGCCGGGCCTTTTTCAGGTCTTATCTTCATGCTATGCGCGTGGCATCCGAATTTGGTCATCACGAAGATGATTCGGGTGGTCTAGGAGAAGCAGTCTCCTTGCAGGGAAAATATGAGATAGAGTCGCCAATGCTTTCGAGTGTGGACGTAGTCACCACACATTTAGTAAAAAACTCATCGGGTGCACGGCCAGCGCTCCCTATGGGAGTAGCCTCCGAGTGCCTATTCGAGTCATAGACTCGAGTGGGGACTATGAATGTTTTCGACTACTGTCGTATTTTGCTTGTTTCGGCCGAATATGCTTTTAGTGCTCCCTATGGGAGTAGCCCCCGAATGCACAATCAAATCGTTGATTTGTGTGAGGGGTTTAAGTGCAATTACCTTGTCGAAATGTTTCCATGTCCATGAAGTTTTCGGGTGCGCGTCCAGTGCTCCTGTTAGTCAAGTCATAGTGTCGAGTGAGGACTAGATTAGTTGAAAGATGCTCCTGCTGGAGTGGATGACGTCAGTGTTGACGAGAGATGGCCTTGTTTACCCGCGTGAGCAGTTTTGACGGGACGACACGAAGATGGGACCCCATTTCTGACTTGGATTTAACCAGGCATGCATAATCTTTGGTGTTAACTACGTCTCCTTGATTCTCGCGCATAATAGGAAAAGTGGGGCGACGATTCACCGTTTGCATCACCACGTGTCCACCTTGATTTGCGCCACGCGTCTGGTTGGTGCGCTTCTGGGCATTGGATTGCATATATGCTGAGGTTAAGTAGGGATCTGTATGCGGTAATTTTCCCCACAATTCATCTTCTCCCTTGAGCACTGCCTCCATTGATGCCCACTACTATTCCATTGCTCGCGCCTCCATTACTATGCTAGACGGTCTCAAGACCTTCCTGAGCTACTTTGTGCACTCCCACCACAAGCAAAAGATGGGGAAGAAGAAGGGTGCTTCCGCTGCTGGATCTGCAGCTGCCACTGTTGCGGCCAAGAAGAAGGGCACCGCTGCTACGGGCTCCGGTACTACTGCTGCCACTAGCAAGAAGAAGGGCGCGAGCATGCGTGTCACCACTAGATCATGGCGGTGGCCCACCATAAAGA
This sequence comes from Avena eriantha, assembly GCA_910589775.1. Classification (NCBI taxonomy): domain Eukaryota; kingdom Viridiplantae; phylum Streptophyta; class Magnoliopsida; order Poales; family Poaceae; genus Avena; species Avena eriantha. The sequence goes on from OU342745.1 coordinate 117,960,500, forward strand.
AGTCGGAGCTCTTCAACTAGCGTCAGGATGGCATTCTTCCGGTGAATGAAGCGTACTACCAAATGTCTCGCAACGAGGTAATCCTCTATCCCCCTTCTAGATTCCGGGTGATGTTTCTCGCTTTTGTCATTCGGGGACTCTCTCTCCACCTCCACAAGTTTGTTCAAGGGTTACTCTACTTCTACGGGGCCCTTCTAGATTCCATTCACCACATTGCCTGCTACATCTCACTTTGCGAGTGCTGGCTCGGAATCAAGCCACACTTTGCTCTTTTCAAAAAGCTCTTCAAATTGAAGAAGTAGTCGGGCTTCGGGTCGGTAGTCTATGATATAGGAGGCTGCGGGATCCATGTGGACCCCAATGTTTTATATTTCCCCCTCAAGTTTAATGTATCCGTCCAAGGATGGAGGGAGAAATGGTTCTATATCCGCGACCAGAAGGACGATGGCGAACTCTTCAGGCTCGCACCTTATGATCCGAAGGTGGATTGCAAAAGGAGGAGGTCGTGGAAGAACACGGTGATTCCCGACGAAGCCAAAGAAATAAGGTTTTGTACAAGCGGGTCTGTGATGTTCAACTCATCTGAGGGAAGGAAGTGGGTGGCGTAGACCTCATTCGCACCTGGATGTGTCGTCGAGTGCAGCTATTGCAAGCTAGGGTGCATCCGATGTGCTGTTGTACCGGTATTGAAGACGTCACCTGCATCTCCTGGGAAAATATTTCTTCGCGCGAAGTAGACAGGAGGTTTCGGATGCTGACCAAGTTCATAGCCAAGGAGAAACTCCCTAGTGACTCTGCCGTGCCTCCGTTCTGCGCGAGTCACCCTCCGCCCGAGGTAGTTTTCTTTCTTTGTCTCTTCTTGTTTTTCGATTGCCTGCTAGGCTTTCCTTATACTTACGCTGCCTCTTGTGCTAGGACTAGAAAGTGGCTACTGTTCTGCCACCCCGGGCGGAGGGAGTAATTCCTTGTGAAGTGGGGGACGAGGACGAGTCGGGCTCCACCGTCCTCGTCGCTGAAGAGCAGGAAGCCCCTCGAGTCTAGCGAGAACGGAACTCGCAAATGCTCCCAAAGCAAGGCCTCGGACGCTTCTTCACCGGTGATGCCGGATGGTCCTTTGACTCTAGTGGAGGATCCAATCCCTGCAGTGCCTGTGTGCACCGTGGCTCCTCCTCCATGGAAGAAGATGAGGACACCGAAAGAGGTGTATGAGAACTCTTTCAACCTCGAACACTTCGACTGGTAAGTTTTGTACTTCTGCTAGTTTGACCTTATGTCCTGAAATCTTTTCCTCTGAAGTTGTTTTGTATGTTTTTGTTGTAGCAAACCTGCATCGTCGTCATCCGATGATTGCCACTTCGTGAAGGAGACTGGAGTCGAGGACTCCAAAGATAAGGATGTGGTAGAGCGGCCACGCTCTCCCCAGGTGGCGGCCACATCCGGTGCCAATTTTTTGAGTTCCCCCCACACGGGGGCACTAGATGGTTGCTCGGACGTCTGCACAAAAGGAGATTTCAGAGTCCCTAGAGGAGCATGTAAGTTTTCTTGACTATGCCAGTCAAAATTAGGTTGGTGCTAATGCTTATCTTTTTGCAGCCTATCCTGAAGGAATCAATTTGCCTCACCGAACAGATTACACCCTTGGGCCGTCAGCATGCCTTGATGGAGACCCAACATCGCGCATCCGAAGGTGAACTTGCACTCTTTATCTCTGTACTGTTGGTACAAAAAAAAATTTCAAACTTGAGTTTTTCTATCATCCTTTGTAGGTGAGAACAATGAGCTCCTTTGTCACGTTAATTCCCTCTAGAAGGATCTTTCCATAGCGGAGAAGAAACATGATGAGGCACTCAAAGCCTTTGAACGCTCCGTCCAGGAGTCGAAGAAGTGCGAGGAGGACCTACTTGCCGCTGCAGCCGACAGAGAGAAGGTGTTCGTGGATCAGCTTATCTCTGTTGCTGAGGCACTCTCAGGTGTGATGCTGCATCATTGCTTTGCTCTACATTTGCCTTAGTTTGCCTGTGCTCATCTATGTCTTCTACAGATACTGCTGGTGTGAGCTTCGACGCTCAAGCTCTGGCTCACCAGGATGCTTTGACCGGTGCTATACCAGCAGTCGAACACCACAGCGTCTCTGTCATGGATTCCCTTCAAAAGGCCAAGGGTATGCTTGGGCGTCTTCAAGAGGAGATGGTCCCCAAGGTCGAGCTATCGAAGATCTTTGATGGATTGGTGGAGTCCTTCGTTGGAGGCGTTCCCATGGAGTTCAAGAATGCGCAGAGGGGGGTCAGAGCTACCATGGGACTTATGATGGCGCAAGCCCATGTTGTTAATATGAACCCTAGCAAGGTCTCCACAGCGATGCCAGTTACTGCAGATGGCCACCAGGTAGTTTTTGCTCCCTTGGCTTCTCGTTGTCACAAATATGGGCCTCGGCTCATTGAGACACTCGCAAAGTACTCGACGGAGCTTAAGCGGTCGAAGACGGCAAAGGCCACGGCATCAGAGGCTATAACCAAGAAGGCTGCAACGTCAGAGTCTGCCACTAACTCGATGAAGCCCTCGAGTGCCAATGCGTATCTATAGGCTATCCCTTTGTCATCCTTTTGTAATATTCTAGCTACTCCAGACTTCTTTGACATGTATTGTCCTTGTGGGGGTGCCCCATTTGAAACTTGCTAAACTCGATGCTTTTATTATTGGTGTTATTTTGAATCAATGGTCTTATCCGTCTGTTCCTCTGCCTGGATAGGGTCCTTTGAGTGATCTGTCTGATACACCTCCCACCGATGAACCTGTGGCGCAACCATGTTCAAAGGTTGAGGAATTGTTGTTGCTGTCTCGATTGCATGATCGCATAAAACACTTGGAGCGAGAGATTCCCATGATCCGTGGTAGCGCTGATGTGTGGAAGTTGAATGCTAAAAAAGCCAGTGAACATGAGAAATATCTTCTGGGCAAGGTGGCTCAACTGAATGAGCAATTGAAGTTTTAGTTTCCCTAGCTTCTTCTCCTTTTCTAGCCACTTGTGGTGCTGATTTGCACTTTTGCTTTTTACTGCTATTTGTAGTTGTTAGTACTCGCCTTCCACAGGAAGAGAGAGACCGAGTCGCCATTCGGCTAAACTGCTTGACCCAGGAGCAGCTAGAAGCTAGCGGGTACTTTTGGGTTGATCGGGATCGCACAATCGCATTGGTGACGTTGCAGGATCGTGTGTCGCAGGTGCTGCTTTATTTGAAGAAGGCGCAATCGTGCCTGAAGCACATCTTCCGGGCAATGTTCCCCTTGGACGTTGTGTCGTCAATTTTGTTAGCTTTGTTGAAGAAGTTCCAGGATGCTGGCGCAGTTCGCGAGTGCGTGCATCGGCAGTTAGTTGCGGGTGCCAAGGCTGTAGTAGCGCTTGTGCGACTACATCGACCCGGTCTGGATTTTGTTGTTGTTGTGGGACCGCCACTCCCGCCCGAGTGGATGGCGTGCAATATGGTGCCCCATTATTGGGTTGTTGCTCAGCCAGCTGAAGACATCATCGAGTTGTTTGATCAGTAGACCGACGTTCTCCTTTTATGCTAGTAGAGTACTTTTGGACCTGCATAGAGATGTATAGGTGTTATAAAGTTCGTATAAGTGAATTGGGTGTTTTGTTACCCGTTTTTATGTAAAGCTTGCTAGCTTGTGTATTTTTCGAGTAGCTTGTACTCTGGAGTGCCTTTTCGTTAGCCTGACGCATACTAATCTTAGCACCTTGCCAACCTATCAGGTGTGTTGCAGCTGGGTTGGATTTATCAAGGGTAAGATTAATAGTATGTCAGCTACTCAGGTTACTGCGTTATTCGTGTAACAAGGTAAAAAGGGTGGCGAAGCCCCCGAGTGATGTAATTGCAATTAAAAACAGATACACAAGGTTGGAGGCACTTAGCTTTATTTATTCGCAGAATATCAAGAGATACAATGTTTGGCTAAGTAGCCTGGCTAAATAGCCTGACTAAATAGCCTTATTTGTAAAATAAAAACATCTAAGAGTAGAAACGACGCAGCTGCGTGACATTCCAGGGGTTGGAGTATGCGACTCCACTTTCTACGTCTTTAAGGCGGTAGGTGCCACCTGGGATAACTTCGGTAATCACATAAGGACCCTCCCAAGGGGACTCGAGCTTCAGGTGTCTTTGCTGCCTCAGTCACAGGACGAGGTTTCCTTCGATGATGGACCATGGGCGTAGCCTTCGGCTGTGGTAGTTGCGGAGGTTTTGCTGGTAGATCGTGGATCATTCCACTGCTATTTCGCGTGCTTCATTGAGGAGGTCGACAGAGTCTTCGAGTGCGGTAGTTGATTCTGCCTCACTGTATGCTACGAACCTTGGGCCTTTGTAGCGTACTTCTACAGGTAGTACTGCCTCAGCGCCATGTACCATGAAGAACAGAGTGTAGCCCGTGGCGCTGTTTGGAGTTGTACGCAGGCTCCATAGTACTGATGGTAACTCCTCGGGCCAGCACCCAGCAGCTCTTTCGAGTGGTCCGAGGATCCTTTTCTTGAAGCCATTGCAGACGAGGCCGTTGGCCTTTTCGACTTGACCGTCGGTCTAAGGATGCGCCGCCGAGGCGTAGCTAATGTTGATTCCTAGGTTTTCGCAGAAATCATGGAATTCATTCGAGGTGAAGTTCGTTCCGTTGTCGGTGATGATGCTGTGTGGCACCCCGAATCAGAAGACGATGGACTCGAAGAATTTGATGCCGGTGGCCCCTGATTGGCTTGTCACCGGCATGGCCTCAATCCACTTGGTGAACTTGTAGATTGCGACGAGCACGTAGACGTATCCTCCAGGTGAAGATTTTTGCAGCTTGCCGACCATGTTGAGTCCCCATTGCACGAAGGGCCAGGACATGGGTATTGTCCTAAGCTCTACGCCAGGTGCGTGCGGTTTGTCCACGCTCTGGCAAGAATTGCACTTCTGGACGATGTCCTTAGCGTCGGGCATTGCCGTTGGACTCTAGAAACCAGCATGTAGAGCTTTGGTGACGAGGGCGCGGCTTCCATCATGATGGTTGCAGGTTCCTTCGTGTATCTCGAGGAGGATGGCTCTCCCTTCTCCATTGGAGACGCATCGTTGAAGGAATCCTGTGATGCTGCGCTTATATAGTTAGCCGTTAATGATGGCGAAAGCCTTGGATCGTCGTGGTATATGTCGTGCATTTGTCGGGTCATCTAGCAGCTTTTTGCTGAGCAGGTATGTGATGTATGGTTGCGTCCAGGATGGCTCGATCATCATGACCTCCATGGGGCCTTCGAGTCTTGTCTCTTGTTCCTTATCTTCAAGTGTTTTGAGTTCATCGGGTCGCGTAGCCCCCGAGTCCTTTGACGTGCTGGTTGGCTGTTCTGGAACCTTTGGCTTGATGGAGCATTCGCAAATTTTCTCTAGGAATACTCTAGGTGGCATCGGGGCACAAGTGGAGCCAATGTTGGCGAGTGTATCTGCCTCTTCATTGCTCTCGCGGCCAACATGCCGCAGTTCACAGCCATCAAAGTCTCCTTCGAGTGCGTCATAGAGGTTGTGGTAGGCGATCATGTTGTCGCTTAGGACATCGCACTAGTCCATGGTTTGATCCACTACTATCTTAGAGTCAACGTATATGACATGTCATGTTGGGCCACAAGCTTTGGCCATCCGCATCCCATGGAGCAGGGCCTCGTATTCACCTTCGTTGTTGGAGGCACGGAACTGCATTCACAGAATGTACCTCATCTTGTCACCTTGTGGCGATGTCAGGATGATGCCGGCGCTGGCCCCTTCTCGATATTTTGATCTGTCGAAGTGCATTGTCCATAGGCAGGACATGTCTGGCGTGTCGGGGAGCTAGTTCTCCATCCAGTGAATGAGGAAGTCCAAGAGTACTTGCGATTTGATCACGTCTCGCTTCTCATATGTGATGTATCGTGGAGACAGTTCTATCCCCCAAAGCACGACTCGTCCGGTGGCATCAGGGTTGTTGAGGATGTGCCCTAGTGGAGCGTCATTCACCACAATGACGGGGTGCTCCTGGAAGTAGTGGCGCAGTCGCCGAGCTGTCATGAAGATGTCGTATGCCAGCTTTTGATAGTGCGGGTACCACTATTTTTTTGGTGTGAGCAGCTCGCTGAGGTAGTAGACTGGACGTTGCACCCCGTGGACTTTGTTTTCTTTGGCTTGTTCCATTATGAGAACGGTACTAACCACCTGGTTGGTGGCTGAGATGTATAGCAATAGGGCTCCTTTTCTCTGGGTGTTACCAACACCGGCGAAGTGGATAGTGGACACTTGAGGTCTTCGAATGCTTATTGTGCTTCTTCCGTCCACTCAAACTTTTCAGCTTTGTGAAGGAGTTGGTATAACAATAGTGCCTTCTCGCCCATTCGACAGATGAATCAGCTGAGTGCCGCGATTCATCTAGCCAGCTGCTAGATGCCTTTGACGTTCTTTGGTTTCTCCATGGCTAGTATGGACTTTATTTTCTCCGGGTTAGCCTCGATTCCACTCACAAAGATGAGGTATCCGAGCAATTTCCCAGATGGTACGCCGAAGGCGCATTTGTCCGGGTTTAGCTTGATCCGGTAGTGGTCGAGGTTATCGAAGGTCTCGCGGAGATTGTTGAGTAATGAGGCTTCCTCCTTAATTTTGACAATAATGTCATCGACGTAGACCTGAATATTGCGGCCAAGTTGGCTCTTGAGGCAAGCCTGCATACTTCACTAGTAGGTGGCCCCTGCGTTCTTCATCCCGAAGGGCATCGTTGTGTAGCAGAAGACGCCAAAGGGCGCGATGAAGACTATTTTCTCATGGTCTTCCTCCTACATTCCAATCTGGTGGTAGCATGAGTAGGCATCGAGAAAGCAAAGGCGCTTGCATCCCGCGGTGGAATCGATTATCTGGTTGATCCGCGGCAATGGGAAGTGATCCTTTGGGAAATGTTTGTTCAAGGAAGTGAAGTCCACGCACATCCACAGGATATCCGTGTCCTTTTTAGGGACAAGTACGGGGTTTGGCACCCAAGTGCTTTCCTTGATCTCTCGTATGAAGTTAGCATCGAGGAGTCTGTTGACTTCCATACTGACCGCTTTTTCCCTTGGCTCTAATAGTCGACATATCGTCTGCTTCATTGGTCTTGCTTCAGGATTTACGTTGAGTGAGTGCTCCACGAATTCCCTCGGATCCCATGGAATGTCCGCTGGACACTAGGCGAAGATTTCCCAACGCTCACGGAGGAATTCAACAAGTGTGAGTTCCTATACGGGACTCAAGTTGTTGGCAATGAGGGTCATCTTGGTTGGGTCCGTTGGATGGACCTAGACCGCCTTGGTGTGCACCGATGAGTCAAAAGATTGGGAGATTCTGTTGAATTCCCTGTCACGGCTGTCTGACCTCTCGAAGCTTCTGTTGACGGTGATAATGTTGTTAGGGTCCGGCATCTTCATCTGTAGGTAGGCATAGTGTGGCACCGCCATGAACCTCGCGAACCCACACTACAAGAAAAGTTTCCTTCCGCAATGACTTGGCCCGACGGTCGTTGTAGAAGGTGCGTCTTCCGCGATGAAATTCTCGGCTCGACCGTGTCTGATGGAAAACTTTTTTTCTGGTTTTGCGGCCCTCTACTACGACAGAACCTCTAAAAACATGGAGGAAGCTCGGCTGGCGCGTGGCAGAAGCAAGATTTTCGTTTCCTCGCGCGATGTTGACTCGCCGAAGTCTTTTGAGGCATGTGGGTCCCGAACATCACTTTCTCTAGCCGACCATACTTTTCGGTCGTGCCTCCCTGATTTGAACTTGATAATGTTGCTCGATGCATCTCCCGTTTAGTCAGGCTACTAGGTCCCACATGTCAGCCTCTCATTAGAAGGATCTTGTGTATGATGGAATTTTTTCCCTTCGCTTGTGATACCCTGTTCCAAAGTTGATAGCGCTGCTCGATGCATCTACCATTTTATCAACCTCCTGGGACCCACATGTCATCCTCTCATTAGAAGAAACGTGTGTATAATGGAATTTTTTCCCTTGGTTATTGCCTCCCTGATTTCAACTCAATAACATTGCTCCATATATCTTCCGTCTAGTCATGCTGCTGGGTCCTCCATGTCAGCCTCACATTATAAGAATCATGTGTATGATGGAATTTTTTTCTTCGCTCGCGCTACCCTGTCCCGAACTTGATAGTGCTGCTCGATGAATCTATCGTTTAATCAAACTCCTGGACCCCACATGTCATCCTCTCATTAGAAGAAATGTGTGTATGATAGAATTTTTTCCCTCGGTCACGCCTCTGTGTTCCGAACTTGATAGCGTTGCTCGCTGCATCTACCGTTTAATCATGATGCAGGGCCCCACATATCATCCACTCATTAGAAGAAACATGTGTATGCTGGAATTTTTGCTCTCGGTCACGCCTCCATGTTTCGAACTTGGTAGCGTTGCTCGATGCATCAGTTGTTTTTCCAGGCTGCTGGGTCCCCCATGTGAGCCTCTCATTATAAGAAACGTGTGCATGCTAGACTTTATTCTCGCTCGCGCCTCCCTGTTTCGAACTTTGCAACATTTCTCGAGGCCGAACCTGTATAAGGCCGCGCTACTGGGTCCCACATGTCAGTCTCTCTGTAAATCAAACCTGCGTATGATGGACTTTTTTTTCAGCCGCGTCCGCTGTTTTGACCTTGGAAATGTTGCTCAATGTGGTAGCCGTGTATGATCTTGCTGCTGAGGCCCCCATGTCGGCCTCTCTGGTTTGTTCTGGCTTGTGGGTCCCAGATGCAGCCTCGTATGTTCTGGCGGGTTGGTCCCCGATGCCAGCCTCTATGCAAGTATTTAAATTTTTTCAAACCTGACCATTAAACTCAAGGGATGCTGCAGGCTGGTGGGTCTGTGATGTCAGCCTCTCCGTAATGTGATATTAAAAACTAAACCCTTTCTCAAAAAAAGTAAACCCAAGATATATATAAATATGTACACATAGGGGATTCGAACTAAAGACCTTCAAATCAAATAGACATAAATTGAGTGTTTTGCCACTACACCAAAGATAGTTATAGAAATTGAATCATTAAACATGTATTAGTACTATAACTTATGTATCAGTCTTCTAAAAAATATTTTGTGTGTCCATGTTATTTCTATTAAAATAAAAGAGCAGTGCTACTAGAACCTCAATTTATAAAAAGCCACATAGTGGATTAGTTTCTTAAAAATATGGGTAGGCTGAGTTTTTTTAGAGGTGGGGGCAATGCCAAAAAGGCCAAATTGAAAAGTTTTTGGGCTATGGTCAATGGGCTCCTATCTCAAATTCCATTGGTCTGTGGCTCGCCAGATTCAAACATAGACCTCATCGAGGGAGGAAAAAAGCGATAATTCCTATGACAGATATTCATGTAAAAATATCTAATGAACACACACCACATAGTTAAAAATAGGGCTGGTATCCAATGACTTCACTTGGTGAAATCACGTTGTATATCTTTACCGTCTCATCTCTGTCCAAAATGCATCCACAGTTCCGATGACACAAAGGCAAAAGCTCTAGAGTAAGCAGCCAATAACAACGATAGAACTTTTGACAAATTCAATACCATTTGAAAGATTAAGGAGTACAGAATAATAAGACATAAAAAATCGAAAGATTCCTAGTTCATATTCAGCAGCACTTGACCAATTCAGAAGCATTTCAAAGTGACTGATTCAGCAATCAGACACTGAAATTCAATATCACTATAGAGAGAGACAGATCTTGTTTCAGCTCTAAAAACTATGCCACGCGATCAGTTTGCCCTTTTCTCCAAACACACTCGATCATTGGAAGACAAATATTTTCATAATATTTGGTCATATAGGGAACCATCATATAGATACAGATATACCATACCAGTACGTACTAGTCATAGCTCTAATCCAGCAAAAGGTTATCACGGTTTTACCACCCATATATGACCAGTGGAGATAAGACAACCACATAATTAATTACAATAGCATGCGTCCAAAGAGCTAGACAGCTAGGAATTTCATGAACATCATGCGGCATTTAGGGTAGCCAGATACATCGACCTTGACCGTTCTTCCTATAGTAAGTTTGGCTACTTTCCGGAACTTGATCCACCTAGCAGTAGATGCCAAGCGCCCATCAGTCGAGTTAATGGTGTAGTGTCCCTCGATTTGCAATCCTTCGCAATAAATCATGAAGACTAATGTTCCCTTTCGTATGGCCTGGAGTTGCTTTGTGGCACACTTAGGCTATTTCTGAGTCAAAGCAAGATATAGACGCATAATTACAAAGAGCAATGCACTGAATCATGTGAAACTTGAGAAGACATTCAGAGCAGTTTATTTGCCGCCATATACTCACAAACATAATCCAGTGCGACCTTGTGATGACACATGTGTAGGATATAGTCTGACAAGGTGCTTCCCGGGGTGATGAAGGAGCTTGTGTCGGTGCATGTGCTGGGGCTGGTGCTGGTGTAGGAGATGGTGCCACCTATTGTAGAGGGGCTGGTGCAGGAGCCAGAAGGCCCAGAACTGGTGCCGGCGCCAGCAGCTTGATGTTAGATTCCTTCTGAGGGGTAGCTAAGCTGACTGCAGGGATGGTAGAGGCACATGAGAAGTTTACAAGCAAAAAGATCTCTTATACAACAGTTACTCACAAGACAGTGATCAGAGGATATGATGAGCATACAAGAAAATTAAGTTACTACCTCTATTCTTTCTCCTTAGGTCAATAGGTGTCGTAGCAGGAACTAGGGCTAGTGCCGTTGCGGGTGCCAGCAGCTTGATGCTGGTTACCTTTTGGGGGGAAGGTAAGGGGTCTGCAGTTGTGGTCAAAGAGGCATATGAGATGTGTACAAGCAAAATGGTTTCTTATACAACAGTAACTCCTAGACAGAGATGAGAGTATACAAGAGAATTAAGTTACTACCTCTATTCTTTCTCCTACTGAGGTCAATAGGTGCCGTTGCAGGAACTGGAGTCGGTGCCGGTGCCAGCAGCTTGATGTTGGCACCCTTCTGGGTGATACATAAGGGGAAGCGGACTGCATAAGTGGTCAGGGTCATATGATGAGTAAAGACAATGGTGCAGAACAGTTCGTCGCAAGAAAATCATTAGAGGTTGTGATGAGTACAGAAGCAAATTAATTAGTACTACATCTTTTCTTGGTCCTTCGGTCTACAAGTGTATGATGGCGTGAAAGTATCTGCCCAGGCTTGCTAATATCGAATGTTATTTTGTCCGCCTTCTTCAGACCATTCTCATGCATATATTTGGACCAACCTTGGCCACCGAAATAGGTGGTGGCCATCGTCTGGGAGACATCCACATCATATAGTTGCCGCATGCCTTTTAGGGCCCTTGCTATACAGAGTTAGAAACTTGTCGTTTCCGAACATCTTGTTTATAATGGGGCGAGCGGCACATGGGACAATCTTCATGAGAAAATTGATAGAGAAGTAAGGTGACAAAAAAAGTGAGATACAAGATCTTACATCAAGTCGGTCTAAACCGCTTGGAATCCATACCTGATACCATGGGTACCCTTTGCGAAGGGTGGCCATGCACCATTTTTCTTACTTCTGCCTTTGGAATGGCATACAGGGGCCCCCTTTCAATCCAAAAGCTTGACAAGAGGAGGGTAGTTGACATGGGTATACCCTACAGGCACTCGAGCTTGGTATATACAGCCTGAATACAGCGGAACCCCACGGTGTCACCAAGGCCAAAATGGAGAAATCGAGTAACCTACGGACTCTCGATTGCTTGCGGAACAAGAAGAAGCTAAAGATAGAAAGTTTAAAGGGAACCCCTAACTTGTAACCGACTCGACCTGCTACCCGAGACCTAGCCTATCTATATAAAGGCTAGGAGGAGGCGGCGAGGAAGACACACGCAACCCTGGTTTCCACAACCCTCGCCAGATTGCATCTGCGCACCATTGTAATCTTCGATTCCTCTGTTAATTCCATGAGCAGACAAGCAGGAGTAGGGACCTCTACGAGGCTTGAACCTGGGTAAATCTTCGAGTTCCCCTGTGTGCTTGTTTGCTAGCCGATTGATGCTTCCAGCGCTCCCTTCTTCTCCAAAACCCAAGTCCATAACAATGGGCATTGATGAGTTAAACCCTCGTCAGTAGCAGAAAGGGCTAAGCAGCTGGTGTGTGGTACTGATTTAAATTAAGTGGAAAGGTTAAATTATGTAAAGAGCAAGTAAATCTAATAATATAAGACAAAACCATTGCCTGTAAAGAAAATAGATTTTTTTTGTAAACTTCTATTGAGTGTAAACATATATTACTAGCTGATAACAATAACATGGAAAATCATAACATGTGAAATTGTGGATTTCCAAATTATACCCACTTCTTAGAGAGGTCATTGCCCACCTGGGTACTGTGTTGGCGCTTCCTCACTGTGTAGAGGATGTCCTCTTTTGGTGCAGGCATCAGAAATCTACTAGCCTCTATTGCAGCCTCAGCCTTTGCAGCAGCACCTTTAATCTGCATAAATAGCAACAGAGCTCAACAGTTCAAAACTATGTAAAGTTTGACCATGTTTTTAGAAAAAAATTATAATATGAATTACATATCCTTGGATACATCATGAAACATATATTCACGTCCTATGTATATAATATCATAGTTCTTGATAGTTTTTGTCTTTTTTCAAAAGTTTGGTCAAACTTTCCGTCGCTTGACTTTTCAAAAAAAATATGCCTAAGCCTTGGGACGGAGGGAGTACGGTACATAGTAGTCATATACTGACTGTATGAGACAGTATGACAGATCTAGATCTGGATTCACATAAACACATTGCCAGAATTAATAAAATCACACAAATGTTTCTGAACATCTGGTAAGCATGCATGACACCAAGCGGGTAATACTTAAATCTGACAACACGATGGTAATAAGGGTATTAAGAATAAATACCTTTCTGTTTAAGATGGGCCCTCCCAGCTGGTCTGTGGCCTTGCGCTTGTTTGGTGAGTAGTGGTACTGGCCGAATCCTGTGCCATGTGGGGGTACCATCCTGTTTGCTGCACCTGGAGCACCGCACGTTCGGAGGTGTGAACACACCGCGCTACAATAAATGAAGAAGAGATGGGGTCACAGAGGCTTCCACAAAAACAGGATGCAGACAGAGACAACTTTTACCATAGGGATACATCCACGTTGCAGCCAACCACTTTCAGCATTGGAAAGAATGGAAGAACGCATCGAATATACTGCTACATTACCTTTTTTAGGCAACTTTTAAGGGAACTGGCGGGACCATCCCTGTCCATAGTGGCCGTGTCCGCCACTGACCCATAGTTCTCCATGCATAATATGACGCAAAATCCATTCCACATTACGAGTAGCAACTAAAGGCTACAGAAGTGAAGAACACCAAAATCAAACCTGACCAAATGCCCCAATAAGAACAATGGTGACCATGCCCTGATTCTGAATCCATATGAAATCAGTACCACCTCCCCCATCCCCACCCCGCATCCCCACCACCACCCCCACCCCACCCAAATGACCCAATCGATCAGAGAAGAGGAAAAATATCCTGATTAGGTGATTCCAAGGTGAGTAATAAGCAAGAACTCCACAATCAAAGCATATCGAATACTACTACTCCTAGTACTAATAGTACCCCCAATGACCCAATCGGAAGCAAATTAAGCAAAGCCGGATTTGGAGGTGAGCAAATACACCCACCTATTTCAACAAGAACTTCCCAATCGGAGGTTGCACCAGTTCCAACAGTTGTTTGCTAGATGGCAGCTAGCTAGTGGTGGTTTCTTGTCTTGTCATCGGTAGAAAGGCATGGGCAGGGGAGTAGTAGTACTAGTAGTAGTAGGGTTGGGCAGTACACTTTTTCTATAGTAAGTATTTTTAAGTGGAAGTGGTGGGAACATTTTGCCGGGAGAGAATCCCGAATTTTAATCCCAGTTATGACGTGGTGGCCTACAGCTGTTTCAAGCAGGGCCCACATCAGGGGTGAGTTAAAGCGGGTCCCACATCAAGTGGGTGAAATAATTGACCGAGCCAACCTCCTCCTTCCCTTGGTACTAGTACTAGTTCTCTCGGGTTCCTCTCCAAGGATAGAGAAAATCACCCCTCTTCAAATAAAATTGATTCCAGCTTATTATCCTTTTGCCGATTCGTCTCACGGAGCAGTGGACAAGATGGCTATAGTTGTAGCATAGGGCACCAGCGCTAGGGCCTCAAAAACAGTTTAGGAACCGATAAAATGATAAGCTCAGATTTCAGACTAGAAACACACACGAACACACATATACGTATATACTAATATACGGAATAGTTTCCAATTACAGTTCTGCTAACAAAGGCCTAGAAATCATAATAAGGTAGCTCCATATTACAGAACTACGACAGTAGCAAAGCAATCATGGGATAGCTCTACACCCCAAGAGTTTTGCAGCTAGGCTAGTGGTCATGAGACTACCCAGACGGCACCAAAAGTACACCCCTGATGATCAGCAACCCAGCATCAAATCCATCCAGAAGTTGTGTACCTGATCCACAACCTCAGGTGCAGGCTCATTAGTGAATAGGTCATCGTTATTACCATCAAAGTCCTCTTCGGTCATCTGCTTCTGCGATTTAGATTAACAGATACGTTTATGGAGAAACATCAAAGACACACAACCTGAACATTTGTCATTCTACAGATATACCTTGTCATCTGGAATAGCGGTAGTACCAGAAATGAAACCTGTTTCATGCAGCTTGTGCTTTTTCTCTCCTCCCCCTTCTCTAAGTTGGTCTAGATGCTCAGGAGCTCCCTCTGTCAGTTGATCTAGTTGATCAACATCTGCTTCCCCTACTTGATCTTGATGATAAAGATGTGCTTCCCCCAGTTCATATGGAGGATCATATGGTTCACCATGAAATACCAAACTAGCATATGTGCTTAGCATCCCAAATGTAAAAATATGGTCTTCCACTATACTTTGAGGCAGCACCCTATGATTCGCACACAACCGGCAAGGGCAATGTACTTTTGAGTTGTCATAATGAGCCCTAACAAATCCCATAAATCATAGAACATCAAGGATACGTTTAGCGCTGCCTAATGGAGAAATCTCTATCCAAAATCTGCCCATCTGTTTAATTATAACATACAAGGTTGGTTATTATTAAAAGAAAAGTAGGAAACATATAGATGGAGTACAAAAACTATATATTCCTATGCGTTTCAGCAAACATATTGACAACAAAAATCGCCGAAGGTATTTAGGAACACAGATCCAGCGCAGAATAAACTATGTCCATGCAGATTGAGGACAAATTAAATTATGTATTTGAGGAGGCAGATCGGGTGAAAGGGCAATAAAATTCGAACCAGATCGGGATAGAGATGGAAGGACTACCGTGGGATCGACGTGCCCACCGTTGTGTCTCAAGAAGACCGACGGGTAGGGAAAGCTTCTTCGCACACGGTGGTGATGAGGAGCAGCCATAAGCGCGTCTGTTTTGTGGGGAAGGGGGTGAGGGCCTAGGCGGCGGAGGGTGTGATACGTTTCTAACGTATCTATAATTTTTGATGTTCCATGCTAGTTTTATATCTGCTTTCTTGTGTTTTGTCCACACTTTGGAGTACTTTTCATATGATTTCTTGGACTAACCTATTAACAAGTGCCACAGTGCCAGTTGCCAGTTTTCTGCTGTTTTTGGATCCAGGAAAGTCCGAAAAATCAATATTCTCGGAATTGGACCGGACAAAAGCCAAAGTCGATATTTTACCGGAGGACTCAAGGAGACAGAAGACGAGACGGAGAGGGGCCATAGGGTGGCCACACCATGTGGTGGCGCGGGCTAGCCCTGGCCATGCCACCTAGTGGTGTGGGCCCCCTGGTCGCCCACCGACCTTGCCTCTTCGCCTATAAGATGCCTCCCGATGCAAAAACCCTAAATCGCCAAGCCTCCAGCCACGAAAAGTTCCGCAGTGCCACCGCCACCAAAGTGGAGATTCGAGGGATAGAAAGTCTCTGTTCCGTCACCCTGCCGGGACGGGGAAGTGCCCCCGGAGTCATCTCCATCAATCTCCACCATCATCTCCATCACCATTTCTGATTCCCATGATGAGGAGGGAGTAGTTCTCTCTCGAGGCTAAAGGTTCTACTGGTACCTATGTGTTCATATCTCTCTCTATGCATGATCATATTGTGATCATGAGCTTGTAATCTATAGCTCTACCTTGCTACTCAAGTGCTTTAATATATCTCTGCTCTCCCCATGTGTGTGAAGTTGACAGTGTGCACACCATGGTGGCACTTAGGCTAGAGATTACAAATACTTGTTATGAGTTATATTTGGAGTTGGATGTCTTTATGAAATTGTGATGTTTGTTTGAACCATCTAGTGCTCAAGGTGACAGTGTGGGGTTATCTAGATGTCGAAAAAGAACTTTGAGGTGTGCTATTATAGCCCTGCCATGGATTAGAGTGTCCAACCGAAGAGTAGTGCAGCGTAGTATCATAAAGAAGAATATATTTATATGAGAGTGTTCACTAGTGAAAATGATCCCTAGGCCTTGTTTCTAAGCACTGAAACACCGTTCACTATTAGATCTATTACATGTTTGCTTGCTACTATCTTTATTTCAGTTTTACTTTAGTCTTTTCCACGCCATCAATCTATTTTCTAGCACCGTTATCTTATGTCCATACCACTTGTATTTCACTATCTCTTCGGCGAACTAGTGCACCTATAATCCTGACGAGTGTATTGGGTGTGTTGGGGACACAAGAGACTTCTTGTATCTTGATTGCCGGGTTTCTTGAGAGGGGATACCTTTGACCACTTCCTCCCTAAGTTCGATAAACCTTGGGTGATCCACTTAAGGGAAACTTGCTGTTGTTCTACAAACCTCTACACTTGGAGGCCCAACAACTTTCTACAAGAATAGAAGTGCATAGACATCAAGCTATTTTCTAGAGCCATTGCCGGGGAACGAAGAAGAAGAAGAAGCTCCCACGTCAACCACGCGCCAGCAAATTATTTTCTGGAGCCGTTGTCGGGGAGGTAAGGTAAAAGGTACTCACATCCTCTGGTGTGAGTGCTCGAAGTTATTTCCTTTAGATTCTGCAATTTTGTCTTTTTGTTTCTTGTTTTCACTAGTTAGGCTTATTGGTAAGCAACAACCAAATTAGAGAGCATTATAGTATTTATCTTGAGTTAGGACATGAAGTGTTTGAAGAGAAAATTAAAAAACCTATGGAACTTTATTTGCATGCTAATAGCAATGTTGTTAGTATGAATTCTTTGGACACCATTCTTGCTAATGCTATGGAAAAGTCTAAGCTTGGGGAAGCTAGTTTTTATGAAAATGACCTTTTTAGTTCCCCAGCTTTGGAAGATAGCTATTCTATTGCTTATGATGATACCAAACCTCCAATATATGATGAATATGATATTTTCAGTCCACCTACTATTGAGGAGAAAATTAATGATTATAATATGCCTCCTATATTTGGTGATTACGGTGATGAGAATAATAATGATAGCTATTTTGTTGAATTTTCTCCCACTACAATTAATAAGAATGACTATGCTTATGTGGAGAGTAATAATTATTATATGCATGTGGCTCATGATAAGAATGTTTTATGTGATAGTTATATTTTTAATTTTATTCATGATGCTACTGAGAGTTATTATGAGAGAGGGAAACATGGTTTTATGCATCTCAATAATATTAAGTTTCCCCTCTTTATGTTGAAAGTTTTGAAGTTGCACTTGTTTTGCTTTCCTATGCTTTTTGCTTTGTGCTTTCATGATTTGTTTCTTTACAAGATTCCTATGCATAGGAAGTGGGTTAGACTTAAATGTGCTTTGAATTTGCTTCTTGATGCTCTCTTTTACTTCAATTCATATTTCTTATGTGAGCATCTTCTCAAACTATCATGCCTAGCTTAAAGGCATTAAAGAAAAGTACTTATTGGGAGATAACCCAAAAGTGTTTAGATGAGTCTTGGAAGTTAGTACCTCTGTAATAACCGCTCCTTATCCTTTTTATTTGTTTTTGTGCCAAGAGTAACCTCTAATGAGAGAGAAGTAATGCTTGGTAAAGTTGTTGTCCCAAAACAGATTTTTGTGCTTTGCTGTAAATAATCATGAAAAATCTCTGTACGTCGGTTTGAGCTGTAATGTTTTGTGCTTCTGCCCCAGGTTGTTATCCAACTTTCGTTAGTTCGACACTTTTCGATTTGAGCAATAGAATGTCTTCGAAAAAATTGGTTTTTACCTGCTAGTCTGTTTTGACAGATTTCTGCCATTATTTGCATTTGCTTCTTGTTGATTCCTTCTTGGGTTCTTTTTGGGGAATTGAGCTTTTTGAGGGAAGTGCTACAGTAGCTTGTGTTTTACTAGAAGTTTTATTGGTGTTGAAACTGAACCCAAAGACTTATTATCTTGAGTACACTAATGTTGATAATAAGATTGTGTGAAGTTTTGTATGAAGGAAAAATTTCAGGTGTAAGGAAAGAATGATGTAAGGAGATGAAGAATGGACTAAAGCTAAAGCTTGGGGATGCCACCCATGTCACCCCAAGAAATATCCAAGAAGTACAAGCGGCAAAGCTTGGGGATGCCCAAGGCATCCCCTTCTTCATCAATAAAAATCTCAGGTTTCTTCCAAACATTTCATTTTTATTGTTTCATGCACAGTTGTGTTGTTCTTGGAGCGTCTTTGTCAACACCCGGATTTTTAATCCCAGATGCCAGTTATGCCATACATTGCAATCCCAGGATTACCATTTTTGTGAGACATAACAGATTGGATATCACAGTACATCATCCATTACAAACCATAATAAGGTCTTACACAAATAAAGGATCTCCTGATCCAGTCTTAGTACAATCAAGTAGCGGAATAAATAGCGTAGCAGTGGGGTCCGCCTTCAGAGTCATAGGCAATGCTGACGATGGGAGATGATCCTAGTTGTCATAGCCGTCCTGTTGTCCTCCTTTAGGGTAGTCCTCCTCATAGTCTGGCCATAGGAATAGCCAGGGACATAAGCCATGAGTACTCTTTAAGTACTCGCAAACTACCACTAACAAATAGGATAGTTCTAGTAGGAATGCTAACTCTAAGTTTATTTGTAAAGTTAAGTTTGAAACCTAAGCTGAGTTCATAAACAAAGAAAGATAAAAGAGGTTTTAAAACATCTAAGTGGGAACTTAGTTGTCATAGTCACAACTCTGTTGTGGTCAAGTCATGTCACAATTCATTTCATAAGTCGTTCTGAAAATATCTGACAACGAAACAGTATGGCCACTCCAACTGTCTATAATCGCATACGCGCCTATTCGAATAGTTTGACACTCTGCAGAGGTGGTACACTTTCACCACAAGATTCGATACATCTGTCAGGGATAACCCTGAATCATCATACTTAGTATGCACATAATCAAACATAACCTTTCCTTTACACACTCTAGTATGAGCACCTATCCTATGAGTATGGCCTCCCAGCCATGACCATCTGTCATCCTGGGCACTGCATAGGTGGACAACATTGAGAGGTAGCCGCAGCTCAAACCTCTCCCATGAGGGAACTTATACTAATGCATATAAACTTCCGGCTAAGCCTTACCCAATTCAGATATTGTGGTTGTACGTTAAAATTGGAATGGTATCGCATCCGAAACCAACCATCAGTTTTTATAAAAGGTCTAAGGCTCATGCCTCAACATTTTCATCACCATAAACCATTTGTGTATCTCAACACATGTTAAAACATCTCAGTAGAATGACTCATCATTCCAAGGTTTTCGCAAGTCATTTTCACCAAGTATTCCCATCTAAAGTGAATCAAGTTTTAGTTTAGCTCCAACCACTAAGTTAAGAGTGTTCACTAAGGTGGGATGCTAATCTCAATTTCATGCCATAGAATGACATCTAAGTCTAACTAGATAGGTCAATTTTTATACTCTTTATGCTACCATTAAACAAGTAAAGGACTTTGGTAAAGTAAAGAAGGCAAAGCTTGTAAGTAAAACTTGGAGTCGGTATAAGTCAAAGTGATATAACCAAAGCATGCCTAATGCATCTTGCTTGGGTTATCTATCTTGCACGGGTTAACTTGCATTGTTAATGATGGCTTGCTAGGTATAATACTTGCAAGTGTTAGCTTGTCTTGGTTGGTGCAGTGGTTGAAATTCTCTTCCTCCTCCTCGTAGACTTGGTCGGTACTATCGTCTATAAATACATACGGAATACACAATCACCAAATAATGCTTAACTAGTCTACTTAGCACACTAAGGCACACATTTGATGATCTATTATCATCACAAGCATCACAAGGCTTAATGAACTAGCTTCATTCTTTTTTATTTGAGAAAAGTAATTTCTACTCATTGAAATTAACTAAGATTTAATATTCTCCAATTAAAATATGGGATCATGTGGACACATATCATCACAACATATTATAACATATGGGAATGTGACTTAAAGGTGGGATCACATTTTAATAAGTTTAAGTTTAATAATTAATGATTTAAAGTGACTAGAAATGCCTATATAGCATTATTTTGGTACTAGTCCAAAGTCACTGCATACAAACCTCAATATTATTACATATTCAGATATGTATGGTTAAATGTGATTTTTGAGAGTTGGAATCAACTCAAAAGCTATTATGGTTGATTTTAGAAAAATGTTTGAATGTGAAAAGGCTTTTGTCTTGTTATTTTAACTAGGAGAGATCTATAACTCTAAATTATTTAAATCCAATGGGCTTGGATAGAGGTTTTCATTAGCTTTCAAACAAAATTGGAATCACTCAATTTATATTTGTAAAACTCTCCGAGTTGATTTTTAAACTAAGGGACAGATTCTAGTATAGGTCTAAAAAGAAAAATCCTAATTCGAATCACAGGGCCAGCCCGGGAAACTAATTGGGCCGGCCTAGATTCACTCCATTGTGCTGAGGACTGCTGACATGGGGGTCTTCCTGTTAGTGGCTCATTACACGCGAAGCGGTACGGGGCGAGCTGGACCGCAGGATTAGAACTAGATCTAACGGCTCACGGTCGTCATCGATGACGGACTCGTCGCCGGCGAGACTGAACCCTAGCGGCTCGGTGGGGGTGCAGTAGGGACGTACCGGGCCTCCAGCTAGTGCGGCGAGGCAGGCAAATGAACGAGAAGATGACGGTTGTTCTCCTGGTACTGAGAGATGGCTTGGATCAACGGCGCCCTTCTCCTCCTTCTGTGGCAGAATCCAGCGAAATTTCTGCGCTACGGGCTACGGCTTGCTCCGGTGGGGCTCTAGGAGTGTTCTGAGGGGGGGTGGATAAGAGTGGTGTGAGGAAATGGTGCTGGGGAGGTCTCCTTATATAGGCGCGATGAGGCGGCAGTGAGGCATGGGCTATGCTCGCCGGTGACGGCGATACAGCGGGCTACCGGCGTGGGCGAGATAGGTGGACGGTGGCTTGCCTCCTGGCGGTCCTCTATGGCTTTATGGCGCAGCTACGGGCGGTGGTAATCGGTCGAGAGTGTCGTGTGCTTTGGGGGACAGAGGTGGTGCTCGACGTGGTTGCCAGCAATCGTGGGTCACACGGCGGTGCACGGCCGTGTCTGGCGGGGTGAGGTGGTCAAGGCGGAGCGGCGTGCGTGGTCTGCGGTCGAGGCGCGGAATGTGGCGTGCTGGCGGTGAGGGCGCTCTGGTGTGCTCTGGAGTGGTGCAGAGACTTAGTGTGGCGCTGCTCTGGGGTGGTCCAGGGGCTAGCAGGGGCCATGGGGTGGACCGTGGGCCATGGTGAAGTGGCCCCTTGCTTCCTTGAGCGGCAGAGAGGGGCTGGTGGTCTCCTGTGGCTTGTGCACGTTTGGCCGGTGAGCATGGCCTCAGGGTGGCGGTGAACTGTTGCCCTAGGCCATTGGGTAGGTCCTTGATGGACTGGTTGGGTTTAGGGGAGACAAGGGCATTGATTTGAGTTCAAATGGCTCGACAAAATAGTTAGGTCAGTTTGATTCTGCCCACCAAGTGTTCGATCAAATGGCCGGATGAATTCAAATTTGGAATTTTGAAATGAAATTTGGTGGAGTTGTTGGTCTCATGCTTGAGCATCTCTGATTCCTAGGATTTGTCAAATGGAATTCATTTGAGTGGTTTTTGAAATAGTGGGATCTAGACATATGAACTAGATTCAAATTTCAAATGTCATTTAAAATTAGAGTTTGAATGTTTTTGGGATATCACAAAATGGGCCTTGGCACATCACTACTTGTACTAGAAAGGGGTGCAAAGATCCAGAATTGTTTTTTGTTGGAATTTGAGTGCTAGGAATGCCCAAAGTGCCATGGGATATCACAAAATGCCATGGATTAGAGTGTCCAACCGGAGAGTAGTTCAGCATAGTATCATAAAGAAGAATATATGTATATGAGAGTGTTCACTAGTGAAACTATGATCCCTAGGCCTTATTTCTAAGCACTGAAACACCGTTTGCTATTAGATCTATTACATGTTTGCTTGCTTCTATCTTTATTTTAGTTTACTTTAGTCTTTTCCACGCCATCAAGCTATTCTCTAGCACTGTTATCGTATATCCATACCACTTGTATTTCACTATCTCTTCGCCGAACTAGTGCACCTATACACCTGACAAGTGTATTAGGTGTGTTGGGGACACAAGAGACCTCTTGTATCTTGATTGCAGGGTTGCTTGAGAGGGGATACCTTTGACCACTTCCTCCCTGAGTTCGATAAACCTTGGGTGATCCACTTAAGGGAAAACTTGTTGTTGTTCTACAAACCTCTACACTTGGAGGCCCAACAACTGTCTACAAGAATAGAAGTGCGTAGACATTAGGGTGGAAGTTAATACGCAGCGCGAAGGGGTGCGGAGGGATAACTTTGGAAATTCTGACCTACCCTGCTTTGGGCACCACCATATACGTGGCTCACCTGCCAGTCACCATAGATCAAAATTGATCAAAAACTTGTCAACATACAAGTTTATGTTTTACCATGGAAACTAATGCACATAGCATTGCACTTTGTGAACAAATGGCGTTATTTCAAAATGTTATTTAATTTCAGCATCTTCAGCTAGGAATCTTGGAAACTCATGAAAGTAGGGCATAACCCATCAAATCTGGTATCTCCTTGTAAACAATTCCTTGAAATGCCAAGATGCACCGATCTACCAAATATGGACACGTTTGTAAGCTTGATTGGCAAAGATGCTTCAATGTACGGAGTAGTACAAAACATGAAAAAGGTACAAAAACTATGGTTGTGACCTTGCTCCTCTTGTTTGAAAGCCTTGAATTAATGTTCATCAATTTCGGTAGATGTCTATAAACTCATTAAATCCTGGAAAGTATACATGTCTGTGGTTCTATCTGACGGGGACACATCCCAAGTGGGAGTGGCATACCTTAGAAGCTTCAACTTAAAAATTTCGGCAGAGCACCGAAATATCCCGCCCACCCATTCAAACATCCCGCCCATCCATTCAAACATCCAGCCCCAAAAATTATTTTATTGCACAAATTTTGCCTAGAAGCTTGAAAGGGCGTTATACATTGTGTGAAAAAAGGGGGCGGTGGAATTTTGAGCCATCATCTTTGTAGTTGCTTCACAACAAAACACATTGTTGTTACTTGGAAATTCAAAAACAAACTTCAAATTGGAACCAGACATATTGGTTGATTTGCAAAGATGCACCGATCTACCAAATACGGACACGTCATCATAAACTATTTCCATGACCTTGGTCACCTTTTTTTGGACGATGGTCATCTTCTTGAAAGCCTTAAATTGTTCGAAAATTTCAGAAAATGCCTAGAAACTCGTTCAAATGCTGGGAAGCAACTCTTGCTAGCGTGTGGGCCTAGACGGTGACAGCGTGTCTGAGAGGCCCCACGCCGGAGTAGCGTATGCTAGAAGCTTCAACCTCAAAATTTGGTACGGCGCCCAAACATCACACCCATCCATTATCCCGTGCATCCATTCAACTAGAATTCAAAATTCCTCTTCTATCCCTGCTCTAGAAAAAAGAATCTGAGGGAGCACTGCAATAACAGAGTGATATAGGTGGTAAATATGCGTTCTCCCAAGTGCATCACCCCATCGATGTTTCCTAGCCCTTCTTCAATATTTACCTGCCCGCCCACTCCAACCTACGCTGACTTTTTGGATCCACTATGCAAGTGACCCACATGTCAGTGAGCCAGAATTACGGGAAGTAGAGATTCCCATCGCTTGTTGTTCAAAATTCGAACATTTTTCAATAAACCGAGATAAATCTTTAAAATCATCCAACCTGGCTTATACTATCATTCCACTATGTCAGAGTAAAAGCTAAAAAACAAAGACAAAAACATGTTCATACCTTTATAAGCCAAAAATAAAAAGCCAGAATTAGAGCCCAACCAAATAGCGCCTAAATATCAAGGAACCCTTGGTGTTTCTCCCTTGTTTTAGTACTTGGGTACCTTTAATTTTATTTAACAAAAAATATGACCAAGAAGGGTATCATCGACTTGTAGATCAATTTTTGAGATACTTTCATTAAATTGTGGTAACACCATTCTATTCCATGAATATATATAACCATAAAGTTTAAAAATATTATTGAGAATTCACATAATCCTAAACCATAAAATCTAAACCCCTAAACCTTGACCAAGCAGGTATCGTGCAACTATAGATCAAAAATTGATACTTTCCTTAAATTGGGTGGCACCATTCTATTCAATGAATATAAGCATAAAGCTTGAACATTATTGAAAATTCCCGAAACCCTAAATCCCTAAAACCCAAATCCTTCACCCCTAAACCCTATAACCCTAAACCCTAAACCCTCCCCAAGAATGTAGCATGCACTTATATATTAACATTTAAGATAATTTCGTTAAATTGGGTAACGCCATTCTATTTGACGAATATAAGCATAAATCTTGAGCTATATCAAAAATTCCCTAAACCCTAAACAACCCCCAAAACTTAAACCCGAAACCCTAAAGCCCTAAACCCTCGGCCATAAACCCTAACCAAGCAGGTGTCACGCACACATTGATCAAAATTCGAGATACTTTCATTAAATCATCTAACACCCATTCTATTCTATGAGTATAAGCATAAATCTTGAGCATTATTGAAAATTCGCTAAACCCTAATCCCTAAACAACCCATAAAACTAAACCGTAAAAACCTATAACCCTAAACCCTCGACCCATAAAGCCTAACCAAAGCAGGTATCGTGCACTTATACATCAAAATTTGGATAATTTCAATAAATTGATGTAATGCCATTCTATTCCACGAATATAAGCATAAAGCAACTTGAACATTATTGAATATTCCTAAAACCCTAAACCCCTAAAACCCAAAACCCTAAACCCTTACCAAGCACGTAGCATGCATGTATAGATCGAAATTTGATATAATTTCTTTTAATTTGGTTACGCCATTTTATTCGACGAATATAAGCATAAATCTTGAGCATTATCGAAAATTCCCTAAACCCTAAATAACCCCTATAACTAAACCATAAAATACCAAACCCTCAACCCATAAACACTAACCAAGCAGGTATCATGAACTTTATAGATCAAAATTGGAGATACTTTCAATAAATTAGGTAACGCCATTCTATCTGACGAATATAACCATAAATCTTGAGCATTATTCTAAATTCGCTAAACTCTAAACCCTATACAACCATAAAACCTAAACTGTAAAACCCTAAAACCCAAAACCCACGACCCATAAACCCTAACCAAACAGGTATCATGCACTTATAGATCAACATTTGAGATACTTTCATTGAAGCAGGTAACTCCGTTCTATTCGACGAATATAAGCACAAATCTTTGAGCATTATTGAAAAATCGCTAATCCTTAAACCCCAAACAACCCATAAAACCTAAACCGTAAACCCTAAATCATCGACCCATAAACCCTAAACCAAGCAGGTACCATGCACGTATAGATCAAAATTTGAGATACTTCCATTAAATTGCAGTAATACCATTCAATTCCATGAATATAAGCATAAAGCTTAAATATTATTGAAATTCAAAAACCCTTAACCATAAACCCTAATAACCTCCTAACCCTAGAACCCTAACTTCCTAACCCTAGAACCCTAAACCCTTACCAAGGGGTATAATGCACTTATAGATCAAAATTTGAAATACTTTTATTAAATTGCGATAACGCCATTCTATTCCATGAATATAACCATATATATAAAGCTTGAACATTATTATTGAAAATTCCCTAAACCCTAAATCCTAAACAATCATAAACCCTGAACAACCCTAAACCCTAAATCATTAACCCTAAACCCTAAAAGCCTAAAACCTAAAATCCTAAACCATAAACCATGAACCCATAAACCCTAAACCCTAAATCAAACCCTGAACCCTAAACTTAAACCTAGGATATATATAATTTGAGTGAAAACTGGGGCAGTGGGATTTTAAGCCATATTTTGTAGTAGCTTCATGACAAAAGCCATGCCTTAGAAAATTGAAATAACTTCCAATTCGGAAGCTTCCTTTGTAAATCATATTTTAAATGCCAATACACACCAACTAGCCAATTTGGATAGGTTATTATAAACTATAGAAAAGATATGGCCATGACCTCGGTCATCTGGTTTGAAAGCCATGCATATTCTTACATGGTACTCCATATATTGTGATACAATTTTTTCTCAAAAGTTATTAATTTTAAGATTAAATTTTTCCATGGAAACTAGCTAGTGCACATAGTGAGACACGAAGAGAGAAAATAATGGATGCATTTCTTTTTATATTTTGTTTCTTTGTATTTTTTAAAATGGCCGAAATTAGGTGTCATTACTATTCATATAAAAAAGTTGAATTTTGCGAAACTCTCGGTGGTTCTCCAATATTTGACTACATGGTATTTCTGAATTATTTTAAAAAGTCAAGAGCGAGGTATATCACACACTTTCCAGTTCAAAATTAGACATACTTACTTCAGATTGTCAAATAGTCATTTTATTGCATAGATTTAGCTAGAAAGTTTGGAAATTCATGAAAGTTGGGCATTGTCCATCAAATCTAGAATCTTATTTTGAAATGCCAAGATGTAGCTATCTACGAGATATGGACATGCTATTATAAACTATAACAGAGATATGGCCATGACCTTGGTCATCTTGTATGAAAGCCTTCAAAATATATTGTTTATCAATTCCGGCAAATGTGTGGAAACTCATTTATATGTTGGTAAGCATACTATCGCTGGCATGTGGGTCTAGACGGGGCCAACACGTGAGAGCGGCCACGTCACAGTAGCGTACGTCGGAAGCTTCAACCTCAAAATGTTCGCATGGCGCCGAAACATCCCGCGCATATCTATTCAAATACATCACACATCTATTAAAATACCCCGCCCTGTTTTTTGCAAATGCAAAAATCCTCTTCTATTCCTACTCTAGAAACAAGGACCGTGGGAGTACTGCAATAATAGAGGGGTATATGTGGTAAATGTGCGTCATCCCACCTATATTCCCACATCGTCTCTTCCCCGCCCACACCCCTCCAACCTCGACCTTCCTCCAGCTGCTTCATCGCCGACCCTCCCTTCCACACCAGAGCTCTTCCACTGCTGGCGCTCTTCATCGGAACTATTTCACCGACTCCCTCGCTGCACCGGATCTACTTCACCAACGCCGTCGTCTACCCTACCGGGGCCGCTTCACTAAATCATTCATTGCTGACCCCGAAATGCCGAGCCGCCGCCCCCGCCACCCTCTTGCCGTCCCACCCATCCTCGTCGTGCAGCGGTAATTTCTCTTGCCCGTTTGCTATATTTTTGGTACTCGTAATCTACAAAATCATTAGGATGTTCCTCAATATCCTAGATGTTATTTCCATTTCGTTTGCACCCTTCATCTTGTAGGTCCTATCCACATCTTATCTTCTCACTTTTATTCCCTTTCTTACACGCTATCGACTTAATCTTGCAACACCAACTCATAGATTATATTCTTTCCGAGCGCTCGCACGGGTCATGCAAACAGCTCATAGAGGATCCAACACTGACAATCTGACGCCCAGCAAGGCTGAATCGAGAGGTTTCCTTGTGTTACTTAGGCTAGTTTCTTCTCATGTTAATTAGTTGTATAACCTGGATGCCTAATAAGTTAATAAGTCATTCTACCTAAGAACTTGCCATGACATTTGCATTGATGTTCTATTGTGAATCTATGTGCGAATGCTTAATTTGGAAAACGTCCATCTAGTTTGAATGGTAAATCTGGTCATTTTTAATGCTATATGTTGGTGTTTTCACCTTCTTTCATCCTTCCAAACCAGCTATCTAGTTTGAAACATACATATGCTAATTTTTTAATGCTATGTTTTTGGTGTTTTTCAAGAGTTTTCATCCTTCCAAACCAACTAACTTGGTTTCAAATGTCATGCAGAGAAATGACTATGGAGTACAAGGACCAGAGTATCAATTGCTCTGCTCAGATTCTTCTAGCAAATTGATAAGGAGTCGCACCCGCTCGAGAAGGAGCTACTGCCAGCCTGAACATGCTACTGTAAGTTCATACTTACTTTAAATGATCTCTACTTTATATAATACTACTTGTTTCCCTTGTTCTTTGTTTTAAGCTCTTTCACCATATTTTAGCAGACTACAGTTAAAACCCATCAAGAGTCCTTGGAAGGCAGGACTGAAAGTTGTGATCCCTCATCCCATTCATCCTCCCATTGCATTTCCGAAGCAAACAACTTACTTAACAGTACACCTAGAACAAATCATGCAGGTGATAAATATATAAAGGTTGTATTGCATGTAGAACGAAAGGGTGTAGCTGCTCTTAGATCTGTAGCTAATATTTTGAAGAAGAGGACAGATGATACATTGAAGCGAATTGCCATGTCCCGATCTCTTATTGATGGTACTGACACATTGTAATCTTTCGGAATTACGATCTTCTTGTATAACCTATTGTAACAAACTTTTATTGTTATGTAATAAGTTGTTTTAATTTCTGCGTGTTTATTAATTAATGTCTTGATATTCACCTGTTCTACGAAAAGTAGGCGCTAGCAAAAAAGGCCGAAAAAGTAACAGGCTGGAGCAGTAGCATGCCGAACATTGAAACAACATGCGCATGGATGGCCCAAAAAGGCCAGAACAGTAAAAGGCCAGAATAGTAAAAGGCCAGAACAGTAGAAGGCCAGAATAGTAAAAGGCCAGAACAGTAGAAGGCCAGTACAGTAGAAGGCCATAGTAGTAAAAGGCCATTGTAGTAAAAGGCCAAAGCAGTAAAAGACCAGAACAGTAAAAGGCCAGAATAGTAAGAGGCCAGAATAGTAAGAGTCTAGAACAGTAAATGGCTCGAACAGTAAAGAGGCAGACGAGTAAAAGGCCAGAATAGTAAAAGGCTAGAACAGTAGAAGACCAGAGCAGAGAAAAGGTTGGAACAGTGAAAGGCCGGAACCGTGAAAGGTATCAAAAGCAAACGGCTAGTACGGTGGTAGGCCAGTATAGTAACAGGCCGAACAGTGCCGTCCTGAATAGGCGAAAGCCCAAACAATAAAGGGCTTAAACAGTAACGGGTCGAAATTCCTAAAAGGCTGGAATAGTAACAGAACTGAATAGTAAAAGGCTAGATTGGCAACAGTCCTGAATAGTGTTGGGCTAACCTGGGCCTTATATAGGCCAAAACAGTGTCGGGTCTGAAAGTGTACGGGCCGCTGATGGTTGCAGTACTAGGCTGATTCTAGATAGTGCAGAACTAAACAGTAAAGGGTTGTGTTCCTATTGGGCTCTCGACATGGACTATCCCATTTAGTTATTACCAGGCCTGGCTTCCACCACGGGTTCTGTGACCATTAACAGTGGTAACCGGACATTAACGACAGCTGCCACATGTCAGGTTGCGTGATGTCAGCAGTCATGGTTGATTCATCGCGGCTGAAGGGTGACGGAACAAGTTTTCGTGCCCGAAGGGTGCGATCCGCCATGGTCGGAAAAAACCATGGTTGATTCATTTGTGACGCGGATTTTACCACGAAGGGCATCCATCGCGGAAGACTTTTTTGCCATGAAAAACGGTCCTTCAACCACGAAAATCGTCCGTTGTAAAAGCCAACTATTCTTGTAGTGGCGACACGTCCAAGGATGCAATGGTACTACGATGGCCAATCCACCACTTCAAATTCGATGCGCTCTCGCCGGAAGTTTGCTGGCGTCCCGAAGATGACGTCCAAGCTGATTTTTCCCAGGGGGTATACGCCCTTCCCTGAGACGATACCATGGAACATTGTGTCGGAGGTTTCCAAACATGACAGGAGGATTCGCATGGCACGCAAGGTGCTGGCGAACATGAGGTTGATGATGCTGCCACGGTCCATAAAGACAAGACTCATCTGGAAGCCGCCAATTTGTGCCTCGAGCACCAAAGGAGAGTGGCCCGGGCGAGGCACCTGGCATGGATGATCGCGCTTATCAAAGGCGATACAGGACTCGCATCTGCTGAGGTACTCAGAGGTTGGGGTGGAGAGTTGACCGCCAAATTTATTTGGCGAGTGATTGACTTTTGCACTCTATTGGAGGGGCGTCCTTTTTGGATCATGCCCATATTCCCTAGCGGTCGCGGGTACTGCTCGCCTCCGTTGTTCTAGACTGTCGCGGCCGTAGGTGGGGGTGGCCCGAGTGTTGGTGGTGGCGCTCCGTAAGCCACGGTACCCGGGGCAGCTCTGTAGCCTTGGTTTATCGCGTCACGATTCATTTGGGCTAGGCCTTCGTGGAGCTTGAGGAACTCGCGGCAGTCCTTCAGGAGGTGACTGGTTTTTTTCTTGCCATCATGTTTGTCGAAGTAGAAATGTATGTTGCAAGGTCCAAACAGTTTGTCTTGGATAGATGTTCCAGGTGCCTCATCGCGGATACGACGTTGCCATACTTGCGTGGTTTTCCCGCTGTCACGGTATCCACCACTGCGGTATCCGCTGTTGCGGTCGCCATCGTCGCTTTTATCAGCGTAGCTAGCCGCGACCATGTCGACTTCCTCGCGGTCCTCGTAACCGTGCATCTAGCGTTTTCTTCGGCGATTGCGTTTGTGACTGAGGTCATCATCATCGTCTGAGTGGGCACGGTTTTTTTTCACCGAGTCCTCTCCATCAACCCACCTGTTCGTGATCTCCATTAGGTGGTCAATTGTTTTGGGCTTCGATCGGCCCAGCTCCTCCCTGAGCTCTCTGCGGCGTACGCTGCCATTGAATGAGTCGATTGCACGATCCTCGGAGATGTCCTCTGTAGAGTTTTTAATGATGGACCACCTCTAAATGTATGAGCGCAATGACTCACCGGTCTTTTGGTCACAGCCTCTTAATTATTTGATCAATGCAGGCCTCTTGTAAGTGGCCTTGAAGTTTCGCACGAAGTTGTAGCCCAGCTCATCCCAGCTACGGATCGACCTGCGTGGGAGATTGTTTAGCCATGCACGGGCGATGCCCTGCAGCTGTATCTCGGGGCATTGCATAGCCGTGATCATGGTTCCTCCGTGCAACCTGACCAAAGAAATATGATCCTCTAGCCAGATCTTTGGGTCTTGGAGGTCGTCGAATTTAGGATTCTCTGATGGGAGTTTGGACCCTTTCGGCATTCGCTTCTGTCGTATGGCTCTACTGAAGCAGCTGGCGCCGCAGAGCTCCGTCCCATCATCTTTCGAGTCCGTCGAGCGGGCTTGTCTCATGCGCATCTTGTCGACCTTGCGCTGCGTGATATCATCACACGCGTCATAGTTGTAGTCGTGTCGTCGTGAGCGGCGTCACCACGACAAGTCATGGTCATCATCGCTAGAGGAGGAAGGAGATTAGTACTTGACTAAAGCCTTGTTTTTCCTCAGCTCTGGCGCTGGATCCATAGTGAGCGCAGCTTCGACTAGTCCCAGGCCAGCAATCATAGATCGGTGCATGGTGGATCATGGGTCCCTAGCTAGCGGCTGGTTCTTGAGCAGGTACATGGTGGCTGCCATCACCGCTGCCTGCGGCATTTTCAGGAGCACGTTCCCCGTGTGTCCATAGTGATGAACGAGATGTTGAGGGCTCGATTGGCCTCTTCTCGCTCCCTATCTGTGTGGCTTCTTGCGGCTACATGATCATTTCCTCTAGAGGAGGATCCTCTGATGGAAGAGAGTGCAGCTCGTCGGAGGCTCGACTCGTCCGCTGCCCTCCTACGCTTGTCGAGCTAGGCGATTACTTGTTGCTAGCGCTTGAACTCCTCCTTGAGTAGCCAGTCATAACCCATCAGCATCTCTTGTGATGAGTTTGGTGGTAGGGGGTTGCCCCATAGGGCCTACCTGCAACGGGCCCACTCAGCATCGTTGAGCTTGATCAGTACGTGCTCTTGGGTATGTTCATTCGCAGAGAGGTGCGGCTGATCTTCTAGGATGGGTCCGTTGCCAGGGGCAGCATGATGGCCCGTTGTCGGTGGGGGCGCCATTGGAGGGGCCACCGTTCGCGACTGGGATACCACCGCCAATACTGGTGTTTTCCCGAGTGCCACTGCCACCCGTATTGATGACGGCGCACATGTAGTTGCTGGGAAAGCTATTGCTCCTGCAGCTTTCAGATTCGGAGTCATAGGCTTCGTCTTATGTTGCCAGATCACCCAGATCAGACTCGCAATTGCTGTTGTTGTCCATATTCTTGGCTGTTGTGGGGGAATTGAGCATGCTTATGGTGTCGATCGGTGGTGGAAACCATGATGTAGGAGCAATCGCAGGAACCTTCAGCTAATAAGGGAGGCGAAGTGTGCCCAACTGACCAACCTGGAAGCATAAGCTTCCCATCGCCAGGCCGATTCCGTCTCCCACGATCTCGAAATCCAGGCGAGTGGCTGGCGTGTGGACGGTGAAGTCGAAGGTGCCGAAATGGAGGCAAGTCTCTACTACTGCGGAGTCATAGATCACGGTTGATGGTGCCAAGGAAGCCGCAACATCAGCACTCCCGTTTCCCACAGACAGTGCCAATTGACGAGGGGTTAACTCATCAATGCCCATCGTTGATGGACTTAGGTTCGAGGAAGTAGGGAGAACTGGAGGCATCGATCGGCTAGCAAAGAAGCACACAGGTGACATGAGGTTTACCTAGGTTCCGGCCTCGTAGAGGACCCTACTCCTGCTTGTCTGCTCTTGGAAATATCGAGGAGTCGAAATTTACAAGGGTGCGCAGATGTAATATGGCGATGGCGTGGAAACTAGGGTTGCGAATATATTCCTCGCTGCCCCTCCCAGCCTTTATATAGATAGGCTAGGTCTTGGGATAGCAGGCCGAGTCGGTTACATATTAGGGTTTTCCTTTTAAACTTCTAGTGTGTACTTTGTCGTGTTCTACAAGGAGTCAAAGTCTCCTATGCCACCTGAATCTCGGCTGGGCCTTAGCAACGTCGTGGGCTTCTTCTGGCCTGGACCTTATATTCTGATCATAAGTACCTATAGGGTATGCCAACGTCACCCAGAAAAAAGAAGGATCTGTTGTTATACATCTCTGCCACCAACTAGGTGGTTAGTACCGTGCTCGTAGTGGAATGAGCCGAAGGAAAAAAAAGTCCACGGCATCCAACGTCCAGTCTACTACCTCAGCGAGGTGCTCACACCAACAAAACAGTGGTACCCACACTATCAGAAGCTGGCATAAAGCATCTTCATGACAGCTCGGTGACTGCGCCACTACTTCCAGGAGCACCCCATCATTGTGGTGAAAGACGCTCCACTAGGGAAAATCCTCAACAACCCTGATGCCACCGGATGAGTCGTGCTTAGGGGATAGAACTGTCTCCATGAGACATCACATACGAGAAGCGAGATGTGATCAACTGAAAGCACTCCCGGACTTCCTCGTTCACTAGATGAAGAACCAGCTCCCCGACACGCCAGACATGTCCTGCCTATGGACAATGCACTTCGAAAGATCAAAACATCGAGAAGGAGCCGGCGCTGGCATTATACTGACATCCCCACAAGGTGACAAGATGAGGTACGTTCTGCGAATGCAATTCTGTGCCTCCAACAACGAAGCTAAATACGAGGCCCTGCTCCATGGGATGCGGATGGCCAAAGCTTGTCGCGCAACACGACTCGTCATCTACGACGACTCTAATCTGGTAGTGGATCAAACCATGAACTAGTGTGATGCCCTGAGCGACAACATGATCGCCTATCGCAACCTCTATGATGCACTCGAAGGAGACTTCGACGGCTGCAAATTGCGGCATGTTGGCTGCGAAAGCAATGAAGAGGCAGATACACCCGCCAACATTGGCTCCACCTGTGCCCCGGTACCACCTGGAGTATTCCTAGAGAAAATCTGTGAACGCTCCATCAAGCCAAAGGTTCTAGAACAGCCAACCAGCACGTCAAATGACTCGGGGGCTACGCCACCCGATGAGCTCAAAACACTTGAAGATAAGGAACAAGAGACAGGACTCGAAGGCCCCATGGAGGTCATGATGATCAAGCCACGCAACCATACATCACATACCTGCTCAGCAAAAGGCTTCCAGATGACCCGACAGATGCACGGCATATAACGCGACGGTCCAAGGCTTTTTCCATCATTAACGATGAACTATATAAGTGCAGCATCAGGATTCCTTCAATGATGCGTCTCCAACGGAGACGGGAGAACCATCCTCCTCGAGATACATGAAGGCACATGCGGCCATCATGCCAGAAGCCACACCCTCGTCGCCAAAGCTATACGAGTCGGTTTCTACTGGCCAACGGCAATGTGCGATGCTAAGTACATTGTTCAAAAGTGTAATGCTTGCCAGAGATTCGCGGACAAACCACACGCACCTGGCACAGAGCTTAGGAAAATACCCGTGGCCTGGCCCTTTGCGCAATGGGGACTCGACATGGTCGGCAAGCTGCAAAAATCTTCACTTGGAGGATACGTCTACCTCCTCGTCGCAGTCGACAAGTTCACCAAGTGGATTGAGGCCATTCTGGTAAAAAACTAATCAGGGGCCACCGCCGTCAAATTCTTCGAGTCCATCGTCTTCCAATTCGGGGTGCCACACGACATCATCACCGACAATAGAACGAACTTCACCTCAAATGAATTCCAGGATTTCTGCGAAAATCTGGTAATCAACATTGGCTACGCCTTGGTCAACTCGAAAAGGCCAACGGCCTCGTCTGCAACGACATCAAGATAAGGCTCCTCAGACCACTCAAAAGAGATGTTGGGTGCTGGCCCGGGTTACAATCGGTACGATGGAGCCTGTATACAACT
The DNA here is from genome assembly GCA_910589775.1 of Avena eriantha. NCBI lineage: Eukaryota > Viridiplantae > Streptophyta > Magnoliopsida > Poales > Poaceae > Avena > Avena eriantha. The sequence goes on from OU342745.1 coordinate 117,995,761, forward strand.
CCAAACAGCGCCATAGGCTACACTCTGTTCTTCATGGTACACGGCACCGAGGCAGTACTACCTATAGAAGTATGCTACAAACCCCCAAGGGTTGTAGCATACAGTGACGCAAAATCAACTACCGCACTCGAAGACTCTATCGACCTCCTCGATGAAGCATGCCAAATACCAGCGGAAAGATCCATGATCTACCAGCAAAACCTCGGCAACTACAATAGCCGAAGGCTACGCCCAAGGTCCTTCGTCAAAGGAGACCTCGTCCTGCGACTGAAGCAGCAAAGACACCTCAAGCTCGAGTCCCATTGGGAGGGTCCTTATGTGATTACCGAAGTTATCCCAGGTGGCACCTACCACCTTAAAGACGTAGAAAGTGGAGTCGCATACTCCAACCCCTGGAATGTCACGCAGCTGTGTCGTTTCCACTCTTAGATGTTTTTATTTTACAAATAAGGCTATTTAGTCAGGCTATTTAGCCAGGCTACTTAGCCACACATTGTATCTCTTGATATTCTGCGAATAAATAAAGCTAAGTGCCTCCAACCTTGTGTTTCTGTTTTTAATTGCAATTACATCACTTGGGGGTTGCGCCACCCTTTCTACCTTGTTACACAAATAATGCAGTAACCTAAGTAGCTGACACACTATTAATTGTACCTTTGCTAAACCCAACCTAGCTGTAACGCACCTGATATGTTGGCAAGGTGCTAAGATAAGTATGCGTCAGGCTAACGAAAAGGCACTACGGAGTACAAGCTACTCGAAAAATACACAAGCTAGCAAGCTTTACATAAAAACGGGTAACAAAAACACCCAATTCAATTATACTAACTTTACAACACCTATACATCTCTATGCAGGTCCAAAACTACTCTACTGGCGTAAAGGGAGGACTTTGGTGCGCTGATCAAACAACTTGATGATCTCTTCGGCTGGCTGAGCAACAGCCCGATAATGGGGCACCATATTCCATGCCATCCCCTCGGGCAGGAGTGGCAGTCCCGCAGCAACAACAACCAAATCTAGATCGGATCGATGCAAGCGCACAAGTGCTAGTGCAGCCTTGGCACCCGCGACTAACTGTTGAGGCATGCACTCGCGAACTGCACTGGCATCCTAGAACTTCTTCAACAAAGCTAACAAGCTTGACGGCACAACATCCAAGGGGAACATTACCCGGAAGATGTGCTTCAGGCACGACTATGCCTTCTTCAAATAAAGCAGCACCTGCGACACACGATCCTGCAATGTCGCCTACGCGACTATGCGATCCCGATCAACCCAAAAGTACCCGCTAGCTTCCAGTTGCTCCTGGGTCAAGCAGTTTAGCCGAATGGCGACTTGGTCTCTCTCTTCCAGCGGAAGGCGAGTACTAACAACTGCAAAGAGCAGTAAAAAGCATAAGGGAAAATCGCCACCACAAGTGGCTAGAAAAGGAGAAGAAGCTAGGGAAACTAACACTTCAATTGCTCATTCAGTTGAGCTACCTCACACAGAAGATATTTCTCACGTTCACTGGCTTTTTCGGCCTTCGACTTCCACATGTCAGCGCTACCATGGATCATGGGCATCTCTCGCTGCAAGTGTTTTATGCAATCACGCAATCGACAGCAGCGACAATTCCTCCACCTTTGAACATGGTTGCGCCACAGGGTCATCGGTGGGAGGTGTGTCAGACAGATCACTCGAAGGACCCAATCTAAGCAGAGGAATAGAAGGATATGACCAATCATTCAAAATACAATAATAAAAGCATCGAGTTTAGCAAGTTTCAAAGGGGGTACCCCCACAAGCACAACGTAGGTCAAAGAAGTCTAGAGAAGCTAGAATATTATAGAAGGATGACAAAGGGATAGCCTACAACTACGCATTGGTACTCGGGGGCTTCATTGAGTCAGTGGTAGCCTCAAACATTGCAGCCTTCTCGGTTATAGCCTGTGATGCCGTGGCCTTTGCCCTCTTCGACCGCTTCAGCTCCGCCGAGTACTTTGCAAGTGTCTCAATGAGCCAAGGCCCATATTTGTGACAACGAGAAGCAAAGGGAGCAAAAACTACCTGGTGGCCATCTGAAGTAACCGGCATCACCATGGAGACCTTCCTAGGGTTCAGATTAACACCATGGGCTTGCACCATCGCAAGTCCCATGGTAGCTCTGACCCCCCCTCTACGCATTCTTGAACTCCATGGGAATGCCTCCGGCGAAGGACTCCACCAATCCATCAAGATCTTCGATAAGCTCAGCCTTGGGGACCATCTCCTCTCGAAGACGCCCAAGCATAGCCTTGGCCTTTTGAAGGGAATCCTTGATGGAGACGATGCATTCTTCGACTGTAGCTATAGCACCGGCGAAAGCATCCTGGTGAGCAAGAGCTTGAGCATCAAAGCTCACACCAGCAGCATCTATAGAAAACATAGATGAGCACATCCAAACAAAGGAAAATGTAGAGCAAAGCAACGATGTCGCATCACACCTGAGAGTGCCTCAGAAACAGAGAGAAGTTAATCCACGAACACCTTCTCCCTATCGGCTGTAGTGGCAAGCAGGTCCTCCTCGCACTTCTTTGGCTCCTGGATGGAGCATTCAAAGGCTTCGAGTGCCTCGTCGCATTTCTTCTCCACTGTGGCAAGACCCTTCTAGATGGAATTGACGCGACGAAGGAGCTCATTGTTCTCACCTACAAAGGATGATAGAAAAACTCAAGATTGATGATTTTCTGTACCAATAGTACAAAGATAAAGAGTGCAAGTTCACCTTTGAACGCGCAATCCTAGGTCTCCAGCAAGGCATGTTGACGGCACAAGGATGTAATCTGTTCGGTGAGGTGAATTTATTCATTTAGGACAGGCTGCAAAAAGATAAGCATTAGCACCAACCTATATTCGACTGGCATAGTCAAGAAAACTGACATGCTCCTTCAGGGACTCCGAAGTCTCCTTCTACGTAGACGTCAGAGCAACCATCTGGTGCCCCCTTGTGGGGGGGGACTCGAAGAATTGGCACCTGAGGTGGCCGCCACCTAGGGAGAGCGCGACCGCTCTGCCACATCATTATCTTTAAAGTCCGTGACTCCAGTGTCCTTCACGAAGCGGCAATCATCGGATGACGACGATGGAGGTTTGCTACAACAAAAACATACAAAACAACTTCAGAGGAAAATATTTCAGGACATAAGGTCAAACTAGCAGAATTACAAAACTTACCAGTGAAAGTCTTCGAGCTTGAAAGAGTCCTCAAAAGCCCCTTTCAGTGTCCTCAGCTTCTTCCATGGAGGAGGAGCCATGGTGCGCATAGGCACATCGGGGATTGGATCCTCCACCTCAGTCAAAGGACAATCCGGCGTCGCCGGCAAAGAAGCGTCCGAGTCCTTGCTTTGGGAGCGTTTGCGAGTTCCGTTCTCGCTAGTCTCGGGGGCTTCCTGCTCTTCAGCGATGGGGATGGTGGAGCCCGACTCGTCCTCCTCCTCCACTTCATGAGGAATTACTCCCTCTGGCTGGGGAGGAAGAATAGTAGCCACTTTCCAGTCCTAGCATAAGAGGCAGCGTAAGTATAAGGAAAGCCTAGCAGGCAATCGAAAAACAAGAAGAGACAAAGAAAGAAAACTACCTCGGGTGGAGGGTGACTGGCGCAGAACGGAGGCACGGCTGAGTCACTAGGGAGTTTCTCCTTGGCTATGAACTTGGTCAGCATCTGAAACCTCCTGTCTACTTCACCCGAAGAAATATTTTCCTAGGAGATGCGGGGTGACGTCTTCAACACCGGTCCAGCAGCACATCGGATGCGCCCTAGCTTCCAATAGTTGCACTCGACGACGCATCTAGGTGCGAATGAGGTCTGCACCGCCCACTTCCCTCCCTCATATGAGTTGAAGATCGTAGACCCGCTTTACAAAACCTCAATTTCTTCGGCTTCGTTGGGCATCACTGAGTTCTTCCACGACCTCCTCCTTTTGCACTCCACCTTTGGATCAAAAGGTGCGAACCGAAGAGTTCACCGTTGGCCTTCTAGTCCGGATGTAGAACCATTTCTGCATCCATCCTTGGATGGATACATTAAACTTGAGGGAGAAATATTGGACATTGGGGTCCACATGGATCACGCAGCCTCCTATATCGTAGACTACCGACCCGGCGCCCGACTGCCGCTTCAATTTGAAGAGCTTTTTGAAAAGACCAAAGTGTGGCTCGATTCCGAGCCAACACTCGAAAAATCTGATTTAGTAGGCAATGTGGAGAATGGAATTCGGAGTCAGCTAATGGAGCTGGAGCCCGTAGAAGAAGAGTAACCCTTGCACAAACTTGTGGACTGGGAGGGAGAGGCCCCGAATGACAAAAGCGAGAAACATCACCCAAAATCAATAAGGGGGATCGGGGATTACCTCGTCGCGAGGCATTTGGCAATCAGCTTCATTCGCCGGAAGACTGCCATCCTGGCGCCAGTTGAAGAGCTCCGACTCCTTTATGGCGGACCGCTACCACGATCCATTGGCGACGCGCATGCTCGCGCCCTTCTTCTTGCCCGTGGCAGCAGCAGTACCGGAGCCCATAGCGGCAGTGCCATTATTCTTGGCCGCAACAGTAGCGGCTACAGATCTAGTGCCCTTCTTCTTCCCCATATTTCGATTGTGGTGGGAGCGCAGAAAGTAGCTCGGGAAGGTCTTGAGGCCATGCAGCGCAGCAATGGAGGCGCGAGCAATGGAATAGCAGTGGGCAGCAATGGAGGCAGCGCTCAAGGGAGAAGATGAGTTGTGGGGAAAATTACCGCACAGATATCCCTAACCTCATCACAGATGCAATCGAACTGCCAGAAGCACACCAACCAGACGCGTGGCGCAAATCAAGGTGGACACGTGGCGATGCAAACGGTGAACTATCGTCCCACTTTTCCCATTATGCGCGAGAATCAAGGAGACACAGTTAACACCAAAGATTACACATGCCTAGTCAAATCCAAGTCAGAAATGGGATCCCACCTTCTTCACATCCTGTCAAAACCGCTCACATGGGCAAACAAGGTCATCTCATCGTCAGCACTGATGTCATCCACTCCAGCAGGAGCATCTTTCGACTAATCTAGTCCTCACTCGACTCTACGACTCGACTAAGCACTCGGGGGCTAGTCCTAACAGGAGCGCTGGCCGTAAACCCGAAAACTTCATGGACATGAAAACATTTCAACAAGGTAATTGCACTTAAACCACTCACTCGAATCAACGATTCGATTGTGGACTCGGGGGCTACTCCCATAGGGAGCACTGAAAGCATATTCGGCTGAAACAAGCAAAAGACGACAACAGCCGAAAACATTCATAGTCCCCACTCGAGTCTACGACTCGAATAGGCACTCGGGGGGATACTCCCATAGGGAGCGCTGGCCGCGCACCCTATGATTTTCTTTTACTAAATGTGTGTTGACTACGTCCACACACGAAAGCATTTGCGACTCTGCCTCTACTAGAAATAATCCATACATGTAGGTACGATGAAATAAGCCTTGACGGACGCGTCGAGTGCTCACACTTATATACTAGAATTCGATTTTGTAATACCTTCGTGGCATGAGTCAAATTACGCTAGAACTTTTATGAATTAGAGTCCGGGGACTCGAGTTTGGGTAGATTGCGTTGTTTTACCTTAAGGCAGTTAATTGATCATGATACATTAGATGAATCGGACACTATATCAACAATCCCTATGACATAAATTAAAGAACCCGAAAACATGTTTGGCTATGCACTCGAAGGCTTCATAGTATCCACTCGAATATGCGATTCAATCGGACACTCAGGGGATACCCATGTGGGCATACCCTATAGGTACTCGTGATCAGCATATATGGTCCAGGCCAGAAGAAGCCCACAAAGTTGCTAAGGCCCAGTCGAGATTCGGGTGGCCTAGGAGACTTCGACTCCTTGTAGAACATGGCAAAGTACAAGATAGAAGTTTAAAGGGAAAACCCTAATATGTAACTGACTCGACCTGCTATCTTGAGACCTAGCCTATCTATATAAAGGCTGTGAGGGGAAGCGAGGAATATATTCACAACCCTAGTTTCCACGCCATCGCCGTATTGCATGTGTGCACCCCTGTAACTTTTGACTCCTCGATACTTCCAAGAGAAGACAAGCAGGAGTAGGGTCCTCTACGAGGCCTGAACCTGGGTAAACATCGTGTCACATGTGTGCTTGTTTGCTAGCCGATCGATGTCTCTAGTTCTCCCTACTTCCTCGAACCTAAGTCCATCAAAGATGGGCATTGATGAGTTAACCCCTCATCCGTTAGTGTAGGTCAGAGTGGGTGGGGAGGTAAATATTGAAGAAGGGTAGGAAAACATCGATGGGGTGATGCACTTGCGAGAACAAAAATTTACCAGCTATATCCCTCTATTATTGCAGTGCTCCTCGGATTCTTGTTTCTAGAGCAGGGATAGAAGATGAATTTTGTATTCTAAAAAGAGGTGAAGTATGTTTGAATGGATGCTAAAAAGAGGAATTTTATGAAATTTTCAAACAATTCAAGGCTTTCAAGAAGATGACAATTGTCCAAAAAAAAGGTGGCCAAGGTCATGGCCATAGTTGACGATGATGTATCCGCATTTGGTAGATCGGTGCATCTTGGAAATCAACCAATATGTTTGGTTCCAAATTTGAAGTTTGTTTTCGAATTTCCAACTAAAAATCAATGTGTTTTCTTGTGGAGCAACTACAAATATGATGTCTCAAAATGCCACTGCCCCCATTTTTTATACAATGTATAAAGCCCTTTCAAGCTTCTAGGCTAAATTTGTGCAATAAAATAATTTTTGGGGATAGATGTTTGAATGGATGGGCAGGATATTTCGGTGCTTTGCCAAATAATTTGAAGTTGAAGCTTCTAAGGTATGCTACTCCCACTTGGTATGTTTTCCTCGTCAAATAGACCCACACGCCTGTATGCTTTCCAGCATTTAATGAGTTTATAGACATCTGCTGAAATTAATGAACATTAATTCAAGGCTTTCAAACAAGATGACCAACGTCACAGCCATAGTTTTTGTACCGTGTCCATGTTTTGTACTACTCTGTACATTGATGCATCTTCTCCAATCAAGCTTTGCTTACAAACATGTCCATATTTGGTAGATCTGTGCAATAAAATGATTTTTTGATAATTCAAAGTAAGTATGTCTAATTTTGAACTACAAAGTATGGGATATAGATTATTGCTCTTGACTTTTTTAAAATAATTTAAAGGTACTGAATTAGTCAAATATTGTAGATCCACTAATAGTTTTGCAAGATTCAACTTTTTGATATGAATGGTAATGACACCAAATTTGGGCCATTTTTTGAAAAAAATAAAGAAACAAAATATAAAATGAAATACAACCATTCTTTTCTCTGTTGGTGTCTCACTATGTGCATTAGCTAGTTTCCATGAAAAAATATAATCTTAAAATTTGATATCTCTTAAAAAACTCGTTTCACAATATGGCGTATCATGTTTGAACATTCATGGCTTTCAAAAACAAGATGATCAATATCAAGGCCATATGTGTAACCATACTTTATGATAATGTAACCTTGTTTGGTAGATTGGTGCATATTGGCATTTAAACATTGTTTACAAAAAGAGCTTCCATATTTGAAGTTATCGTAAAAGCCCTAATCGATAATAATGGCTTTAATTTTGTCATACGATATATGGTGTACCATGTATGAATATGCTGGCTTTCAAACCAGATGACCAAATCATGGCCATATCTTTTCTATAGTTTATAACAACATGTCCGTATTTGGTAGATTGGTGCGTACTATTGGCATTTAAAATATTATTCACAAAGGAAGCTTCCGAATTTGAAGTTATTTTCAATTTTCAAGCGACGGCAGTGGCTTTTGTCGTGAAGAAACTACAAATAAGTATGGCTAAAAATCCCACTGCCTAGTTTCACACAATATATATATAGCCTGGGATTTAGGGTTCGGGTTTTTTGGGTTGAGGGTTTAGGGGTTTAGGGTTTATGGTATATGGTTTAGGATTTTAGGGTTTAGGGTTTAGGAGTTTAAGGTTCGGTATTTAGAGTTTAGGGTTCAGGATTGAGGGTTTAGAGTTGTCTAGGTTTTAGGGTTTAGTGAATTTTCAATAATAATGTTCAAGCTTTATATATATGTGCTTATATATATTCTTTGGAATAGAATGGTTATCGCAATTTAATGAAAGTATCTCAGATTTTGATCTATAAGTGCATGATACCTGCTTGGTAAGGGGTTGAGGGGATGAGGGTTTATGGTTTTAAGGGTTTTAGGGTTTAAGTTTTTGGGGAATTTTCAATAATGTTCAGGCTGCTTTATTCTTATATTCATGGAATGGAATGGCGTTAGCATAATTTGTTGAAAGTATATCTAAAGTTTTGATCTACAAGTGCATGATACCTCATTTGCTAGGGTCGTTTAGGGGTTAAGGGTTTAGGGTTTAGGGCATTTTCAATAATGTTCAAGCTTTATGATTATATTCATGGAATAGAATGGCGTTACCGCAATTTAACAAAAGTATCTCAGATTTTGATCTATAAGTGCATGGTACCTGCTTGGTTAGGGTTTATGGGTCGAGGGTTTAGGATTTTAGGGTCTTACAGTTTAGGTTTTGTGGATTGTATAGGGTTTAGTGCGTTTAGTGAATTTTTAATAATTCTTAAGCTTATTCTTATATTCGTCGAATAGAATGGTGCTACCTAATTCATTGAAAGTGTCTCAAATTTTAATCTTAAGTGCATGATACCTGCTTGGTTAGGGTTTGTGGGTTGAGGGTTTGGGGTTTTAGGGTTTATTAGGGTTTAGGTTTTAGGGGTTGTTTAGGGTTTAGGGTATTTTCGATAATGCTCAAGATTTATGCTTATATTTGTCGAATAAAATGGCGTTACCAATTTAACGAAAGTATCAAATTTTGATCTATAAGTGCATGCTACATGCTTGGTAAGGGTTTAGGGTTTGGGTTTTAGTGGTTTAGGGTTTCTGGAATTTTCAATAATGTTCAAGATTTACGCTTATATTTGTGGAATAGAATGGCGTTACCGCAATTTAATGAAAGTATCTCAAATTTTGATCTATAGGTGCACAGAAACCTGCTTGGTTAGGGTTTATGGGTCGAGGGTTCAGGGTTTTACGGTTTAGTTTTATGGGTTGTTTATGGTTTAGGGTTTAGTGAATTTTCAGTAATACTTAGGATTTATCCTTATATTTGTCGAATAGAATGGGGTTACCTGATTTAATAAAAGTATCTCAAATTTTGATCTATGAGTGCGTGAAACCTGCTTGGTTAGGGTTTTGGGGCTAAGGGTTTTAGGGTATAGGGAATTTTCAATAATGCTTAGTATTTATGCTTATATTCGTCAAACAGAATGGCGTTGCCCAATTTAACAAAAGTATCTCAAATTTTGATATATATAAGTGCATGCTACGTTCTTGGTCAGGTTTTAGGGGGTAGGTGTTTAGGGTTTGGGTTTTAGGGGTTTAGCTAGGGTTTAGGATTTCAGGAATTTTCAATAATGTTCAAGTTTTATGCTTATATTCGTGGAATAGAATGGTGTTACCCAATTTAACGAAAGTATCTCAAATTTTGATCTATAAGTGCATGATACCTGCTTGGTTAAGGTTTAGGGGTTTAGAGTTTATGGTTTAGGATTCCGTGAATTCTCAATAATATGTTCAAATTTTATGGTTATATTTGTGGAATAGAATGTTGTTAACGCAATTTAATGAAAGTATCTCAAAATTTGATCTACAAGTCGATGATACCCTACTTGGTCATGTTTTTAGTTAAATACAATTGAAGGTACCCAAGTACTAAAACAAGGGAGAAAGACCAAGAGTTCCGTGAGATTTAGGACCTGTTTGGTTGGGCTCTAATTCTGGCTTTTGATTTTTGCCTTATAAATCCAGGAACGTGTTTTTGGCTTTGTTTTTTTAGCTTTTACTCTGACATAGTTGAATGATGGTATAAGTCAAAATCCAAAATCTAAAGTGGCTTATAAAACAAAGCTAAAAGCGATAGATAAGTTTAACCAAACAACCCCTCAACTTCTTGATATGAATGTTAATGCAGCCAAATTTGGGACCTTTTGAGAAAAATCCAAATAAAAAAAATTATAAATCGAAACAATGTCTTTCTTCTGCAGAGTATTTTTTTATGTGCACTGCCTAGTTTCCATGAAAAAGTATGCTAAAACTTGAAAACTTCCGAAGAAACCCGTTTCAAAATATAGCGTCCTGATGGCTCTGAAATATAGCCATCTACGTCCACATTTAAACTAGATATTAATCATATTCTTGATGAAATATCTCTCTAAACCCTGCCACTAATGCTAATATTCAGAGGGGTATGCAATCCTTTCTTTTATATTTTTCATGCGTAGATAATGTCGTTTAAAGGAGGTAATCACTACATTAAAGTCAAAGATACGAGATTTCGAACAACCAGAAGAACCCAGGAGCCGTACAATGGAGGCAGACGCTCTAACAACCAACTATACGGCCAAAGCAAAAATTCCAACCGTATAACTCCGGTTGTATAGTTGGTGCCGCCACCGTTAGGTCAAACAGAACAACTTTCGTGAAGGGACCCCTATATAAAGAAGCCTCGAGCGACAAGAAAAGAAGCCAGACCTCGCCAAAAAGTCTCTGCCACAGATCACCAGCCGCCTCAAGATCTCCAAACCCTTCTCCATCTCCATATCCATATTCCACCACTTGTAATAGTAGATCTCTTCTCTGATTGGCGACATTGTAAGACTATTGCTATCAATCTTATGATTTTTATTACAATGTTTGTGATTGTTGATCTCAACTCTATGTGTGAGTAATTCTCCTTGGGCTAAGGGCTTCAGCCTAGCCATGTAGCAATTGTGCATGTGATTTATCATAGATGGAATCGTGTATTAGTTTGTATGACATGATAATTATTGTATCCTCCCTTGCCTCAATCCAAGGACTTGTCAGGTACCCAAGACCTCGAGGTTGAGCCAGGTATAGGGAGTATGAGTGATGACTGATCTACAGGTTGGGAACCCCAATGACAGAAGGGGTAGTTCGGCTGTATGTGAGGGATTTGCTTGGGATTAACAATGACATCACTATGCATATCATTAGTTCTCTTTCTTCTATGGATGAGACTAGTAGGTTATTGCTATAAGCGGTTGCGGAGGCAATAGCAATTATGGATGCACTACCCACATATAATTTATATTGCTCTAACAAGTACACGCATACTTTATTTCTATCTTTTATTTCCATCAGATGTTTTGCACAGCTACAGGTGAAACCGAATGCCCTAGGCCCTCTCTCTCCATCATCGCCAACAATAAAAAGACGCAAGCTATTGGTCTGGTAAAAACACAAAAGGAATTCTAAAACTCCTGAAGGTCCATTAAAGTAACTTCACTACGCTTTCGCTTCCCGAGGATTCGATAACCTAGGTCTACTAGGGAAAAAGAAGCTATACCACATCCATAATCCGAATCGAAGGTATCAACCCTTTTTCTGGCGATGTTGCCGAGCAAACAATAGCTACCCTGGTGAGGTTATTAGCAACCTTGCTAGTTTTAATTCTTGTTTTTAATTTTGTTAGTTTGCTTTCAGTGTTTATTTGATAAACCAAAAAGATTAGTTAGTCTTTAAATTCTTGCTTTTACTGTTATAATTCTTTATCTAAGAAAACCCAAAAACATAGGAAGTATGGATGAAAAGAAGCTTGGGGAGCTTGCTACTCCCAATAATGATTATTTGTGTACTCCTATTACTCAGCTAACAATCACTATTGAAGACTATGAAATTAAGCCCCATTACTTAAGTTTGGTTCAACAGAATCAATTTGGATGCTCTGATGTTGAAGACGCAGGTATGCACTTGAATACTTTCACTGAAATATGTGATATGATGCGTATAAAAGACGTTGACCCTGATGCCGTCAAATTGCGTCTATTTCCTTTCTCTTTAAGAGGGAGAGCTAAAGAATGGTTGCTATCTTTGCCTAAAAATACTATTACATCATGGGTGGGATGTACTACTTTATTTATGACTAAATTTTGCCCACCTGCAAAGACTATGCAACTTCGATCCAATATTTCTGGCTTTAGACAAGAAGAGCGTGAGCCACTAGCGCTTGCATGGGAGAGGATGAAAGAATGCCTAAGAAACTGTCCTAGTCATGGGATGGAGGATTGGTTAATCCTCCATTTATTTTATAATGCTCTTAATCATGTGTCAAAGTCTATGCTTCATACTTCAGTTAGAGGAACATTTATGGGTAAACACAGTACCAAAGCAAAGCAGCTGCTAGACAATATGAAAGATAACCATGCCCAATGGCATGTGGAAAGATCAAACACGAAGAAGGTGAACTTTATCTCACTACAAGAGAACGGAAATCTCAATGCTAAGTTGGATGAGCTCATACTAGCTATAAATGGTAAGAAAACTCAGGTAAGAGCCACCCTCGAAACAAACATTGAAGAAATAGACTTCGTAGCTCGTAATTATTATAACCTTGCTTGGAAGAAGAGTTACAATCCTAACTTTCAGAAACATTCTGCTAGTCCTGTAGGTAACTCTAATAATAATATGGGAACTAGTAATGGTAGTCCCCAAGAAACGCTTAAGTCTTTCATAGACTCACAAAATGAACAAAATAATATTCTAGTCAAAATTACGGAGAACCATGATGCTATGCTTGGTAAATTATCTAACTAAGCTAGTATTTTGAGAAATGATTTGCAGACACTTCAAGAAAGAACAAGGATCATTGAGGCACAGCTAGGTAAGATAACCGAGAGTCAAACTCTCATTTTAGCTAAATTTGCAGGTAAAGCTGAGCCCAATCCTGTTGAAGAACTCAAAATGATGAGGATCCAAAGGGAGGAGCCTGAAGAACTTGATTATAGTAATGCCCATTCACCAAGCTACACCATTGAAGACCTCGCCAAGAGGATCAACGTCAAAATTCCGGTAAGTGAAGGTTTCGATGAAGCCATGTACACTTTGTTGATCAAGTAGAAATTAAGGTACGTGAGCTTGAAGAGGAATACAAGCAAATTGCTAAAAAATTACATGTTAAACTACATGACATATTTGAGCCTACTATTTAAGATAAAGATTGGGACTAATGAGATAACTACACTTTGTGATCTAGGTGCAAGCGTCTCAACAATCCCAAAGAGTCTTTTTTAATAAGTTAAATCTTGGCTCCTTTGAAAATACTGAATTAAAATTGCATCTAGAAGATTCTACCTACAAACAAGCTGTAGTGATTAAGGAGAACACTTTGGTTTACATCAAAGGCTATCCTGCTCTAATTGAGTTTGTTATTGTTGACATGACTGAAGATACTGTTGCTCCTATAATACTAGGCCTTCCTTTCTTGAGAACTATAAAGGCTTTAATTAACCTTCATGAAGGGAACGTGAAGTTACAATTGCATTCGCGGGATCCTATTGTTATTCATTTCCCTAGGAAAAAGAAAGCAAAACATGACGAGAAGGAGGCCATCACTTTGGAGGCCAATTACTTTGGAGTGGGTGTAAAACTCATCAGGCCCAAGTGAGTATCATTAAGGTCAAGCTATTGACCATAAAAGAGCGCTCCATGGGAGGCAACCCATGTTAAATAAAGGTTTGAGTTAAGTTTTTAGTTTTAGTTTTAGTTTATGTTAAATAAAGAGTGCTAGAAAACTCCATTCGAGGATAAAAAGTTCGGTAGTACTTGAAATTATGCTTTATTCATGCTATTGTTGGTCGACAATATTTACTATCAATTTTCTGTCACAAACAAGGTATATCACTAAGTTATAGGAAAAGAAATAGTTTACGAAGAAACGGAAAAAATTTGATGCACATTGATACATTCCAAATGTATCTATAATTTTTGATGTTCCATGTTTGGTTTTATCCACTTTCTTGTGTTTTGTTCCAACTTTGGAGTACTTTTCATATGATTTCTTGGACTAACCTATTAACAAGAGCCACAGTGCCAGGGGCCTGTTTTCTGCTGTTTTTGGTTCCAGGAAAGTCAGAAAATGAATATTCTCGGAATTGGACGGGACAAAAGCCAAAGTGCCTATTTTTCCAGAAGTCATCAAGTGCCAGAATATGAGACGGAGAAGGGCTAGAGACCGGCCACACCACCTGGCCGCGCGGCCAGGCTGGGCCCGCGCCAGGGGGTGGTGTGGTGGCCCCTGGCACCCCCTCGGTCTCCCCTTCTGTCTATAAGATGCCCTCGGGACGTAAACCCTAAGTAACCGATCAAAAATCCACGAAAGAGTCTGTAGCCGTCGTCATCTCCATCCCTAGATCGGGACAGATCTGAAGCTCTTCCCGGCACCCTGCCGGAGAGGGGAATTCACCCTGGAGGCCTTCATCATCACCATGCAAGCATCCGGTGTGATGCATGAGTACTTCATCCTTGGACTACGGATCCATGTAGTAGCTAGAGGGCTAGTTCTCCTCCTTTGTGCTTTCATGTTTAGATCTTGTGAGCTCCATTCATGATCAAGATCATCTATTTGTAATTCTGCATATCGTGTTTGCGGGGATCCGATGGATATTGAGATGCTATTTCAGATTGATTATTGATTCTATCATGTCTTTGTTATTTGTGATCTTGCATGCTTTCCATTGTTAGTAGCTATCTTGGCCAAGTAGATGCTAGCAACTCCAAGAATTAGTATTTATGCTCGATAGTGGGTTCATGCCTCTGGTAATCTGGGGAAGTGACAGAAATCTCTATGGTACTAGATGTGCTATTGCTACTAGGGACAAAACAGCAATCCTTTGTTCATAGAACAATCGTATTGTTTACTTTACACGCAGTTTGTAAAGCAATAATCTGTTGCTTGCAACTTAATACTGGAGGGGGTTCGGATGATAACCTGAAGGTGGATTATTAGTCATAGATGCAGTTGGATGGCGGTCTATGTATAATGTTGTAATGCCCAATCAAGTTCCAAAGGAGTCAAGATGATGAGTATATGCATGTATTGCTTTCTCGATGTTTGTCAATTGCCCCGCTGTAATTTGTTCACCCAGCATGTTATCAATCTTAAGGATAGCCACCTCTAGTGAACTATGGATCCCGGTACTTTTCTTTACATACAATCTATAAACTATTTACTGCTTTGTGTTTACTTTCTGCAAACTATTACTTCTTTCCATTCGATACGTTTAATCCTTTGTTTTCCACAAAACACGGTGAGATTGACAACCTCATCGCAAGTTGGGGACAAAGTTCTATGGTTGTGTTGTGCAGGTCTTCACGTTGCTACTAGCACCGGTAGTGCGCCATGCCAAAGCTCCGCTAGTAACACCTTTGGGGTGTTTCCTTGCTCCTACTGGTTCGATTAAACCTTGGTTTCATAACTGAGGAAAACTTGCTGATGTGCTCATCATACCTTCCTCTTGGGGTTCCCAACGAGCTCTACATCAACCATGCACCAGCACTTTTCTGGGCGTCGTGCATTGAGCCATCAAGCTTTTTCTATCGCTGTTGCCAGGGAGTCAAGGACATCTTCACAAGGGGAGTCCCTCATAACCAATCTCTTTACTTTGTTGTTTTTGTTTTGCTTAGTTTCTTTTTGCTTTGTTTGCTTGTTTCTTTATCAAAAACACAAAGAAATTAATTTTACTTGTTTGCTTTCTTATTTGGAAAAACCAAAAAAATGACTACTCTTGAAAACACTAAGTTGTGTGACTTCACTAGCACCAACAACAATGATTTTATGAGCACACCTATTGCTCCACATGTGCCTGAAGATACTTTCTTTGAGATAAAACCTGCTTTGCTCAATCTTGTTATGAGAGAACAATTTTCTGGTATTGGTAATGAAGATGCTGCTTCCCATCTAAATAACTTTGTTGAACTTTGTGAGATGCTAAAGCATAAGGACATAGATGGTGATACTATTAAGCTGAAATTGTTTCCTTTCTCTTTGAGAGGAAAACCTAAAGAATGGTTGAATTCCTTAACTAGGAATAGTATTGATTCTTGGACTAAATGCAAAGATGATTTTATTGGAAAATAAAATCCTCCTGCTAAGATTATATCTATGAGAAGTGAAATAATGAAGTTTAAACAACTTGATAATGAGCATGTTGCTCAAGCTTGGGAAAGAATGAAATCTTTGGTAAAGAATTGTCCCACTCATGGACTGACTGCTTGGATGATCATCCAAACTTTTTATGCAGGATTGAACTATTCTTCAAGGAACCTATTGGATTCTGCTGCTAGAGGTACCTTTATGACCATCACTTTGGGTGCTGCAACTAAACTTCTGGATAATATGATGGTTAATTATTCTGAATGGCACACTGAGAGAGCTCCACAAGGTAGGAAGGTAAATTCTGTTGAGGAAACCTCCTCCTTGAGTGATAAGATTGATATTATTATGTCTATGCTTGTTAATGGGAAAGCCCATATTGATCCAAATAATGTTCCTTTAGCCTCTTTGGTTGCTCAAGAAGAGCAAGTTGATGTGAACTTCATAAGAAATAACAATTTTAGCAACAATGCATATAGGAGTAATTTTGGTAACAACAATTATAAGCCATATCCTCCTAACAATGGTAATGCTTATGGAAATTCTTACAGCAATAATAGGAGTGCTCCCTCTGAACTTGAAGTTATGCTTAAAGAGTTTATTAGTAAACAAACTGCTTTCAATAAAACTATAGAGGAAAAACTCTCTAATGCTGAAAGAAATATAGCATATTTGGCTGAAGCTCAATCTTCTTTGAATAAAATGGCTGCTAAACCTGAAAATAATGATAATCCCCTTTGCAGATACTAATGCCATACAAGTAAGAATTGATGAAAATGTTAGACTATTAGCTGAATTACATGCTAAGTGGGAAAGAGAAGATGAAATTTCTAGAAACATTAGTGTTTCTACTATCACCACCACTAGTGTTGAGGCTAGTAATAGTTCTACTACTTTAGATGATAAATTTGATTTTGATCTTGATGGTTGCAATATCTCTGAAGTTATTAAGTTCCTACAAAAGCTTGTTAAAAGTCCTAATGCTAGTGCTATGAACATGGCCTTTACAAAACACATTATTGATGCTCTCATAAAGATTAAAGAAGAAAAGATGAAACATAAAGCTTCTATTCATATAAAACAAGAAGATGGTTGGGAACCCATCATTAATATGAAAGTGAATGATTTTGATTTGAAAGCTTTATGTGATCTTGATAGTAGTGTTTCTATTATGCCTAGAAGGATTTATGATATGCTTGATTTGCCTCCACTTGAAGATTGTTATTTGAATGTCCCACTTGATGATAATGCTAAAAAGAAACTCATGGGTAATCGTTCTTATTATGGTTAACAATGCCTATGTCCCCGTTGATTTCTATGTTTTGGATGTTGAATGCAATGCTTCTTGTCCTATTACTTTGGGAAGACCTTTTCTTAGAACTGTTGGTGCCATCATTGATATGAAAGAAGGCACCATTAAATATCAACTCCCACTCAAGAAAGGTATAGAACACTTCCCTAAAAAGAGAGAAAAGATTTCTTTTGCTTCTCCTATGAAAACAATATTTGGTCTTAATGCTTCTTCATTTGAGAACACTTGATTCTTTCTTTGCTTCTTATGCCTAACTTAAAGGCGTTAAAGAAAAGTACTTATTGGGAGATAATCCAAGAGATTTAGATGAGTCTTGGAAGTTATTACCTCTGTAATTACCTCTCCTTATCCTTTTTATTTGCTTTTTGTGCCAAGAGTAACCTCTAATGAGAGAGAAGTAATGATTGGGAAAGTTGCTGTCCCGAAACAGATTGCTGTGCTTCACCGTAAAACTTCGTGTAAAATCTCTGAAAGTATTTTTGAGGCGTGAATTTTTGTGCTTCTGCCCCAGGTTGTTATCTAACTTTTGTTAGTTCAGCACATTTTGATTTGAGCAATAGAAGGTCTTTGAAAAAATTCGTCTTTATCTTCTGGTCTGTTTTGACAGATTTCTGCCATTTTCAGCATTTGCTTCTTGTTGGTTCCTTTTTGAGTTCTTTTGGAGAATTGAGCTTTTTGGGGGAAGTGATATAGTAGCTAGTGTTCTAATGGAAGATTATTTGGTGTTAGAACTAAACCTTAAGACTTATTTATCTTGAGTGCACTAATCTTGCTAATAAAGAATGTGTGAAGTTTTGTATGAAGGAAAAATTTCAGGTGTATGGAAGGAATGAGTAATGAGATGAAGGATAGACTAAAGCTCAATCTTGGGGATGCCACGCGTGTCACCCCAAGAAATATTCAAGAAGTACAAGCGTCAAAGCTTGGGGATGCCCAAGGCATCCCCTTCTTCATCAATAAAAATCCCAAGTTTCTTCTAAACGCTTCATTTTTATTGTTTCATGCACAGTTGTGTTTTTCTTGGAGCGTCTTCTTTTTTGTTTTCGTTTTGGTTTTTTCGTTTGCTTTAGTTTGCTTAGTTTTCTGAATAAATTGGTTGGACCCCCTCTTTCATACATTGGTTTGCAAATAGTTTGGTTTGGTTTGGAAAAGAGTCGGAAAGTTCATGCTTATGTGGTAAAAAGAGCTTGTTTTTGACTGTGGCCTATGCTCTATCATGCCATGCTTGATATTGTTTTGGCTTTATGCTGAGTATTCTTTGTTGTAGCATGACTTGTTATAAACAATTGAGATTTCTTAATGTGCCTTGGGAGAATCATGCGTTGTTGTAGCATATTAAAGCATAGTATAGTGGTATTCTCCTTTGATGCTTTATTTGGGTTGACTTGGCGCATGCTCACACCATGATATGACTATCTCAAGTCACCATAGCCTTTATGATCCTTTAGTTTTCAACTTGTAGTATGACTTTATGCTTTGATCAATGATGTTTTATCGCTCTACATGATTATGGCCATTATTGCTCTCTTAGTTTATCGCTCCCAGTCTTTTGCTAGCCTCCACAACCAAGTATGAGTTCCACTCATGCATCCAACTCCCTAAACCAAGTTATTCCAAAGAGTCCACCATACCTACCTACTATCTTATGCTATTCCAAGTATATTCATGCTTTTGTTTACCTTCCAAATTAAACTTGTTATGAGAAAACTAGTGATTAAAGCTCTCACGAACTTGATGGCACACTTTACTTTTCTTGCCCATAATAAACTTGAACCATTGTGTCATCTATGTTGTATATGCTTGCACTTATTTGTTGGGAATTAGCAGAACCATGCTGTCATGGGGAACGCTTTCAACATTGCACTTGGTACTTGTACCTAGTTGATATCATGCTCTTTTGTATATGGATGTCGTCGGTGTGAAATGAAAGGGGAGCTTGTAAGTCCATGGAGTTATGTATATGTGTTAGAGAAACGCCTGGGCCGCTGGTCTAATCCATGCTGACATGGTGGAAACCTGCAGCGTAACCATATTGAGCTGTCTATGAAGCATTCTTCTTATAAAAAAGATTCCTATATTGAGAAAAAAGAGAAAAAGAAAAAAAGATTATGAAAAGAGGAAAGAGAGAAAAAAGCACCATATTCCCATGGTAAATAAGAAGAATGCTGAGATGCTCGTTGTCTTCTTGCCTTGTCATTTTTATATGGGGATTCTTCCGTATCATCGGGCAAGGGGTACCCCGTTGGCGGTTCTCAATGATACACATGTACTTACGATGACAAGAACTTACCGGTGACTAAACTTGAGTAGCATGAGGAGCGGCCCTTGTATACAAGGGACATGAGATTTCTGACTTATACTTCGTCAAGCATGTACACCATAGTTTGTTCACTTTAACCTTAATCACTTCAAGATGCTTATGATAGGGGCAATGAGAGCTGAAAGCTATAAGTACCATAATTTTTGGAAGCTCTTTATGAGACTTGAATCCCTACTTCCTTTTAAAAAGGCCATTCTTCCACCATTACATTGAGTCTCCACCTTCTATCTTTATGCACCTACTTTGAGAGCATAGTGGCCATTCTTAGTTCTATGTGCATTGTCCCAAGACTAGTTGATTGATGCATAACTTGTTATTGCTTGTTTTAAATTATTGTATCTAGTCACTCTTATGAACTTTGAAGGTGTCCTATGCATTTATATTTGCTACTCTATTGAGGGACAAGCTGAATACTATTATGCCATGTTTTCTTTATGTGAAACAAACGTCTTGTGAAGCATTGTTATTCATGAATCTTTTGTTTGTGCATTTTCATGTTGCATCATAGTTTCTTTGTCTTATTGCTAGAACTTTGACTTTCATGTTATGATTGAAGTATTATGATCCCAGCTTTGAATGTTTTACAAATACTTTGATCAAGTCTTTGATGGTGCATGTCACCTCAAAAATTATTCTTTCTTTTTATCACTTACCTACTCGAGGACGAGCAGGAGTTAAGCTTGGGGATGTTGATACATAGCAAATGTATCTATAATTTTTGATGTTCCATGCATGGTTTTATCCACTTTCTTGTGTTTTGTTCCAACTTTGGAGTACTTTTCATATGATTTCTTGGACTAACCTATTAACAAGAGCCACAGTGCCAGCTGCCTGTTTTCTGCTGTTTTTGGTTCCAGGAAAGTCAAAAAATGAATAGTCTCGGAAATTGGATGGGACAAAAGCCAAAGTGCCTATTTTTCCGAAAGTCATCAAGTGCCAGAATACGAGACGGAGAAGGGCCAGAGGCCGGCCACACCACCTGGCCGCGCGGCTAGGCTGGGCCCGTGCCAGGCGGTGGTGTGGTGGCCCCTGGCACCCCCTCGGTCTCCCCTTCCGCCTATAAGATGCCCTCGGGACATAAACCCTAAGTACCCGATCAAAAATCCACGTAAGAGTCTGTAGCTGCCGTCATCTCCATCCCAAGATCGGGAGGGATCTGAAGCTCTTCCCGACACCATGTCGGAGAGGGGAATTCACCATGGAGGCCTTCTTCATCACCATGCAAGCCTCTGGTGTGATGCGTGAGTAGTTCCTCCTTGGACTACGGATCCATGTAGTAGCTAGATGGCTGGTTCTCCTCCTTTGTGCTTTCATGTTTAGATCTTGTGAGCTCCGTTCATGATCGAGATCATCTATTTGTAATTCTGCATGTTGTGTTTGCGGGGATCCAATGGATATTGAGATGCTATTTCAGATTGATTATTGATTCTATCATGTCTTTGTTATTTGTGATCTTGCATGCTTTCTGTTGTTAGTAGCTATCTTGGCCAAGTAGATGCTAGCAAGTCCAAGAGTTAGTATTTATGCTCGATAGTGGGTTCATGCCTCTGGTAATCTAGGGAAGTGACAGAAATCGATAAGGTACTAGATGAGCTATTGCTACTAGGGACAAAACAACAATCCTTTGTTTATAGAACAATCGTATTGTTTACTTTACACGCAGTTCGTAAAGCAATAATCTGTTGCTTGCAACTTAATACTTGAGGGGGTACGGATGATAACCTGAAGGTGGATTATTAGTCATAGATGCAGTTGGATGGCGGTCTATGTATAATGTTGTAATGCCCAATCAAGTTCCAAAGGAGTCAAGATGATGAGTATATGCATGTATTGCTTTCTCGATGTTTGTCAATTGCCCCGCTGTAATTTGTTCACCCAGCATGTTATCTATCTTAAGGATAGCCACCTCTAGTGAACTATGGATCCCGGTCCTTTTCTTTACATACAATCTATAAACTGTTTACTGCTTTGTGTTTACTTTCTGCAAACTATTACTTCTTTCCATTCGATATGTTTAATCCTTTGTTTTCCGCAAAACACGATGAGATTGACAACCTCATCGCAAGTTGGGGACAAAGTTCTGTGGTTGTGTTGTGCAGGTCTCCACGTTGCTACTAGCACCGGTAGCACGCCCTGCCAAAGCTCAGCTAGTAACACCTTTGGGGTGTTTCGTTGCTCCTACTGGTTCGATTAAACCTTGGTTTCATAACTGAGGGAAACTTGTTGATGTGCTCATCATACC
This sequence comes from Avena eriantha, assembly GCA_910589775.1. Classification (NCBI taxonomy): domain Eukaryota; kingdom Viridiplantae; phylum Streptophyta; class Magnoliopsida; order Poales; family Poaceae; genus Avena; species Avena eriantha. The sequence continues at coordinate 118,017,688 of OU342745.1, forward strand.
TTCCTCTTGGGGTTCGCAACGAGCTCTACATCAACCACACACCAGCACTTTTCTAGGCGCCGTGCATTGAGCCATCACACACAGAGAGTTTAACGACCAACTATACTGCGGGAATAAAAATTCCAGTCGTATAGTTCCGGTCGTATAGATATCTTTGCCATCGAATTTTTTTCTACAATATGTACTAAGAGTTTAACAACCAACTATACGGCGGGAATTAAAATTTTGGCCGTATAGTTCTAGTTGTATAGATATCAATGCCTCCGTACAATTTCTTTTCATATGTACTGAGAGTTTAACGACCAACTATACGGCAGGAATAAAAATTCTAGCCGTATAGTTCCGGTCGTATAGATATCGATGCCTTTGCAAATTTTCTTTCGCAGGGATAGACAGTTTAACAACCAACTATTAGGCCGGAACATTTTGTTCCGCCCGTATAGTTGCGTCCGTATAGCTGCGCCGCCAGGAGGAAACCCTAAATTTTTGACAAAAGGCCAACTATACGGCCGGAATACATTGTTCCGACCATATAGTTCTGCCCGTATAGTTGTGTCCGGCAACAAAATCGCATGGGAAGGTACTCCCAACTCCAAAAATTCAATCCTTTTTGTTTTTTCTACCTCCAAACTCTCTCAAAACCTCAAGAGATCTCCATCTCTACTCAATATCGTTCGATTCCCTCGCACAGAAGTGATCTACGGTATGTTTCTCCTCCGATCCTCCAATTACTTTTTGCAAATTCATCTTCGATCTATTGTCATTATCAATCTAGGGTGAGACCTACTATGAACCAATTGCCATGTTTTTCTTACCTAGATTATTATCTTGAGGAGATTCTTTAGTGTGTTTTGATTAGGAATATATTGCACTTACTGTTGTTGGATCAAAAAGTTTTATTTTTTCCTTTCTTCAATATTTTAGATGATGAACACAAGGATCCAAACTCATGCTCATGCCACCGCTAGCGCTTCTTAGTCTGCTGCTCAGGAACGCATGGGGATACGGTTCAGGGATGAGGCCCATCGTGATCTCTTCAACAGGATCAAGAACCGCGAAGTGAAGGCCACCAAGTGGGCTTGCCCCATTATATTGAACCAACTCGGTATTTCTGATGACTTTAATTTAATTTGCAATAGAGATGGCCTGCAAAATTTTGTGCACAATGATGTACCTACTTATCGCCACTTATCCATTGAATTTCTTAGTTTGTTGCAAATCACCGTTAAACAATGGCAAGGAGAGGATACTATTTCTTTCCATCTAATGAACAACAACTACACTTAACATTAGATGAATGGTGTGCATGCTTTAATTTGCCAAACAATGGTGTTCATGCTTTACACGCATCCTTTACTGGCTTAGAACCTTTCCCTGAACAATACTATAATGGAATGAGTTTCACTACTAGAGTGAGCAAGGGGAAGAATATTCAATATCCTGCAATTAGCTATTTGTTCTATGTTATTGCTAACACCTTGCAGGCACGTAATGAGTTCACGAGACTCACCGAAGAGGACATCCTGGTCCTTGCAAAGGCTGCTTACATCAACTGCAACCTGTCACTCAACTTGGGCATCATCCTTGTGCGCTACCTGGAGCACCAAGCCTCTCAAAGCCAAGGGCCAATCACAGGAGGAGGCGTCATCACCGTACTTGCCCATTCCCTAGACATCAATCTAGGTGAGTTGCAACCCGTACTAGGTGAGACACGTGTTGGTTTCTCCACCTTGATGGCATGTAGAATGCTCACAAGGAGAGGTGGTGCTTATTAGCTGCATATTGCTGGAGCTGGGCGTATCTACCCCGATCCTATGCCTAATGGTCTTTTCTCTATCGAGGAAGGACGTTTGCTATATGACTTGCAGGTTGAGCAAAACCAACCCAAGCAAGAGATTCCGGAGGAGGATGAGGACCAAGAGGAGGAGCAAGAAGTTCCTTATCAAGAGGAGCAGCCACAAACCCGGTTTGCCACATACCAAGATTTCCAAGGACTTGGAGGGATTGTGGAGAGGATGCATAGCCTGTCTTTGAACCTCCGAGAATCAACAAGTAACCTCTCAACTCAATTTGCGAACTGGAGTAACGACTTTTCCCACCACCACAATGATTTGAAGGGCTTGCAAAAGCCTAATCTTGGGGAAGTTTCCTCATGTATCTTTATTTGGCGTTTATTTGCTTTTATTTATTTCGAGCTTGCATCATAATTTGAGCTTATAAGCACTCGTGTTGGTTTCCCCAACACTTTATCTTTAGTTCTTTCTATTTTGCTTTCGAAATTTTCTAGCCGAGCTTTGCTGCCAATTTTCTATTCTTTAAAGTTCCTCTCTTAAAAATCACAACAAGATTTCTCCATTTTTCCTTATTTTCCCGCTTTCTTTTCTTTCCGCCTCGAGGTCTTCATATATTTGTAGTAGAGTGGTCGACTTCGAGTTTCCAAGAAACAAATAAAAAAGGAAGGGAGAAGTGGAACCAAACATGAGAGGTATGCCTTATGACTCCCTACTTTTGAAGTTTGGGAAACCCACGCTAGTTAGTAGTAAATGTTGAGATATTATATTGGTGGAGTGAGTCTTTGTATCATTGTAAGATTGTCGTTTGCATGGGTATTTAATTGGGCTCATTTTGTTCTAGCTCACGTAATTAACCAAGTCTTGCCTAAAAATTACTAAACAATTGTAATAAGAAAAATTCTCACAATTGAAGGCATGGGTGTTTTAGTGCTTAGTCTTGAAGGTTTATTTCTAGAGACACTCAACACCACTGAAAATGTTAATTGACTTGATAGCTCTCTTTAAAAGGATTTGTTCGATTGAATTAATGTTTAGCGGTTTTGTGAGCATGCCAAAGTTTGACTTGTTAATCAAAAGAATGATATAGCTTTACGCATGTCAAACTTCATGGGATGCTAACAACTCCGCTAGCCTACGAACAATCTTCATGGAGGAAACTCCTAGATTTCTGCTATGAGTTGATTGAACACTTGTAGCAGCAATGCTATTGTGGGTAAGATTCTTGGTACTCCCGGGTAGCTATAATCATGATGGAATCACTCCTCTAGCTATTATGAGTAATCATTATGCAAAAGGAACAAAAACCTTAGTGATGCCACAAGTGTCCATCACAGCCCGATAAACTAATAAAAATCTTTGCCATGCTCTCAATTACTTAAAACTGAAATTCTTGAAAGACAATGAATAGAAAAGTAGTGCTTGCAAAGTCTTGATTCATTGTTGTGGGAGAATTTAGATACTCTAGTATATATTCTTTTCATGACAACTCTCACAATCTTAATTTACATGATTATACTTTACTGTTCAAAGGCAAGCCTATGAGTTGATTAGACATGGAACAAAGTTTACTCATTTGAATCATCCATGTTTACAATAATTTTGATGTTCTATAAGGATGAATGAAACCCGTATGATATGCTTTCCATTACTCTATCTATGCTAAAGTTTTTCAGATTTATGAAGTGGAGGAAATATGATACTACTAATCATGAGTAAGATCAACATCTCGTTATTTCAGTTTAAATGTTGAGTTCCTTTTTGATTTTGGTTTTCTTGCTCGGGACGATCAAGTTTAAGCTTGGGGAGGTTGATGGCTCTGAAATATATCCATCTACGTCCACATTTAAACTGGATATTAATCATATTCTTGATAAAATATCTCTCTAAACCCTACCACTAATGCTAATATTCAGAGGGGTATGCAATCCTTTCTTTTGTATTTTTCCTATGCAGATAATGTTGTTTAAAGGAGGGAATCACTACATTAAAGTCACAGATACAAGATTTCCACCAACCAAAGAAACTAGGAGTCGTACAACAGAGGCAGATGCTTTAACGACCAACTATACGGCCGGAGCAAAAATTCCGACCGTATAGCTCCGGTCGTATAGTTGGCGCCACCACCGTTAAGTAAAATAGAACAACTTTCGTGAAGGGATCCCTATATAAAGAAGCCTCGGGCAACGAGAAAAGAAGCCAGACCTCGCCAAAAAAGACTCTGCCACATATCACCAGCCACCTCCAGATCTCCAAACCCTTCTCCATCTCCATAGCCATATTCCACCACTTGTAATAGTAGATCTCTCCTCCGATTGGCGACATTGTAAGACTATTGCTATCAATCTTATGATTTTTATTACAATGTTTTTGATTGTTGATCTCATCTCTATGTGTGAATAATTCCCCTTGGGCTAAGGGCTTTGGCCTAGCCATGTAGCAATTGTGCATGTGATTTATCATAGATGGGATCATGTATTAGTTTGTATGACATGATGATTTTTGTACACTCTCTTGCCTCAATCCAAGGACTTGTCAGGTACCCAAGACACCGAGGGTTGAGCCAGGTATAGGGAGTATGAGTGATGACTGATCTGCAGGTTGGGAACCCTAGTGATAGAAGGGGTAGTACGGTTGTATGTGAGGGATTTGCTTGGGATTAACGGTGACATCACTATGCATATCATTAGTTCTCTTTCTTCTATGGATGAGACTAGTAGGTTATTGCTATAAGCGGTTGTGGAGGCAATAGAAATTATGGATGCACTTCCCACATATAATTTATCTTGCTCTGACAAGTACACGCATACTTTATTTCTATCTTTTATTTCCATCAGATGTTTTGCACAGCTACAGGTCAAAACGAATGCCCTAGGCCTTCTCGCTCCATCATCGACAACACCAAAAAGACACAAGCTATTGGTCCGGTAAAAACACAAAAAGAATTCTAAAACTTCTGAAGGTCCGTTAAAGTAACTTCACTACGCATTCGCTTCCCGAGGATTCGATAACCTATGTATACTAGGGAAAAAGAAGCTATACTACATTTGTAATCCGGATCGAAGGTATCACGTACCATGTATGAACATTCATGGCTTTCAAACAAGATGACCAAGATCATTGAAATATGTTTTCCATAGTTAATGATAGCGTGTCCATGTTTGGTAGATCGGTGCATAACCGCATATTGGCATTTCAATCAAATTTTTCCAAAAAAGGGTGCATCCAAATTCTAAGTTATTTTAAATTGTCCAAGTGAGAATAATGGCTTCCTTTTTGAAGCAACTACAAAGACTATATGTGGTTCAAAATCTCACCGCACCAATTTTCTCACAAAGTATAAAAAATTAACGGATAATGCCCAAGTTTCATGAATTTCCAAGCTTCCGAGCTAGGTTCGCTGGTTTTAACGATTTTATCTCGGTTTAGCAGAAAATGTTTGAATTTTGAAAAACAAGCGATGGGAATCTCTACTTACCGTAATTCTGGCTCACTGTCATCTGGGTCACTTGCATGGTGGGTCCGGAAAGTTAGTGTAGGTCGGAGTGGGTGGGCAGGTAAATATTGAAGAAGGGCAAGGAAACATCGATGGGGTGATGCACTTGGGAGAACACAAATTTACCACCTATATCCCTCGATTATTGCAGTACTCCTCGGATTCTTGTTTCCGGAGCAGGGATAGAAGAGGAATTTTGCATTCTAAAAAGAGGTGAAGCATGTTTGAATCGATGTGCAGGATATTTTAATGGATGGGTACGATGTTTGGGCGCCATACCAAAATTCTGAGGTCGAAGGTTCTAGCATACGGTACTCCGGCATGGGGCCGCTGAGATGCGCTGCATTTAAATGAGTTTCTAGGCATTTCCTGAAATTTTTGAACATTCAACGCTTCCAAGAAGATGACCATCATCCAAAAAAAGGTGACCAAGGTCATGGAAATAGTTTATGATGATGTGTCTGTATTTGGTAGATCGATGCATCATGGGAAATCAACCAATATGTCTGGTTCCAAATTTGAAGTTTGTTTACAAATTTCCAAGTAACAACAATGTGTTTTGTTGTGGAGCAACTACAAAGATGATGGCTCAAAATGCCACCGCTCCCATTTTTCACACAATGTATAACACCCTTTCAAGCTTTTAGGCTAAATTTCAGCAATAAAATAATTTTTGGGGCTAGATGTTTGAATGGATGGGCGGGATATTTGAATGGATGGGTGGGATATTTCGACGCTCTGCCAAAATTTTGAAGTTGAAGCTTGGTACGCTACTCCCACTTGGAATGTTGTCCCCGTCAGATAGACCCACAGGCCTAAATGATTTCCAGCATTTAATGAGTTTATAGACATCTGCTGGAATTAATGAACATTAATTCAAGGATTTCAAACAAGAGGAGCAAGGATAGAAGAGGAAATATGCATTCTAAAAAAGATCAAGTATGTCTGAATGGATGCGCGGGATATTTGAATGGATGTGTGCGATGTTGGACGCGGTACCAAATTTTTGAGGTAGAAGCTTCTACCATATGCTACTCCGACGTGGGGCTGCTCAGATGCGTTGTTACCCTCTAGACCCGCATGCCAATGAGAGTTGCTTTCCAACATTTAAATGAATTTTAGGCATTTGCTAAAATTATCGAACAATTCAAAGCTTCCAAAAATATGACCATCATCCATAAAAAAGGTGACCAAGGTCATGGCCACAATTTATTATGATTTGTTCACATTTGGTATATCGGTGCATCTTGGCAAATCAACCAGTACGTCTGGTTCCAAATTTGAAGTTTATATTCGAATTTCCAAATCTGGCCACTTCTCAAAAAATTAGGGTAGAAATTAAATATATGTTGAAATAAAGCCATTCGTTCGCAAAGTGCAATGTTATGTGCGTTAGTTTCCATGGTAAAACATAAACTTGTATTTTAACAACTTTTGGATCAATTTTGATCTATGGTGACTGGCAGGTGGGCCACGTATTTGGTGGTGCCCAAAGCCGGGTAGGTTACAATTTCCAAAGTTATCCCTCTCCACCCCTTCGCGCTGTGTAATAACTTCAACCCTCCGCCGCCTAGACCCTCACCCCCTTGCCCACAAAATAGACGTGCTCACAGTTGCTCCTCATCACGACCATGCACGAAGAAGTTTTCCCTACCCTTCGGTCTTCTTGAGACGCACCGGTGGGCACGTCAATCCCACGGTAGTCCTGCTATCTCTAGCTCGATCTGGTTGGCATTTTATTGCTCTTTCACCCGATCTGCCTCCTCAAATATGTAGTTTAATTTGTCCTCAATTTGCATGCTCATAGTTTATTCTACGCTCGATCTGTGTTCTTAAATATCTCCAGTGATTTTTCTGTCAATATGTTTGCTGAAATGCATGGGCATATATAGTTTTTGTACTCCATCTATATGTTTCCTGCTTTTCTTTTAATAAGAACCAACCTTGTATGTCATAATTAAAAATATGGGCAGATTTTGGATAGAGATTGCTCCATTAGGTAGCGCTAAACATATCCTTGGTGTTCTACAATTTATGGAGTTTGTTAGAGATCATTGTGACAATTCAACAGTACATTGCCCCTGCCGGTTGAGTGTGAATCGTAGGGTGCTGCCTGAAAGTATAGTGGAAGACCATATTTTTATATTTGGGATGCTAAGCACATATGTAAGATGGGTATTTCATGGTGAACCATATGATCCTCCATATGAACCGGGGGACGCACATCTTTATCATCAAGATCAAGTAGGTGAAGTAGATGTTGATCAACTAGATCAACTGACAGAGGCAACTCCTGAGCATCTAGATCAACTTGGAGAAGGGGGGAGAGAAAAAGCGCAAGCTGCATGAAAGAGGTTTCATTTGTGGTACTACCACTATGCCAGATGAGAAGGTATATCTATAGAACGAAAAATGTTTAGGTTTTGTGTATTTTATGTTTGTCTATGAATATATTTGTTAATCTACTAATCGTAGAAGCAGACAACCAAATAGCACTTTGATGGTAATGACGATGACCTGTTCATTGATGGGCATGCACCTTAGGCTGCGGATCGGGTACATTGCTTCTGGATGAGTTGATGCAGGGTTGCTGATCATCAGGGGTGTACTTTTGGTGCCGTCGGGGTAGTCTCATGACCACTAGCCCATCTGCAAAACTCTTGGGGTGTAGAGTTATTCCATGTTTGGTTTGCTACTATCGTAGTTCTGTAATATGGAGCTATCTTATGATTTCTAGGCCTTTGTTAGTAGAACTATAATTGGAAACTATTGTATATTAGTATATATATGTGTGTGTGTGTTTGTGTGTGTTTCTAGTCTAAAATCTGAGCTTATGCTTTTATCGGTTCCTAAACGGTTTTTGAGGCCCCGGCGCTGGTGCCCTATGCTTAAACTGCCACCATCTTGTCCTATGCTAGCCCTTCCTCTCCCTCAATGCTCCGTGAGCCGAATCAGCAAAAGGATATATAAGTTGGGATCAATTTGATTCGAAGAGGGGCAATTTTCTCGCTCCTTAGAGAGGAACCCGGGAGAACTAGTATTACTAAGGGAAGGAGGAGGTTGGCTCGGTCAATTATCTCGCCCCCTGATGTAGGACCCTCTTTAACTCACCCCCTGATGAGCGTCCCACTTGAAACAGTTGTAGGCCACCACGTGATAGCTGGGATAAAAAATTGGGAATCTATCCCGGCAAAATGTTCCTGCTGCTGCCACTTAAAAATACTTACTAAAGAAATATGTACTTCCCAGCCCTACTACTAGTAGTAGTACTACTACTCCCCTGCTCATGCCTTTCTACCGACGACAAGACAAGAAACCACCACTAGCTACCTCACATCCGGCAAGAAACTGTTGGAACTGGTGCAACCTCCGATTGGGGAGCTCTTGCTGAAATAGGTGGGTCTATTTGCTCACCTCGAAATCTGGCTTTGTTTAATTTTCTTCCGATTGGGCCATTGGGGGTACTATTAGCACTAGTAGTAGTATTCGGTATGCTTTGAATGTGGAGTTCTTGCTTATTGCTCACCTCGGAATCAGCTAATCAGGATATTTTCCCTATGCTCTGATCGATTGGGTCATTTGGGTGGGGTAGGGGTGGTGGGGGGTTTGGGGGGTTTGGGGGTTTTTGGGGAGGGGGTACTGATTTTGTATGGATTCGGGATCGAGGCATGGTCACCGTTGTTCTGATTGGGGCATTTGGTCGGGTTTGATTTCAGTGTTCTTCACTTCTGTAACCTTTAGTTGCTACTCGTAATGTGAAATAGATTTTGCATCAGATTCTATATGGAGAAGTATGGGTTAGTGGCACGCATGGCCACTACGGACAGGGATGGTCCCGCCGGTTCCCTTAAAAGTTGCCTAGAAATGTAATGTAGCGGTATATTGGATGCGTTCTTCCATTCTTTCCAATATTGAAAGTGGTTGGTTGCAACCTGGATGTATCCCTGTGCTAAAAGTTGTCTTTGTCTGCATCCTGTTTTTGTGGAAGCCTTTGTGGCATTATCTCTTCTTTATTTACTATAGCATGGTGGTACATACCTGCGAACGTGTGGTGCTCCAGGTGCGGCAAACAAGATCCGGCCAGTACCACTACTCACCAAACAAGCGCAAGGCCACTGACCAGCTAGGAGGGCCCATCTTAAAGAGAAAGTTATTTTTTCTTAATACCCTTATTACCATGGTACAGTCTGATTTAATTACTACCCGCTTGGTGTCATGCATGCTTATCAGATGTTCAGAAACATATGTGTGATTTTATTAATTCCGCCACTGAGTTTATGTGAATCTGGATCTGGATTTGTCTGACGGTCTCATATAGTTAGTATATGACTACTATATACTGTATTGAACTGTTGAGCTCTTTTGCTATTTATGCAGATTGAAGGTGCTGTTGTGAAGGCTGAGGCTGCTGTAGAGGCTAGTAGATTGCTGATGCCCACACCAAAAGTGGACATCGTCTACACAACGAGGAAGTGCCAACACAATACCTAGGTGGGCAATCACCTCTCTAAAAAGTGGGTATAATTTGGAAATCCACAATTTCACATGTTATGATTTTCCGTGTTATTGTTATCAGCTAGTACTATATCTTTACGCTCATCAGAAGTTCACAAAAATCAAATATGTTTGCTTTATAGGCAATGGTTTTGTCCTATATTATTAGATTTACTTGCTCTTTACACAATTTAACCTTTCCACTTAATTTCAATCAGTACCACACACCAGCTGCTCAGCCCTTTCTGCTACCATCCTCTTGTCAAGCTTGTGGATTGAAAGAGGGCCCCTATATGCCATTCCAAAGGCAGAGGGAAGAAAAATGGTGCATGGCCACCCTTCGCAAAGGGTACCCATGTATCAGGTATGGATTCCAAGTGGTTTAGACCGACTTGATGTAAGATCTTGTATCTCACTTTTTTTGCTATCGCCCTACTTCTCTATCAATTTTCTCATGAAGGTTGTCCCTTGTGTCGCTCGCCCCATTATAAACAAGATGTTTGGAAACAACAAGTTTCTAACTCTGTATAGCGAGGGTCCTAAAGGCATGCGACAACTATATGATGTGGATGTCTCTCAGACAATGGCCACCACCTATTTGGGGTGCCGCAGGTGGTCCAAGTATGTCCGTGAGAATGGTTTGAAGCAGGGGGACGAGGTAACATTCGATTTTAGCAAGCCTAGGCAGATACTTGCACGCTATTGTACACCTGTTGACCTAAGGACCAAGAACAGGGGTAGTACTAATTAATTTGCTTCTGTACTCATCACAACCTCTAATGATTTTCTTGTGACTAAATGTTCTGCACCATTGTCTTTACTCATCATATGACCCTGGCCACCTCTATAATCCTCTTCCCCTTATGTACCCCCCAGAAGGGTGACAGCATCAAGCTGCTGGCACCGGCCCCAATTCCTGCAATGGCACATGTTGACCTCAGTAGGAGAAAGAATAGAGGTAGTAACTTAATACGCTTGTATACTCTCATCTCTGTCTTGGCGTAACTGTTGTATAAGAAACCATTTTGCTTGTACACATCTCATATGCCTCTCTGACCACTCATGTAGTCCCCTTACCTACCCCCAGAAGGTAACCAGCATTAAGCCGCTGGCACCCGCATCGGCACTGGCCCTAGTTCCTGCTCTGGCACATGTTGACCTAAGGAGAAAGAATGGAGGTAGTAACTTAATTTTCTTATATACTCATCGTATCCTCTGATCACTGTCTCATGAGTAACTATTGTATAAGAGACCATTTTGCTTGTACACATCTCATCTGCCTCTACCATCCCTGCAGTCAGCTTAGCTACCCCTTAGAAGGAATCTAGCATCAAGCTATTGGCATTGTCACCGGTTCTAGGCATTATGGCTCCTGCACTAGCCCCTCTACAATTAATGGCACCATCTCCTGCACCAGAACCAGCTACCGCACCAGCCCAACACAGGCACCGGCACAAGCTCCTTTATCACCTCGGGTAGTGCCTTGTCAGACCATATCATACACATGTGTCATCACAAGGTCGCACTGGATTATGTTTGTGAGTATATGGCGGCAGATAAACTGCTCCAAATGTCTTCTCAAGTTTCACATGATTCAGTGCATTGCTCTTAATAATTATGCGTTTATCTCTTTCTTTGACTCAGAAATTTCCTAAGAGTGCCACAAAGCAACTCCAGGCCAGACGAAAGGGCACAATAGTCTTCACGATGCAGGGCGAAGGAGTGCAAATTGAGGAATGCTATGCCATTAACTCGACCGATGGGCGCTTGGTAGCTACTTCTAGGTGGATCAAGTTCCGGAAAGTAGCCAAACTTACCATTGGAAGAACGGTCAAGGTCGATGTATCTGGCTACCTTGAATGTCGCATGTTGTTCATGAACTTCCTAGATGTCTAGCTCTTTGGTCGCATGCTATTGTAATTAATTATGTGGTTGTCTTATCTCCACTGATCATATATGGGTGGTAAAACTAGAATGTACTGGTATGCTATATTTGTATTGTCGTAGGATTGATGATAAGTACGCCATGAGGGGGTCCTCAAGGCATGTGAAAGAGAGGGGTGTGATACGTACGGTGTTCCGGGACGGTGAGCACACAAGTTTACTCAGGTTCGAATCCGCCGGCTTTGGACGGATCCTACTCCTGCTAGCAATCCAGTAATACGGCAGAGCCGGAATATGGGTTACAAGGGTTTTGCCTATGCGAGTTGAGATTGTGGACTATTGTGAGGGTTATCAGGTGGTGCCCTAAAGGCTCTCCTTAGGACGGCTTATATAGATATCCGGCCTAGGGTTTAGAGGAGAGATCTATCCGGCTAGGACTAAGAGTCGGTTACAGAGTACATCTTGGACTACAAGTAACATTGCGAGCCTATGTCGGTAAGTCATTTGGGCCTTCCCGTGGCCGAACTAGACTCCGTCTCTTCTCCCTGACTGGGTCACCCGTGAAGCAAAGCTCTAACCCGAAGTGGGCCAGCCTAGTCAGTGAGGCACGGTGAGGATACCTGGAAAGTATATCCCCAACAGCAGCCCCCGGAAGACTCCATGATCCAAAGTTGGATTTCATCATTGTCTAGCTTGATTTTCGACTTGCAAAATCGTGAAGGGTTCCTGAAACTTCAAAAAAGAAAGGAGTAGATCCGAGTCTCAAATGAGTCGAACCTATGAATATGTTATTCGGGTTTCCATCTCGAATTTCAAACTAAACCGGAACTTGGTCTCTGGCGTAACCTGACACTAGTCATGGTCAAGTCACATCACTGACAGACATTTCCTATCAGCACGACCGTTGGTGGGTCCGCCTTTCGTGGAACCGAGGCGTCGTTTCAATGCGTGCATGGAGATTGAGGCAACGTAATCATCGAGTGGGGGTTTCCCAGCTCCTTCCACGACGCGTGGCACGTTCATTGTAGCGTTTACACGAATCTTGACGTGGCTGGAGGATATAAGTGGTGAGGATTTCTTTCCCCATCTTCTTCACCAACACTTGCGCCGTTTCCTTCTCCCCTACGCCTCCCCACGAACCTAGAGCTCCTCTGCTCCCAAAAAACTTCCAGTGCCACCCATCCAAGGTCATCGGCGCACACAAAAAATGGCTTCAGCATCATTCTCTGGTACGGCGGCGACGGTAGCGGCGGCAGAGAAGGAGAGCAATCGTGGGGTATGGATCCTGTGCGTTCTCGACGATGAGAAGCTCCGCATCATGGAAGAAGAAGGGCTCCTCTGCATCGGCGATTGGCGGAGCGGCTTCAGCGAAACCATCCCCAACTCTCGCGAAGGCGAGCGGGTTCACTTCGGCACTCACCTCGACAGAGGTTTGAGCTTTCCTCCCTCAGATTTCTTCTTTGAGGTTATAGATCATTACGGAGTTCAACTCCATCATCTCCCTCCCCCCCCCCCCCGAACTCCATCTTAGAGATGAGCGCGTACGCATCTTTGTGTGAGGGGTATCTCGGCATTAGGCCGAGCCTCGTTCTTTTCCTGTATTACTTCCATGTCCGGAGAAATTCCATTACCGCCAGTAATCCTTATATTACCGGTATTAGTTTTTCGGTTAGGTGAGAGTGCGTCTATCCTCGGATTATGGCTACTGCTTTGCCGGCTTTCATCGACAGTGCCACCACGCCCCAAGAGTTCTAGGACGCAGATGCGTCGGCTCTCAGTGGTGATCTGCTTCTTGCCAAGAGGCAGATCAAGTTTTTGATGAAACATAAGGGCCTGAGAGGGTCCGATTTAGTTCACTGCTGAGTGGCACACCGGATCCAACCTCTTCAACATCATGGAGAACGAGTGATGCACTCCATCACGTCGTCAAAGAAGGATTCCCTCCGAATCAACCCCAAGGCCTACGAGCCAAAAGATTATGTATGCCAAATCAAATGGATGATAAGGGAGCGGATTGAGAGGAAGATTCCAGAGCTGTCCTTGGACATGCATACGTCGGAAGATCCAGTAGTGCCGGTAAGCTTCCAGTAACAAATTTTATTATGTTCTCATCTTTATGTTATTTCGCAATACTGAGATATCTCTTCTTTTCAGCTTGCCGACCTCCCCAAATCGGAGCTTGCTCCAGTCGAGGGATATCCTCCTGAGTTTTCTTGGGATGAAGGAGAGTTGGTTCCACTACCGGATGTTATTCCTCGGAAGTGCAAAGCTCCGGCAGTGGCCATTGGCACAAAGGAAGTGCCCATTCTGAAGAGGTAATCTTTCCTCACAAGGTCTTTGTACTATAGGTCTTAATTCTTTCCAAGATGTAATGTTTCATGTTCTATTACCTTCTCAGAGCTAAACAGCTCACCAAGGGCAAAGGGAAAGGGGTTACTTCGAGGCCCATGCGCCAGTCGAAGCTAAACTTGGCTTCTCCTGCCGTAGCTCCTCTGAATCCTACCCCTCAGCCTTCTATAGTGCCGGAGATTACTCCATCTTCGATCGTTGCAGAACATCCGGCTCAATCAGCAGAGCCAGTGATCCTTGGATCACAGACTGACGTCACCATGGGTGACTCAGGTTTTGATAAGGGTGAACCCTCTTCGGGTAATGATCCCTCGGCAGAGGTCTTCGCCAACAATCTCCTGAGCAATCCGGGACTTGCCAAATTTGGCTTATCTTGGAAATCTGTGGAGGAGATCCAACGGCTAGCCCGGCAATGCCTGGAAAGCCGGACTATCTCTGCCGAAGAAGAAGCACAAGAAGCAGAGGAAATCAAGCACTCTGATCTTCTTGAACAAATCCGTCTTCGCGATGAGAAGCTGAGGACCGGCGAGCTTCCAACTATGCCAGTGGTTCGCCTAACCCTCGCCGAGAAGGTTACCACCAAACTGAATGCGAGCTTGAACAAACTCGCTCGTGAACAATATGTAAGTCGAAATTCCAACTCACGTTTTTCCTTATTTCATATCATATCCTCTAGCCCCCAAGCATGAAGCTGGACAGATAAATATAGATTTATGCTTCCTTAGGATGCCAAAGAATGAACTAGTGTAGCCCCCAAGGCTCGTGCTGATATTAGTAAAAATATTAGCCCGAGTCTTTAGTAGACTTCTGACTCTGGGTATTCTGACTTACAGAAAGTACATTCCTATAACCAAGATTTATTGAAGAATATTTGTAACAAGCGGAAAGAAATCAAAGCTCTCCGACTTGAAACTGCTTAATTGAAAGTTCCCAGGGATGAGGCTAAAGGTAAAACATTCCAGAACTCAAACCTTGTCTTGTATTTCATAGTCGAATTTTTGTTCAACTTTTGTTATTTTGACTACAGCACTGGTAAAGCAGTCATGTGCTATGATTGAAGAGGTCGAGAATCTTAAAACCCTAGAGGTGGAAAACAAGGACCTCCGCCAAGAGCTGAATAAGCTTAAGGCGGATCATGAGAAGAGCATTGCTCCAATTCTCGAGTCCTCCTCCATGGCTACCGAGGAGCGTGATCACAAGATTGCGCTCCAAGATAAGAAAATCTCGGATCTCATCAATGATTTTTTTCAGGGAGAGGGACATTGCCGAGGCACTCCGGGCTGAACTCCAGAGTCTTCAGGAGGAGAAAACCAAAGTCGAAGATGTCATCTTTGGTAAGTTTCACTCTTTCTGACTTATCTGCATTTTCCGACTCTTTGGAGTCTGGATTTATTTGGTTAACCATTTTGCATTAAATGCACAGGTCCTCTGAACTTACTGGACTCAGCTTCTACCGAATCTCGCGCCAGCCGACTTACCGAAGTCGGTGATTTGGTGCATGACTTCCGCCAATCCATCGAAGATATTGGCGAAGTTCTCAGGGTTCCGGATATGCAGAGCATGTTCGGTTTTGCAGTGCGGGATAAGGCCAAGGAGATGCCCCAGCTCATTCAGGACTAGAACATGTCCTACATGCGAACCACAGTGCAGAACACTCTCACCATGGTCATGAGCCACCATGGAAGCATGGAGATCTGGCAAGTGACCAGAGGGTATTCTACTGTGGATGAAGACGGCTAGAAGCAGGACAACAAAGCCATCATAGACTCCTGTGCCGGATATGGGTGTCATGTGGCTGACTTGACCAGCTACGATACTCCCTCCTTCCCTCACGTAGAAATGCCGCCTCCGCCTGCCGAAGAAACTGGCGAAGCTTCCGACGACGAACAAACCATCTCGGATTTGAACGTCTTGGAAAGATATCAAGGCGAGGCTGATGTTTCTAGCGAGCCGGCAGCTCCTTCTTCCCCTGCATCATAGAGCATCAAAACAAACATTGTGTTATTCTGAAAACAATCCGGGTTGTAAATGAGTAGTATGATACTTTTTGCTAGTGCTAAGTTTTAAACATATCTATTTAGCACTTTTGGCTTTATAATTTTTCGTGCCTGAAATATTTTCATAAGCACTTATGTTTTTCGTCTATACTTATCATTTATCTGGCTTTCCAGCTCGTCCCTTTCGTGAGCCGGCCAACCTTTAGCATGGAATCATTGACGAGCAACGGAGCTCAATTGCTAAACTAGTTTAAACCCGAAAACAAACTTGGCCTCTAGTACCAACAATTCACTAGTCGGAAAATGCTCGCATCCAGCAATCAGACAAATAACCAAAGTATAGACATATACCCGAAGGTAGAAATTTTAGAATTGGAAATCGAAACCAGAACGAACATGAGCATAAAGTATTTACAAGTATTCTAGGATTTTCGACTGTGACATGGTCATTCGGAAATAAGATGGTAAAAACTTCTCAGAAATTTTTTGAGGCAACCAACACTTTATTTCTCATTGAACATGCACACATATATGATTACAAAGAAAAAAATAAACTAAGAATAAAAGGGACGTAGCTGAGCAATATTCCATGGTCTTTCTAATTCGTCCGGGTATGTACTGCCTCCAGCTCTTTTTATTTTCTTAGTAGCAGGTCTTTCTTTGACTGGCCACATATCAGGCTGGTAGTAAGAACCATTGTGCATTACTCGACTAACTAAAAATGGCCCTTCCCATATTGGGGAAAGTTTGTGCTTTCTTTGCTGCACAAGTCGGAGAACCAAATCGCCTTTATTGAAAGATTGGTTTCTGACTCTCTGGCTATAATACTTGCATAACTTCTGCTGATAGGCTGTTGATCTCATCTCAGCAACGACGCATACTTCTTCGACTAAGTCGAGATCATTTTGTCGAGAAATTTCGGCATCCTCTTCAATATACGCGGCCACTCTAGGAGAAGTGTGCATCAAATCACTAGGAAGAACTGCTTCTGTGCCATAAACCAAGAAGAAAGGTGTGTATCCGGTTGACCTGTTTGGAGTTGTTCGTAAACTCCATATTACAGAAGGTAATTCATCTGCCCAAGCCCCCGCAGCACGTCGTAGTGGTGCTTTGAGTCTTGGTTTTAGGCCTTGTAGGATTAAACCATTTGCTCTTTTGACTTGTCCATTAGCTTGTGGATGTGCGACTGACGCAATGTCCAGCCGGATATTTTGTTCATTGTAGAATTCGGCAAGCTCTCCCATAGAGAAATTACTCCCGTTGCCCATGATAATGCTATGCGGATAACCATATCGGATTATAACATCCTCGACAAATCTTCTGGTTGTTGCTCCATCACAACTAGTGACGGGTTTAGCCTCAATCCACTTTGTGAACTTATCCACCATCACTAAGAGATGAGTAAATCCACTTGGAGCCTGTTTAAATGGTCCTACCATGTCAAGCCCCTAGACCGCAAAAGGCCATGTTATAGGTATTGTTCGCAGCTAATCAGCTGGAACGTGAGCTTGTTTGGCGTATTTTTGGCAGCCCTTGCACGTCTTGACCAGCCGTTCGGCATCTGCTTTGGCTGTAAGCCAGAAAAAACCATGTCGAAAAGCTTTTGCCACTAGAGATTTGGTTGCAGCGTGGTGACCATACTCGCCTTCATGGATCTCTCGTAAGATTTCCACTCCTTCTTCCGGAGATACACAGCGCTGAAAGACCCTAGACACACTCTGCTTATAGTGCTCACCACTAATTATAGTGTAGGATTTTGCTCATCGGATGATCTGTTGGCTCAGAACTTCGTCTTCGGGTAATTTTCTGTCTACCAAGTAATCAAGGTAGGGTTGAGTCCAGCTGGGAATCACAGCTAGAACTGCTACTAAAGGTGAGTCGGATTTGGTCGAATATTCCTCATCCACTCCTTTTATAGAGGGAACTTTGAGGTGCTCTAAAAAAGCGCCATCTGGAACCTTTCTCCGGGCAGAGCCTATTCGAGATAGTGCATATGCTTCCTCATTTTCTTATCGAGGGATGTGTTGAACTTCAAACCCTTCAAACAATTTAGATAGTTCATCCACGATAGCCCTATATGCTGCCATGTGCTTGTTTGCCTTACAGATATCTGACACTTGTTGGGCAACAAGATCCAAATCTCCATAACACATTAAACGTCGGATGTCGATGTCCTTAGCAATCCGGATTCCATGCAGTAATGCTTCATACTCGGCAATGTTATTTGTTGTCGTGAAGTGGATCTGCAGTACATAGAAAATTTTATCTCCCTGTGGTGATTTGAATACCACGCCAGCCCTCGAGCCCCCGAGCGCCTTAGACCCGTCAAAATGCAAGGTCCAGTATTCCGAATCTGGTTGGGTCATATTCTCTGTTGTCTCTGTCCAATCAGTGATAAAGTTAGCTAGGATTTCGGATTTGATTGTTGTACGAGATTTGTACTCAATGTCAAAAGCTGAAAGCTCTATGCCCCATTTGGCGACACGTCCTGTGGCGTCATTATTGTTGATTATATCTCTCATGGGAGCTGTGCTCACTACGGTAATGGGATGTTCCTGAAAATAATGCCACAACTTACGAGATGCTAAGAACACAACGTAAGCCAGCTTTTGATAGTGCGGATACCGTAGTTTTGATTCAGTTAAGACCTCGCTGAGATAGTAAGTCGGGCGCTGCACCAGGTGTTCCTGATTTTCCTCCGGTCTCTCCACCACCATGATGATACTGACGACCCTGTTTGTCGCAGCGAGATAGAGCAACATCGGTTCCTGTGGTTCCGGTGTTGCAAGGATTGGAGCAGATGAGAGTACTGCCTTCAGGTCTTGTAGCACAGCTTTAGCTTCGTTGGTCCAAACAAATTTCTTGGTCTTTTTCAGGAGCTTGTATAGTGGTGCGGCTCTTTCACCGAGCCGGCTTACAAACCGACTGACTGCAGCAATGCAACCAGTTAGCCTTTGAAAGTCCTTCAGGCGAGTTGGCCTAGAAATATTGAGTATAGCCTTGATTTTGTCCCGGTTTACCTCTATGCCTCTTTGAGACACGATAAAACCTAACAATTTTCTGGCTGGAATTCCAAAGAAGCATTTCTTCGGGTTAAGCATTATGTTGTATTTTCGTAGATTTGCGAACGTTTCCTCCAAGTCGGAAATCAAGGTTTCCTTCTTTTTGGACATCACCGCAATATCATACACATATGCATGTACATTGCGTCCGATTTGGTCGTGGAGGCAACGCTGCATAGTGCATTGGTACATAGCTCCTGCGCTTTGGAGCCCAAAGGGCATCGTAACGAAACAGATGGTTCCGAAGGGGGTTATGAATGAAGTTTTGACTTTGTCAGGTTCCTTCTTCCGGATTTGGTGATAACCGGAATATGCGTCAAGAAAACATAGGAGTTCCGAGCCTGCCTTAGAATCGATAACTTGATCAATCCTAGGCAGAGCGAACGGATCTTTGGGACAAGCCTTGTTCAAGGCATTATAATCAACACACATCCTTAAATCAGTGGTGTCCTTTTTAGGGACCATTATAGGATTGGCCGACCACTCAGTGTGGATGACCTCTTCTATGAATCTGGCTAACTCGAGCCGGGCTAGTTCCTTAGCTATTGCCTTACGCTTTTCATCGCCAAAACATTGTAGGGACTGTTTGACGGGTTTAGCATTCGGGTGTACATTTAGAGAGTGTTCGGCAACTTCCCTAGGTACTCCGGTCATGTCAGATAGCTGACATGCGAAGATATCTTGATTTGCTTGGAGGAACTTGACGAGCGTGCTTTCCTATGCGCTATCTAGGCCTACGCCTATCTGGGTCACCTTGGAGGGGTCATCGTCCTTCGACGGCGTCTTCTTCGTCTCTTCCGATGCCTTGAACTCCGGATTCGGCTTTGTCACCTCCTTCTTTATCGCGGGCATCTCGGACGGATCAATGGTTTGCTTGATCTCCCGGTACTCCTGGGCGTGCTGCACGACTTCAGCAAAGGCGGCATTTCTGCCCTTGCACTCTCGCGCCTTCTTCGGGTCTCCCCTGATGGTGATCACGCTGTTGGGACCTGGAATTTTCATCATATTGTAAATGTAACACGGACGAGCCATAAAATCCCAGTAAGCCGGACGTCCGAATATAGCGTGGTACGCGCTCTTGAACGGGACCACTTCGAAGGAAAGTGCTTCCGTCCGATAGTTCTTTGGAGTTCCAAAGGTCACATCCAAAGTGATTTCTCCCAGGGAATTTGCTTTTCTTCCTGGGACAACTCCGTGAAAGATCACAGAGCTGTAATTCAGTTGGGTCTCTGAGATCTTCATCCGGCGTAGCGTTTCGACATATAGAATGTTAATACTGTTTCCGCCGTCCATGAGAGTCTTGGAGAAACCATAGCCATCAATAAGTGGATTGATGACTAAGGCGTATTTTCCTCGCCTGTGCAACTTAGGCGGATGATCAGCACGGTCAAAGGTGATTGCCACTTCCGACCAGTCCAAGAATTGGGGGACAGTCGGAACAGTTGCGTTGAGCTCATGTAGAACTGATTTCTTCACCTTAGCTAGTTGAGAACCGAGGAAGGTGACGTAAGTGTCTTTCTTTGTTGGGAAGTTTTTCTTTCCCTCCGGCTTGGGATTTGAAGCATCGGCTTCCTCCATGTCGGAATCTTCCTTGGTCTCTTTATCTTTTTCGGGATTCTTCTTTACCTTCTTCCGCTTAGCCCTATAGCTAGTAGTATCATCCTTCTTGATGTCGTCATTAAAACGACACTCGGGTTTGTGTGAGACGAGCCCCCATTGGCATCTAAGTGATGCACACATGGGTTATTGGCAATGTCGGCCCAGGAGTAGGTTCTGCCAGGTTGCTGGTCTCCTCTACCTTGGACTCTTGATGACCCACAACCGCGTCCGCGGCTACCGCCGCGCCCTCCTCATCCTCCAGACCCAAAAGTAGCGGTGACCACTTCCGTTTCCGCGTTGGGTTTTTCTTCCGAGGTATTCTTGCGCTTCTGAGCTTGCTGCTTTGGTTGTTTTGCCGACTTTGGCACAGATAGGGAGTTCAGTAATCCCTCTGCATCGTCGTCAGCATCTGCATACTTGCTCACTGTTTCTATCATCTCTCCCAAATCAATTACCTTGTCGCACTTCAAACGATGATGTAGTAAACCAATTGGGAGTCCTGTAATGAAAGCTTCAATCGTAGTTTGGTCATTTACCCCTTCACAGGAGTTCTTAGTGTCGATCCATCGTCCGAGATAATCTCGACAAGTTTCTCCGGCTTTCTGGGTGCAATGCTCTAGGTCTCCTACCGTACAGGGCCTCTGATATGTGCCTTCGAAATTCCGAAAGAACGCGCTTTGCATGTCATACCAGTTGTGGATGGTGTTCTCCGGAAGTTCATTGAGCCATGATCGTGTCGTCTTCCGCAACATGAGTGGGAGATATCGGATTGCGACTAGGTTGTTTCCGCCTTTGGCGATGCAGCAAGCTTGGAAAAAGTCCTGAAGCCAAGTATCTGGCTGAGCTATACTGTCGTAGGCTTGGATTTGTCTTGAGATAGCGAATCCTTCCGGGAATTTTGTTGCTCTTATGCGTGGTCCGAAGCATTTTGGGCCCACATATATATCATCGTTTTCGTAGCGTCGCGCCTCTATATTGGAATTAATCTTGTGCCTCGCGTCACTTGGGGACAGAGATCGTCCTGATTGACGGCTATGGTTGTGGTGCCTTGGAGCCGTACTTTGGCTTCTGCCACCACCTCCTCCGCCAGGACGCCCCCCTGGCCTCCTTGGGAGCCGTTGTGATGGCTGCTTGGTGAAGAGGGTGGAGCAGCTGGATTGTTTCCGGCTGAACGCCGGCCTCCGTCCGGAGCGTCACTATTCTAGCTCCAGGGAGGGTCTTCATTTCGACGAGCCCCCCACCGGCTTGACTCGGCACGGTGTCCGTCATTCCTTCACCTGTCATTCCCATTGCGGTGGGGTTCAGCTGGACGGCTTGTATTCGCAGGAGGTGGCTTCTCTCGCCGCGGAGGATTCTTCGGATACAGGGCAGCAGTAGCCTCTTGCTCGGCAGCTGGAGAAACATTGCGCCAATCACGTGCAACTCTGTGATGCTGTCTTGAAGATCCGGTTCTTGAGTAATTGTCTTCCCGATGGTCGGAACGGTGATGCTGTTACGTCGTTCCAGGCCTGATCCGTGCGACATTGGTCAGATTGAGAGACCAGTTTTCCACTTCTGGATTTTGCGGCCTTCTGTTGTTCCAGACCCTTGGTGAGTAGCATGATGCCCAATCAAACCTGTTCCGGGCCTGGATTGTTTGCTAGGATGTCTTTGGGCAGCGACAGTGTTCTGCACTGGTGTTGGATACACCAGATCTCCCTTGCTATCGAGCCGAGGCACCCCGGATCTCCCTCAAAGAGAACCTTACGTACTTCCGGAAATTGATTACCATGTGTACGTTGTTTCCAGTTCTTCTGATGTTGTAGAGAGATGAGCTTCTCCGCCTTGGCCATGCGCTTCTTTTCTTGCTCAATGTTTTTAGCTTCATCCAGGAGTACTTAGCGACACGCTTCTAGGGCTTGGTCCCTTTCGTCCAATTCCATAGCAGTTAGGTATGGTTAATGCAGCATCGATGAGTTTACGGGCAGCTGCAGTGACCACGTGTCCATACACCGACTCTTCTCTGGGCTCGTCTGGGATAAGCGCTCCATCCGAGTCTTCCTCATATTCCTCGGCAATCACCTCCTCTGCTGGAAGTTCTTTTGTGGGGGTCTTGTTCTTCTTGTTCCTCTTCTTTGCCTTCTTGGCAGCGCCGATAGCAAAGACGGCTTTGGGTCCGTTCCCCGGAGTCAAGCTCTGATCGATACTTTCGGACATCTGGACCTCGAGATTATCTCTGATATCCATGTCATCCTGTGCTTTGGGAGAGTTTTCCCCGGATCCTTCATCCATGGCTTCTCCCTCTTCTGCAACTTTGGAATTATACTCCTCTTCATACTCCACGGAGAACTTTCGGAAATCCGCCGATGTCATCGAGCCATCCGAGGATGCAGGTAAGTCGGTGTTTGTTCTGATCGCCTCCAGCACTGAGTCAGTGTTGTCTCCAGCACCGGCAAAGCCAGATCCAGATCCAACATATCCGACGAAGTGTGATGCGTGGGTCCTGAGGTAGTTGCGGCTTTCCTCATGGGCTTCCTCAAAGGTCTTGATGGTTTCGAGAACCTCATCCACGCGTGAGTCTTGCATCATCATGCGCCTCAACGTGTGCCTCAGGAACGGTTGATCTGTTCCGGCATTGGCAGGGCTAGAACCAAGGTTTTTGTTGTGATCGTCCTGGATTTCAACTTCAGCGAGTGGATCGATCTAGGATTCAGCCTCACTAGGGAGATCCACTCCAGATTCGACTTGAACCGCAAGGCCTGCTTCAGGCTTGGATTTCTCCACTATCTCCGCAACGGGTGCGGGCTGGGTGGGATTAGGGTTTTCTGAGATCCGGAACTCTGCCGCCTCCGTGGACAAAGGGGACCCAGAAACTTCTTCTGCCTCTATCATCACCGCTAGGGTGGGTGGGACAGGTTCAGCGAATCCGATGTACACATCGATCTCGCCGAAAGACATATTGGTGTAAGCAGTCACGGCCTCCCTAGCCGGAATCCAAGTCTCGTCGAGAATGATGAGAGGGACGTCACTAGCGTAGAGGATGCGACCGACGGCGATAGTCTCGCCGATTCCGATTCTTGCAGATTCCGCTTAGAACACAGATCTGAAGCTTACTTGCCCCACGGTGGGCGCCAACTATCATCGGATTGATGACAAGTACGCCATGAGAGGGTCCTCGAGGCGTGTGAAAGAGAGGGGTGAAAGACGTACGGTGTTCCGGGACAGTGAGCACACAAGTTTACCCAGGTTCGAATCCGCCGGCTTTGGACGGATCCTACTCCTGCTAGCAATCCAGTAATACGGCAGAGCCGGAATATGGGTTACAAGGGTTTCTCCTGTGCGAGTTGAGATTGTGGACTATTGTGAGGGTTATCAGGTGGTGCCCTAAAGGCTCTCCCTAGGACGGCCTATATAGATATCCGGCCTAGGGTTTACAGGAGAGATCTATCCATCTACGACTAAGAGTCGGTTACAGAGTACATCTTGGACTACAAGTAACACTCCGGGCCTGGTCAGTGAGGCATAGTGAGGATACCCGGAAAGTATACCCCCAATATGTATCTATATGACGGTTTCCTATATGACCAAATATTATGACAATGATTGTGTTCGAGTGATCGAGTGTATTTGGCGAAAAGGGCGAACTGATCGTGTCACATGGTTTTTAGAGCTAAAACAAGAAATGACTCTCGCTTTACTGCTATTGAATTTCAGTGTCTGTATTGCTAAATTAGTGACTTTCAAATGCTTATGAATTGGTCAAGTGCTTCTGAATATGAACTAGCAATCTATCAATTTTTTATGTCTTATTATTCTGTACTCCTTAATCTATCAAATGCTACTGAATTTGTCAAAAGTTCTGTCATTGCTGCTAGCTTCTTGCTCTAGAACTTTTGCGTGTGTGTCATCAGAACCGTTGGATGTGTTTTGGATAGAGATGAGAGGGTAAAGATATTTTGCGTGATTTCACCAAGTGAATTCATTGGATACCAGCCCTGTTTTCGTGCACGTGGTGTTTGCTCTTTAGATATTTTTACATGAATATTTGTCAAAGGAATTATCGCTTTTTTCCTCCCTCGGTCAGGTCTGTGTTTGAATTTGGCGAGCCATAGCCTAGTGAAGTTGGAGATATGAGCCCATAGGCCATAGCCCAAAAAATTTTTAATTTGGCCTTTTTTGGCATAACCCCCACCTCTAAAAAAATCTGCCTACCCATGTTTTTAAGAAACTAATCCATTATGTGGATTTTTATAAATTGAGGTTCCGGTAGCACTGCCCTTTTATTTTAAGAGAGATAAACATGGACACACACAATATTTTTAAGAAGACTAATACATAAGTTGTAGGTACTATAAACCTTTTAATGATAATTTTCATCCGATTTCTTTTGCGTAGGGCAACGCATACGGTTTATATTTGTTGAGGTTATGAGTTCGAATCCTACGTGCTTGAGATATATTTATTAGGTTTTACTTTTTTCATATAGCAATACTGTTTTACGGAGAGGCTGACATCACGGACCCACCAGCCTGCAGCGTCCCTCAAGTTTAATGGCCGGGTTTGGAAAAATAACTTAAGTACTTCTGCAAAGAGGTTAGCATCAGGGACCCACAAACCAGAACATACCAGGTAGGCTGATATGCACAAGCCAGAACATACCAAGGAGGCTAACATGTGGGCCCTAGCAGCAAGACCACAAGTGGTTGCGGCATCGACCAATGTTTCCAAGGTCAAAACAGCAGACACAGCCGAAAAAAGTCCATCATACACATGTTTCATTTATAGAGAGACTGACATGTGGGACCTAGTAGCGAGACCTTATACAGGTGTTGTATCGAGTAACATTGCCAAGTTTGAAACAGGGAGGCGCGAGTGAGGAAAAAGTCCAACATGGACACTTATCTTCTAATGAGAAGGACATGGGGGACTGTTTTTTTAGAGAAGGACATGGTGGACTGTTGATCACAGCCTAGAGAAATTTGATAAAGGATCCCATGGAGCATAGCCTATGAAGTATATCCCATGTAGAGCAGCTCATGTAAATAGACAAACTATTTTTAATTCGACCTTTTGGGCATTGCCCCCCACCTCTCAAAATAAAAAATTCTGCCTACCCATGTTTGAAACTGCTCCATTATGTGGTATTTTACAAATTGAGAAGCCTGAGTGCTAGCATTTTATATTTTAAAAGAGATAAACATAGACACAAAAAATATTTTTCAGAATACTGATTTATAAGATTTAGAACTAATACATGTTTAATGATTTAATATCTATAAATATCTTTGGTGTAGTGGCAAAGCACTCAGTTTACATCTATTTGATTTGATTTGAAGGTCTTTAATTCGAATCCCTTGTGTGTACATATTCATATATATCTTGGGTTTACATTTTTTGAGAAAGGGTTTACATTTTAATATCGCATTACAGAGAGGCTGACATCGCGGACCCACCAAGCCTACAGCATCCCTCGAGTTTAATGGTCGAGTTTGAAAAAATCTAAATACTTGTATAGAGAAGCTGGCATCAGGGACCCACCCGCCAGAACATACAAGGCTGCATCAGGGACCCACAAGCTAGAACATACCAGAGAGGCTGACATGGGGGCCTCAGCAGCAAGACCATACATGGCTGCCACATCGAGCAGCGTTGCCAAGGTCAAAACGATGGACGCGGCCCGAAAAATGTCCATCATACGGAGGTTTTATTTATAGAGAGACCGACATGTGGGACCCAGTAGCGTGACCTTATACAGGTGCTACCTCGAGCAACATTGCTAAGTTCGAAACAGGGAGGCGCAAGCGATAAAAAAGTCTAGCATGCACAGATTTCTTCTAATGAAAGGCTCACATGGGGGACCCAGCAGCCTGAAAACACGGCTGGTGCATCGAGCAACACTATCAAGTTCGAAACACAGAGGCACGACCGAGGGCAAACATCCCATCATACACACGTTTCTTCTAATGAGTGGATTACATGTGGGGCCTAGCAGCGTGATTAAACGGTAGATGCAGAAAGCAATGCTATCAAGTTCGGAATACGGAGGCGCGACCGATGGAAAAAATTCTATCATACACACGTTACTTCTAATGAGAGGATAACATGTGGGTCCAGGAGTTTCATTAAATGGTAGATGCATCGAGCAACGCTATCAAGTTCGGAACAGGGTAGCGCGTGCGAAAAAATTCCATCATACACATGATTCTTGTATTGTGAGTCTAACAAGGGGGACCCAGCTGCATGACTAAACGACATATAGACCAAACAATGTTATCG
Source organism: Avena eriantha (assembly GCA_910589775.1). Lineage (NCBI taxonomy): Eukaryota > Viridiplantae > Streptophyta > Magnoliopsida > Poales > Poaceae > Avena > Avena eriantha. Next base: position 118,044,614 of record OU342745.1, read on the forward strand.
TGTTGAAATTAGGGAGGCAATAGCTAAGGAAAAAATTCATCATGCACATGTCTCTTCTAATGAGAGGATAACATGTGGGACCCAGTAGCCTGATTAAACGGCAGATGCATTGAGCAATGCTATCAATTTCAGAACAGGGTAGCGCGAGCGAAGGATAAAATTCCATCATACATATGGTTCTTCTAATGAGAGGCTGACATGTGGGACCCAATAGCCTGACTAAATGGCAAACTCATCGAGCAATGTTATCGAGTTCAAATTAGGGAGGCGCGATCGAAAAGTATGGTTCGCTAGAGACACTGATGTCCAGGACCCACACGCTTCAAAAGACTTCAGCGAGTCAACATCATGCGAGGAACCGAAAATCTTGCTTCTGCCACATGCCAGCCGAGCGACCTCCATGTTTTTAGCGCATCTGTCATAGTAGAGGGCCGCGAAACTGGAAAAAAGTTTTCCACTAGCCACGATCGAGCCGAGAATTTTGTCGCGGAAGACACGCCTTGTACGACGACCTTCGGACCAAGTCATTGCGGAAGGAAACATTTATTGTAGTGATATTTGATATACAAGTTATAAATGTTTTCCTAAACACAATTATGCATTTTACTAAGTATTTGATGCTTGTACTGTTTTATGAAAACATGACCTTCTGCATCAGAGTTGTTGGAAGAGATAGGGTGACAATGGTGTGTTGAAGGCAAGCAAGATAGTTATTGGCTGATGACCTTCTCCCTCGACGTTTATTATTTGGATTAGTGGATTTGAATAAAGTTTCCAATTGTCATAAGTGTCTGAACTTTATTAGTGTGTCTTTCTTTTTGCGAGATGGTTATTCATATGAATTCGTGACAAGCCAGATGTAAAATATTTATGAATAAAATCTTTTATGGTCACATTATGGTTATAAATGCATTCTTATCTTTATCTATACATTAAGTACTAAAGCATTTATAAAAAATTGAAATGCAAAAGAATCCAAACTTAATAATGACATTACCTTCGGGTAACGCTATTGTTTAAGTCATATTGGTAATTTCATTCTGATGAAACATGAAGTCTTAGATACTTGATCTTTTTACTTACATAAACCATGCCTCACTAGGTGAGATGACTAAAATTCCGTGTTCTAGTACAACAGATTGTGGGTTGAATTGTTGAAATATCATGCATGATGATTGTAATTTAACAAAGTAGTGGATGTCATTATTTTGTGAGCTACATTGTGAATTCAAGTGAATGTGTGTATTTGCTTGATGAAACATGAGTCTAAAACCATTTGATATGTTCAAAGGATTTCAGAATGAAGATGGGGATTGAATTAACAAGAATATCAAAATCCCTGCGATTTGATCAAAGTGATAGGCATTTTGAGTTAAATTTTGGTGTATGGACTTGTGAAATATGCTTTCACAAATTATGATGACTAGACACTTCAAAGTGTATTTATATGTCTAAGCATTGTAATCATATTGTACTACATACATATGGTCTAGAGATCATCTCTTACTGGGTTATCGTTAGAAAACAGAGTTGTAGATTAAATAGAAAACGCTCACTTTAAATGTATGGAACATCTAAGATTCGTGGAAACAACACCATAATAGTTATGGCATGTTCGAGTTTCTAGAGATTTTGATAATTCGAAATCATGGAGAATAAGCAAATCCTTGTAGTGTATTCTTAGGCAACTACTCATCTTTTACAACTATGACAAAAGAGGGCAAGCCTTCTGTTTCCTGGATATATTGTTTTCAAGAAAGAGTCTCTTGAAGGAAGTGTTGGTGGAGGAAAGTAAAAGCTCCAACAAGGTATTTGACCTTACTCTAGATGTTGAGTGGTGCAACATAATATGTTTTGGGAATTGAACTCTACAATAGAGGATAAACTGATGATAATAAACATGGTGTTTTGGCTAATACTTTTACTAAAGAAAGTAGGATTCAAGAATACATTCTGCTATTTTGCAGAATTATATTGGTCGATTCACTTGTCATGTTAATGGAACAAGACATACTTACAACCTACAAAGAAGCAATGGTGGACCTAAGTACGAGAAATGGCTAAGATTCATAAAATCATATATTAAGTTACATTTAAGATCGCAAAAGTTTATCAGGAAGAAATGAAACTTAAAGGAAGACATAAAATCTTGATTTGTCACAAAGTATGTTTTGACAAATTCAAAAGGATTGACTATGATGTGTAGCGATGCTTAATGTCTGTTGTATTACACGAGCATTTACTACAATTTGATAATTGGTAGTAGGTTGTCAAAACTACATGATCTTCAATGTCAAGATTGAAGAAAAGGATGTAATTGGTACAACAAGCGGGAGTTTTGTATAAACCATATGGATGCTAGTGTATCGTAGCTAGAAATCTTGATTTGATAATGATCAAGGAATTTTGTAATTACCAAAATATCGTGAGGACCTACACTTACATGAAATTGAGTGGGAGCTAAATAGCTTTCCTGATCTTATTATGTAGATGACATATTTTGAGTGGAAGCTAAGTGAATACCCTGATCTCATATATGGATGACATATTTGAGTGGGAGTGTGACAACGTTCTTGTATATGTGGTTGACATATGGTGAATGATATAATTGGTATTAATATTTATTTAAGATGGTGGATGAAGTTGAAAATGCATTAAACATTGAAATCTATCAAGATAGATCGATGCGTTTAATAAACATTATGGTCGAAATGATTCCCTGATTCTGAACTTGTTAAGAACATTCTAGATTATATTATAAAGTTCAAAATGTCCTAGATGAGATTCTACAGTAGTTCAGAATGTAATAAGCAAAGAAAGAGATTATTACTTGTGAAACTAGGAGAAACATTGAGTTAATCTCAGCATGAACAACAATGGTTAATAGAAAGAAACAAAATGTTTTGCATCTCCTATGCCTCGGTCATAGGTTCTTTCTTATAACCATATTGTTTACTCGACATAATGTGATCCAAGTTTTTGGTTAGTAGAACGAGTTCTTAGTTGTAATAACTAGAGATAAGTTTATCCTTAAGTTGTAAGATGTGTGGTTAGGCATCGAAGTTGCAAGTAATGCACTATTGATCAAATCTACATAGATGTAGAAGTATATGGCTACTCTAGGAGTGGCAAGCATAATTGTTATGGCTGAGAAAGTTACACTCTCAATTAAGTGTGTTTCTGATATACATGAGAATAGTGAAAGTCCACTTGAATGAACAACCGTCAATGTAGACACAAGTATACAAGGTCTCACTCTTTCGCCAAACATATACGTTGCCATATTATGTGATAATAATAGGATAATGTCAAATTAGGTGACATTAAACAATTTTCAAAGAACATGAGGATCTAGTAATATAGATCATAGATAGGAAGGTTTCTCCATGAGAAGTTGATACCTTCGATCTAGATTACGGATGTAATATAGCTCTTTTTCCCTAGTAGACCTAGGTTATCGAATCCATGGGAAGCGAATGCATAGTGAAGTTACTTTCACGGACCTTTGGAAGTTTTAGAATTCCTTTTGTGTTTTTACCAGACCAATAGCTTGTGTCTTTTTGTTGTTGTCGATGATGGAGAGAGAGGGCCTAGGGCGTTCGGTTTCACCTGTAGATGTGCAAAAACATCTGATGGAAATAAAAGATAGAAATAAAGTATGTGTGTACTTGTTAGAGCAAGATAAATTATATGTGGGAAGTGTATCCATAATTGCTATTGCCTCCGCAACCGCTTATAGAAATAACCTATTAGTCTCATTCATAGAATAAAGAGAACTAATGATATGCATAATGATGTCACCGTTAATCCCAAGAAAATCCCTCACATACAGCCGTACTACCCCTTCTGTCACTGGGGTTCCCAACCTGTAGATCAGTCATCACTCATACTCCCTATATCTGGCTCAACCCTCGGGGTCTTGGGTACCTGAAAAGTCCTTGGACTGAGGCAAGAGAGGATACAATAATCATCATGTCATACAAACTAATACACGATCCCGTCTATGATAAATAACATGCACAATTGCTACATGGCTAGGTCGAAGCCCTTAGCCCAAGGAGAATTACTCACACCTAGAGATGACATCAATAATCACAAACATTGTAATGAAAATCATAAGGTTGATAGCAATAGTCTTACAATGTCGCCAATCGGAGAAGAGATCTACTATTACAAGTGGTGGAATATGGCTATGGAGATGGAGAAGGGTTTGGAGATCTGGAGGCGGCTAGAGATCTGTGGAAGAGACTTTTTGGCGAGGTCTGGCTTCTTAGGGGCTTGTTTTCTCGTTACCCGAGGCTTCTTTATATAGGGATCCCTTCACGAAAGTTGTTCTGTTTGACCTAACGGTGGCGGCGCCAACTATACGACCAGACCTATACGGTCGGAATTTTTGCTCCAGCCATATAGTTGGCCATTACGATGTCTGCCTCCGTTGTTCGGCTCCTGGTTTCTTCTGGTTGCTGGAAATCTCGTATCTTTGACTTTAATGCAGTGATTCCCTCCTTCAAAAGACATTATCTGCATAGGAAAAATACAAGAAGAAAGGATTGCATACCTCTCTGAATATTAGCATTAGTGGTAGGGTTTAGAGAGATATTTCATCAAAAATATGATTAATATCTAGTTTAAATGTGGACGTAGATGGCTATATTCCAGGGCCATCACAAGCATGATCAATAAACACATATGTGATATGGTTTTATGATTAGGAACAAATGAAACTACTCTAGTGCAAGTGGGAGATTGTTGGAAATATGCCTTAGAGGTAAATAATAAAGATGTTTATTATCATATTTCATTAGTTCATAATAGTTTTATAACATGTTATAACTGTATCAGTCGGAAACATTGATACACATGTGATATGTAAACAAACCAAAGGTCCCCAATATCCTCGATTCAACTAGTTCATTGGGAAACTGATGATCAAGTGTCCTGATCATGGAGCATTTATGCCAATTGACAATGAAGTCATATCATTGGTGAATGATGTGATGGACATTACCCAATATAAGTACTGCAACACTATCCAGTCACAAAGTTTATTGTTGCAATAATTAGAAATGAAGTATCCTACTCCTTTGACTGTGAGATCATATTTAATCCCTATCACCCGAGGCTTATTATATTTACATCAACCGTCACAACGTAATAGGGTGATCATAAAGATGTACATTGGGTATGCCATAGGGATATGTTGAGGCGTATGCATCAAGATCGGGATTTTTATCCCGCTTGATGGGAGGATACACTAGGCCCACTCGGTGAGATTACATCCATAAGCTGTGTAGTGTGTGTCTGGGTCACGGGGATGGAATATCATGGGAACAAGTAAAGAAACACTTGTTGGTAACAAGATTGAACGAGGTATCGTGCTACTAATGATTGTATCTTGGACAATTCATGTATCATGGTAACAAAGGGAATTGGACTCGGTGTTTATGGTTCAAACAACATTGATATCGTGGAATGCACAAGGGTCATTATGGACATCCCGGTCTCGCTAATGATCAATTATCCGAGAGGTGTCTCGTTCATATTTGTGATGTATACGAACCATAGGGTAACACACTTACGGGTTTTATGACTCTTGGAGATCGTTTGGAAACATCGGGATCACAATAAGAAAGATTTGAGAATACCGGAAGTGTTTTGCGAGAGAACCAGAATCGCTCTGGGAGGATCCGAAGTCGTTCGTAGTGAACCAAAAGGTGTTTCAGGTCAAAAGGTAACTTGATAATATGTATTTATATTAATTGTTTGAATTAATATTAAAATAAATATTTAAAATTAATTTTGGAAGGGAAACTTCCCTAATGGGCAAAATCACTGGAGGGAAAGGGCCCAAGACGGAGCCGCCCCATGGGGAGCTGCTACCACCACCTAGGGCTAGGCACGGGGTGGGGCCCACCTGACCGCCGACCTCCTTGGGTTGCGTGCGGGGCCGATCTTGGCCCGGCGGCCTGCCCTCCTCCCCTATGGAGCACGCCTCCTCCCTCCTCTCTCTTTAGTCCCACCCCGGGACTTGAGTGGTTGGGGGTGTCCCTTTTTCCCTATATAAGGAGGGTCCTATGGGAGGAAAAAGGACACACAAATACCAATATATTATCTAAGGCGGTTTCCTTAGAGAATCTCTCTCTCTCTCTCTTTGCCTCTTGCGCTAGTGCGGATCCAAGAAAAACTACACGCGTAGGAGACGATGTATCTTCAGCATGTCGTCGCACTACTAGATCCCTTGTTCTAGAAGGTCTAATTCCGCAATCCTGGCTGGATCAGGGAGCTCGGAGGTTGTCGTTAAACACCGGACGTGTGCGATACCACAGGGGTGTTACCACTTGTGGTGCCTGGATTTTCGTGCGAGGAGCATCGCGACCTTGAGGTCGGATATGAGTACAACTATTCATCCACGTTCCGCATGAGTGTCAACTGCTTTCGGTCTACAAGGGTATGTTATCAAAACTCTCTGTTACAGCATTAATCATAGATAGATCCTAGAAATTAGTGTTGCGCTAGTTTTCTATTGTGAACCCCTTCAACAACACAGTCAAATGCCAACAACCCACACAAAACACCTCTTCTAAACCACGTTTCAAGCAAAACCACAACCCAAATAACAACAGCTCCACTTCCCACAATATTAAGCATCACCAGCCTCACCACAACAACTTCAGTGAACCACAACTGCGCACCCCAGATGTGGAATTTCCACCATTTCATGGTGAACGGTGTATAGCATGGATACTTGAGTGTGAGATATTCAGCTTAGTTGGAATTGTTGAAGACCAATGCATGCGTCGGGGGATAGCTTACATCAGAGGTCAAACCAAAACATGGCTAAGAAGTGCTGGCATTGATCTACAGATGATCACCTGGTCTGCATTGTGTCAAATTTTGATTGACTGCTTCCATGACAACCAAAAAATTGACCCAATGGATCAATTGCAGCACCTGAAGCAAGTCACAATAGCTGATCAGTACATAAACGTGTACGAAACTTGGATGACCCTTATGAAAAGAGTAAGAACATACCTGCCCTAAGAATTCTTCGTCAATAGGTTTCTGAGTGGATGAAAGGATAACACTAAAAACACATTACAGTGTCAAAATCCCACAACATTGTTGTCCGTATATTGGTATGCGAGGAAATATGAAAAATCCTACAACTATAATGCATGGAGACTTCTAGCTCCAGCTCCTGCCCAACCTCTAGCAAGAAATTTCCCTATCAGAAACAACAGGAACAGAAATGGGAGGTAAAGTGAAGTAAGAAAATGTTTGTACTACCAAGAGAACTAGGTCATGGGACACAAATGCCAACCCATGTAAAGAGCACTCAATGTAATCCAGATGCAGGAGAACTCTAATGAAGAATATGATGCTGAACATCTAGCCATCCAGATGTCCCTATCCAGCATGAACATCAGTTAGAGAAAGAACAACAAGTAAATAATTTGATGCATATATATGTAGCAACTTACACTAGTTCACCTAGTGATTCCACTATTTCACTGTACTACCTCTCAAAGTAATACATGATGTTGCCTTAGATGATACTGGCATCACTAAAACATTCCTGGAGCATGATTTTGCAATCATAAAAAATATGAAAATGACACTTGTTGCCGCCAGGAAAATCATAGCAGCAGGTGGAGGTGAACTTCTCTCTGAGGTAATTGCTTATGAATGTTCCTTCTCTATCCAGGGACATGCCTTCGCAGCTGAATTCAAAATCTTAAAGTTAATGGGAGCTAATGCAATTTTGGTAGTCAACTGTTCAAGTTACACAATCATGTAACTTTTGACTTCATTGGCATATCACTTACTCTGGGTAATAATGGAAAAACCCACACCTTGTCTGATCACTTGGTACCAACTGACAAGTTGTTGATCTCTTCAATTGAATGATCCCACTTGTTAGCTCAACAAGCTACTAGTTATTTGATGTACTATATTGATGATGTAGACAACCAAAATACTTTGGACAATGACATGAGTGCAAGGCCTAAATTAAAGGGGATACTGCATGAATTTGCATACATTTTTGCTGAACCAGAAGGACTTCCTCCCCATAGATCCTCTGACCACATTATTCCACTTCTACATGGATCCAAACCCCCAAACATCAGTCCCTATAGAATGTCCCACAACCAAAAAATCTCAATTGAAGCCATAATCAAGAAAAACTATGTGTGGATTTCAGAAGTCTGAATGATATGATAGTGAAAAACAAATTTCCTATCCCCATCATTGAGGATTTGTTGGATGAATTTCATGGTGCAACGATATTCTCCAAAGTAGACTTGAGGTATGGTTATCACCAAATAAGGATGAAAGATGAAGACATTCACACGACAGCCTTCTCCACACATCTAGGTCACTATGAATACAGAGTGATACCATTTGGGTTGAGTAATGCTCCCGCCACATTTCTAGAATTCATGAACACAATCTTTAGCCAATATCTCAGGAAATTTGTATTGTTTTTCTTCGAGGATATATTGGTCTACAACACAACACTCCTCCAATACCAGCATCACCTGAAATTAGTATTGGAGGTACTCAAGAACAATCATCTCAAAGCAAAGCATGGTAAATGCATATTTGGCCAAGATAAGGTTGAATACTTAGGACACATCATATCTGGCAAGGGAGTAGCTACTAACCCGTAAAAAAATACAAGATATCATTGCTTAGAAGAAACCTACTACTATCAAATTTTGAGAGGATTCTTGGGCCTTACAGGATATTCTGGTGACCCTACATACCACTTCATGTTGTAGTATGCTAGTTGTTGACATAACATTAATAAAAACACCCTTCCATTAATATTACATCCCTCAAAGTGGTACAATAGAAACATCGCGGGTCCACAACATTACAAATGACTACTTAGCTCATTACAGAAGATCAAGAAAAGCCTTCTGAACATAGTGATAAGAAGAATTAGACAAATGAAAATCCAGAATTAACAACTCACAGATTAATGCAAGATTAAGTTATTCTAATTCTACTAGGCTTTATTAAATTCTATAGGAATAGGCTCTATTATACTAGAATTGTAGCTCTATCTTCTGGTGGCTCTGCCTTCATCATGATGCATGTAATTGTTGACTCCCTGATCTTCACTTGGTAGCTTCGGTATTAGTAGTAGTAGTTCTCCATCGCGACTTTTGGGTTTCTGATGCCTTCAATGTACTTCACAATCTATCAAGGGTTAAGAACATACGGTTGAGTACAAGTGTACTCAGCAAGTTCACTAAAGAGATCTATTTGATGAACTAGCTACACCCTCGGACCATTGGTCCTAGGCTATGCAATTTTTATTTTTGTAAACTTTTCTTCAAAATGTTGTTTTTATTTCCCAAAAATATGTCTGATATCCTTCACATGTTTACTAGAACTTGATGGAGTTCCTTTCCTTCCATGTTCACAGTTCCTTCTCGGAACAGGGAGTAACATGTCACAATTTGGTACACTGCAGCAGAGGTGTGTTGCTTTACCCAAAATAGATCTTAGCTTTATTGCACAGCCGGGCCACGAATCATGTTCATACTTCCTTGGTATGAAGCCTAGTATAAGGTCCAATCCATTTAGTGCCCTTCTCCGCAACCCTACATGCCCACCCTTTTCCTGCAAGAAGAACTACCCCTGGTACTCCCTCGTTGGGAGATATACCTCTGGTAGCCCCTTATAGACCATTATATACACCAATACCGTGGAACACTATGAGCCCCACCCATGTGCATGTAGTCTTGCGGACATACAAATTACGGTGCGCTCATCCATCAGCATGTGAAAGGAAGAGATCCAGCTGACTTCTCCGTCACATTCTAGATCTTATGGTTAACATGTATTATACGACACTTGAATCACTAACGATATTGTTTATTAAATCCTAGATGATACATTCCTATGCAAATGGAACCTCCACCAATCCAAATACCACACCATGGTTCCATTGCCAGCCATAATAGATTATCACCACTCAGGTCAATAAATAGTAAGTCATATTATTATGAAAAAAGTATTTTCCTCCATCCTTTTTGAAATGCAGGTGATATCAATAGTAGATTAAAAATACTTGATATAACATAATCAAACGACATGAAAAAGTGTGAACTTGCCTTTTTTACTGCAACATTATGCATCCAAAGTCTTCTAGTCGATATAAACTCCAAATTCTGAAATAGCATCATTGGTCTAGTAAGAAATAATGTTTAAAGAAGCAATATGCTATATGCATAAAATATGCTATGTAGTAGTAATAAACCCTCAACCCATGAAATAGATTTAATAGACTAATAGTAGTTGGGTTATGATTTTATCTTAGGATTTGTGGTTCTTTTAAGTTGATTACTTATTGATGTATCTTACCGATTTATCTAGACTTAATGAATGTCTTTTTAAAAGAAAACACTTCATTAAACAATATATAATGCTAATTGTTGAACCATGTCTCTCCTAAGACAATTTGTTATCCTTGCTAAGACTTGAAAAGGTAATTTTAAAAGTACTTATAATGTACTTTAAAAAAATAACGTTTAAATAAAATATTAACTAAAGAATAAGAGGTATTCAAGTTTAACATATGTTCCATTAAGATTTCCAGTATCATTGAGTTTATAAGAGGCAAATTATCACTAGGCTAATACATTTGGAACATTTGTGTATCATTAAGGACTTGAGAATCCTTAATAGCTTATATAACGTGTTTTACTTACTTTATAATATATCATACAATTTGAATAAAGATGGTATTATTCATATTTGAGTTTTATTTCTTCTTTAAGTAAGAGAAATACTTTATTATTATAACATAGGGATTTGTTTTATTGATGTTATAAGGATATTATTTTAAATCTTTTTAAGAGTTTTATTGGTGGAATTTTATTTGAATACTTTTAGGAAAATAAGTAATAAAAATATGTTTAATAATTTAACATAATGTTATAGAATAAAACTGTAACTAAAAAGGACCCATCTATCATGGATTATTCCAAATGATGAATAATTGTTACTTCTATATTTTATTATAAGATTAAAATACTATTTTTTTAATACACTTAATTAAGAAAAGTTTTATCAATGCTTCTAATTTTATTCAAGAATATAATTTTTATTACTTAAAATAGATTCTTATATTAGTAAAGCATATGGACATTAATAAGTTAATTTTAGGTATTTTATTTGATTCAATATAATTGTTCTTATTTTATTAAGAGGTTTAAAAGGTTTAAATTTTAATTGGCTTATGTTTAACTCAAGCAGAAAATATTGTATTTTTTCCTATATAGGTTTTATTTTTGTGAACATTTTGATATATCATATGTATTTTAGATTTTTTTTATGTATTTTCTATACTCTTTGAAAGTATTTAAAATTCTTTAATCATCTGAAATTCATAAAGATGTTTTTATTAATTTAGAAAGGGACCTGGGATGGCCCAGCTAGTCTAACCAGACCCGGTCGACTAGGTCAGCCCTTGCAGCCTAGTTGGGCCTAGGCTAGTCCCAGCCCAAACTCTCTCTCTCTCTCTCTCTCTCTCTCTCACACACACACACACACGTGCGCAATGGACACTCACTTGGTCATTTCCCCCTCTTCTCGCTCTTGCTCGCTCTCCTGCATCGCGTGACGCCTGATGTCGGCCAACCTCGGCCTCTCTGGCCACCATGGTCGCAGACGAAGCTCCTCCCTCTTCTTCATATTTCTATCCAACTCGATTTGTTGGTCGATCCCTCCTCTGGACGCCCCCAACCCTGCCATGGTTCTAGGGTTTTGGCCAATCGTCGCCTCCGCTCGCTAAAACCCTCTAGTGGTCCCCTAGATGCGCGGTCATACTATGTTGACTAGTTGTTACGGTCTACTTTGTAGGCGGTGCGCTGCTATCGGCACGGCTCAGGTAGCAGTGCTCTGACGCTCCATGTTCCCCGCTGCCATGTCCCATGTTGTCGGCCAACCCCTGCTTCCTCTTCATCGTGTTTAATCGAGGTTGTCGGGTAAGTTCTTCCTCCCATCTACTATTCTTCTTATCATTCCTCTCAATAACTCACACCACTAGCTCGAGATCCTACTATTTGAGGATGATTTGCTCCTTAGCCTAGCTTCTAGGTTACATAGTGGTTTAATTTCCTCCCTGGCTTACTATCCAGTATCTAATGGTTGATGATGTTCCATGAGCTTTCTCAATTAAGTATACTTAAGTTGTGTTTGTGTATATCCTCTGGTGGCTGTAGAAATGATGTTTGATACCCATACTCTCTTATAGTTCCCTCTCCCAAATTACTTGTATCTAATGGAGGGGTGTTCCATTATCTATTCCTTTAATTGGGAATTGTACTCATTTTTTTGACTACTACCTTTACTATCAATTTGACAATGTTCATGTATCTACTAGTGCCCAAACTTGTTGGAATTTCATAGTTGATTCCTTCTCTATCATTATGGCTCAGAAAATTAGATTGATTAATTTTCTATAGATGTTGTTAGGAAACTCATAACTTGATCCTTCCTATATTAAAGTGATAAGACAAATGCAATGTTAAGTCAATTTGCTCTGTTTGGGTTTCAGGTGACTATTTTTGTTCATTTTAATTCAACTAAGCTTAGCTGGAGCTCAAATGGAGCAAAGTTCAATTTCATCTTGACGCGGACGATCTTGATCATATACTATCCCAAGCTTACTGAACTTCGATAGAGCATATACTATTTGCTACTGTTATTACTTAATATTCTTGGTTCAGAAAATGGTCATTATGGTCATCTTTGAATTCAAAGTTTGCTTTTGAATTCTAGTGTTGGAAGCCTACAACCTCAGTCCTCTTTATAATCTTTGCTTCGAAATTCAAAGGCATGATCTTGTTTCTGTGTGTCTGTTATTTATCACAGAACTTTATAAGAATATGATTTCTAGCTTATAGTTTATAGGAAAATGATGTATTCTAATTGTTATGATTATAGTGGTTTTCTTTATAAATAAATCATAGTGATATCCATGTTACTAGTGGATTTTCCTGATCTATGTGTGATTACTGTGGTGCCTCCAACTTATTTGGAGTGTGCACATTGTCTGACATTTTTAGCATGATATGTAGCTAGACTAGTTGGGCATATACTATGATGATCTTGTACATAATGATATAGTGGTTTTATTCAAGCAAATCCTTGCTTAAAGCCGATGATTCTCAGTCCAGGGCTAAACTAAGTTAAAACAATAACTCAAGATGGTTATAAATCTCACCTTTCTAATTAGATGAATTGCCTAGATCTATTGTTGATAAGGGTGATGAACTTGGTTGGTTCCTTTTGATATCTCTAATATATTTTCCTGTGGATCTTGATGCTCCAATATGATCTACTCCTCCTCCTATTTATATGTTGAATATACTGATGCTTTAGTTTAATTATCCTGGTGTTGGATACATGCTTGATATTCCTGGTAGCTTTGGATGTTATGCTTCCTATGTCAAGAACCTGATAGTTGATTGAGGTTGTGGAAGGAAATTGGGGGAATGGTTACTTAGTTGCGGCTGGGTGCTTCTCTTTTATCCATATCTAGTGATACTGATGCGTTGACACACGACAATGTGTGTGTGTGCATGGTACTCATTTGTGGCCCCTTCTAGGTTCAAGTTACCACACATGGAGATATTTCTCCATGTGGGTATGCATTGCTAACAATATTCATATGATCTCTACTTTCTACTCTCTTAATCTTACTCTTACTCCACTTGGCCCATCTCAAGCCCATGATGCAAAGGCTGAGGCTACGTAATAAGAACATGTTCCAGTTGTTGCCCATTTTTATGATCAATACTCAATGATGAGCTAAACACTTCATCGCATTGTCAATCTGAGAGTAATCTGACCCCCTAACCCTATTATTTCTTTATTGTATTTGTATTTTGTTTGTAGGTACAAGGACAAGGTTTGTTAAGAAGACAAGAACAAGAAATAGATTAGGTTTCGTTTAGTATCTTCTATTTTTAAATTTTGTTGTAATTTTTATTTCTGATTGGGACAATGTAATGACTTTGTGTTATTCTATAAATTTAATAAAGTTTATTTCCTTCAAAAAATCACATTGCAATGTTTGTTGTATGAACAATACATGGTTCAAAGGACTTATTCTATAATAATAAACAATAACTTTTTATCAATAAGAGTTCCTTTAGTATCTAAATTCCAAGTTGAATTCCTTGAAATTCAAACACACAAAATATAATTAATATAACACCCAAGTTACTTTACCCAATAATAATAAGGGAACCACAAAGATCATGTCAGAGGTTTCCATACTCTTATTTGGCAATGTAAAACCCTAAAACATCAAACAAAGAGAAAAATCCTGGTCCCTATGGGTTTTAAAGTAAAGCGCAAAAAATTACCCGCTTTTGCATAGGTCTGCATGTTGATGCTCAATAATTCTATTTCTACTCTTCGACGGGTCCTAAATGCTGGAACATTACAAATATTATAGAAGATTTATCCAAGGTTATGCAACAATCTATCAACCTTTGTTCTTGGCCCTAAAAAGATAACTTCTAGAGGGGTATTAAGCAATAAAAAGTATTTGTGAAGCTCAAAGAAATCATTTCAACACCACATGTCCTTAGCTTGCTTGATTTTAGCCAGCCTTTAATACCAGAAACATATGCTTGCAACAGTGGTTTGGGGGCAGTGCTAATGCAACAAGGCAGACCTCTAGTTTTTTACAGTCAAAGCTTCAGACCAAAAACAAGTGCATAATCCATCTATAATAAGGAAGCTTTGGCCATCCTCCAAGCTCTTAAGAAATGGAGGAAATATTTCCTTGGCAACAACATAATCATCAAGACAAACTAGCAATCACTCAAGTACTTGGGTAGCCGAAGATTGTTAGAAGGTATTCAGCGCAAACTCATGTTGAAACTTCTAGAATTTGACTATTCCATAGAATACAAAAAGGGTCAAGATAACACAACTATAGATGCTTTATCTAGACAATTCCAACAAGTGGAGCCAGCAAAAAAACATTGACAACCACCAACACATGCCTACTTGTCAAGCCATGTCAGTAGCAGTTCCAACTTGGCTAATTCAAGTTGCTGACACATATGTTGATGATGCTCAGTGCAGAAAATTGTTGCAAGAATTGGCAATTAACAAAGAGAGCAACCCTAACTTCTCATTGTAGTCTGGCATTTTAAGATACAAAAGCAGAATATATATTAGTAGTTAGCACTACTACAGACCTCAATAGAAAAATCTTTCAAACTTTCCACTCTTCACTATTTGGAGGACATTCTGGAAATAGGGTGACACTTCACAACATATAGCAATTGCTCTACTGGGCCAAGTTAAACAGGATATTGCAGCACAAGTAGCAGCTTTCCCAACATGCTAGATTTCAAAAACCGAAAATGTGTCATACCCTGGTCTCCTCAAACCCCTAGTTGTTCCTGAACAAAATGGGCATACATAAGAATGGATTCATTGAAGGATTGCCAAAATCAAGGGGGAAAGATGTGATTTTGGTGGTAGTTGATGGACTGACCAAATATGCCCACTTCCTTGCCCTATCACACCCCTACAATGTACAGAAGATTGTAGACCTCTTCACGGACAACATTATTAAGCTACATGGCCCCCTGCCAACATTGTTAGTGATAGGACAGAATAGTCAAATGTGGAAAAACCTATTTGCAACCTTCAACACCAAACTCAACTATAGCACATCTCACCATCCTGAGTCTGATGGCCAGATTGAAAGGGTAAACCGATGTGTTGAGCAGTATCTCGGATGCATGGCATTTCAAGAACCAAAAAATGGGTTGATTGGCTTCCAGCAATAGAATGGTGGTACAATTGCTCCTACCAGGCTACCACACATCCATCAAAACATGTCACCCTTTGAGGCACTCTATGAATACAAATCTCCACTATGCAACACATTGTCGTCCCTTGCAATGTTTCACCTGAGGTTCAAGTCAGCATCCAAGAAAAGGATCACATGCTCAAGCTACTGTATCAAAATCTCCTCAGAGCTCAGAATAGAATGAAAAAGTACGCTGACCAACACAGATCCGAGAGAACGTTTGTAGTTGGAGACTTTGTCTATTTGAAAATGCACCCTATAGAGAGATTGCACTAGGCTTGCGCAATGTACTGAAACTGACATCAAAGTGGTATGGTCCTTTTAGGGTTCTGAAGAAAGTTGGTCTGGTTTCTTACCAGATCCAACTACCAGCACAGGCCTAGCTGCTACATAATGTGTTCCACGTGAACCAACTGAAGAAACATTGGCAAGCATGCAGTGTCAAACCCACAATTACCACCGGTGACCACTAATGGCAAGATCAAACATGCCCCTCTGTCTATCCTATAGCGTCGCCAAGTACCATGCTTCACAGGTGACTATGACATTGGGAGAACATGAGCCCTGAGGATGCAACTTGGGAGGATGCTTCGTTTATACAGAGCACCTTTCCTGAATTCAAGCCCTGAAGTCTTGGCTCGAGGGGGTGGCTTGTCAAGACCTCGTCAACACTCTGCAAATCAACGACGGGATTACCAGATACCTCTTCACAAGGATCCAATGGCAATCCATCATCGCCTCGTTCTAGCTAAACTTTCGCACTTAAGTTAATTAATGATGTTGTTTAAGTTGCAATAAGCAAAAAAAACTTATTAGCTTGGCCTGCCTCTTTTGATATAAAAGGGCAAGAGTGGGTGGTTAGGTGGCAAGCTAATACATATCAAAACCCTAGTTTTATCATGTTCTTCCTTATTTGCAATTAGTTTAGTTGAGTAGATCCGAGCCTTGAGTGCTTCTTTCCCCATTCCCCTCTCCAATCGTGTCGTCACATGATCGCATGGTCCTGACAATAGATTAAATGCCTGGTCCTGACAATAGATTTTTTTGGAAAGGGGCATATATTAATATCAGAGGATACCAATTACACCCAGCCTAAAACATTGCCCTAGTGGCCATACGGATGCACACAGCCAAAAAAAGAAAGAAAAATTACAAAAAGAAAGTAAAGTCCCGCTACGGTTCCTCATTCATTGAACAGTAGTACTACCACCACCAAGACAGCACCAGAAGTCCATCTTCTCCAAAAACGACGCCTCCAAGAAGGGAACAGTGCACAAACACCGCCAGCGCCCGATCAAAGATCTAGGTTTTCACCCTGAAGAAAGTCCATGCTCACAAAACAATACCTTCAACAAGGTCATTGCCAGGCACAACCAATTAAGGCCAAACCCTGTGTTTTCACCCTGAAAGATAGGACCATGAGCTTCTCATGTACTGTCGCCCCTGCTTGCATACCACTGCTTCAAGTCACGAGTCACCAAGCCAATTCCTCATCACCACCCGGTCTCGACCCACCATTGTCAGTCCTCAGATCTTGGCCGTCATGACATTCTCCGTCGGCACCATAAAACGAGAACATGCCCTATGATATTAATAGCCAACAGAGCTTCAAAATGCTCCCACTGAACCAAACGGTCAGAATAAAAACATGGGCACGCACGACCGAATCCCACCCGATCCAGCGATCTCTCGGCATATGCGCACTGTGGAGTTCGCCGGCGGAGCCTTCCGGAACATGACGCTTCAGCCAGATCAATGACGACAGGCAATCAGCAGATCTTCACCATGGCTATGAGTTGGAACCCTAGGACCACAGCCTTTTATTCAAGCCGAGCATATGGAGAAGACGACAGATCAGAAAACCGTCGCATAGCGACACCGGCGTGCTAGCCTAGCCTAGATCAGAGGCCGAGCTCGCGGCCGCATCGGCGCTGCGTCCCAAGCCCCTCGCCCTCCACCTGCTCGCTCCAAGTCCCACCGCGCCGCCACGAGGACGGCGGATCTAGGAGGAACCCTAGACCCTTGGCCACAACACCAACACCCTCAACCGCCGAGGGAGGGGATTCTGGCTGTAGCCACCGCCTGGCCAGGAAGCACCGTCCCGACCACCGCCGGGGCCTTCAGGAAACGGCGCAGCCCCAACCACCCCATCGATGAAGACCGCCGTAGTCGCCACCCCTAGCACCTTGGGTACTAGGAGGCCACCGCCACCGCAGCCGATGCCGACGGCAACGGCAAAGGGAGGCGATCTGGAGGAGGAGGGAGGTCCGCGGCGGATCTTGGAAACCCTCTGGCGGCGCCTAGGGTCGCCACAAGAGGGAGAGGTTCAAAAATGGAGAGAGGATTTCACTTTCCCGGCCTCTGCACCAACTAAGGATGCACACAGCCATTAAGCATGAGTACCAGGATTTTTAAACTTGGTTAAGCAACAAGTCTGGTCCTCAAGATAAATTGCATGAGTATCAGGAGAGTCTGGTCCTCAAGTACAAATAGGAACCTTAATTCGCTTCCGTGAGGATTTGAACTCGGGTGTTGGGTTTGTACATCCACTACTTCAACCAGTTGAGCTAGGCTCACTCCCCTAAAAAATAATAGATTCCTCCAACCAATTGAACTAGGCTCACTCCCCTAAAAAATAATAGATTAAATGTCGTACGAATAATAAGAGCGTCAAACAATCTTTGCAAAAGGGCATGCAATAAAAAAGGTGATGTACGATTCATCTTCATTACTAAAACAACATTTCTTACTACCTTGCCAATTTCTTTTTGTTAAATATGTTTAACGTGTGTAGTATAAAATACACTTGCAGTTATAATGCATTTCCGGTCAAGGCAATCTGCTGCAGCCAATCTAGTTGCTTACACTCACGAACAATTTTATCAACGGAATGATTCAGCGCGCGCTAAAAGAGATACATTTGCAGTCTCCAGTCTAGAACTCCTAACTTCAGCTGCAATGCACTCAAGTTGCCCCCCTGACATGAACACTATTAATATGCGCCCAGTACCAGTAGTAGTAGATTCATTTCACTACTGACATGTTTTCATTCTGGTCATTAACTCATTATACCACTACCGTTCATTCTCCAGAAGCATGAAGGGGTGACATACGAAATAATCATACGACTTGCCGTGGGAAAAAAGTAGAAAGGTTATATCAGCATGCAAGTGCCTTAGACAAAAGTCCTTCTGAAAGTTGAGTTCTTGGCTTCCTCAACCATCCCCTAGACAGCTAATTAACAGGCCAATTTACATAGAAATTCAGTTTACATAGGATAAGCGTACCGCGCAGCTTGCAATGTACAGGGTCACTGGATGTACCAACACTGAATGAAATGCCAGCTACATAAGCCATCTGTACTGCACAATTCATTGATTTACTGCAGGGGGTCAGATCCTGATTGGTTCTATTCTCATTTTCTCCGGCTTGATAAAGATCCTCCTGTCGTCCTCAATCGGGCATGCCGCCCTTCTAGTCGTGCTTGAAGTAGTTTTGCCTTCAGGGTGTTCTCTTTCACCCCCATTGGCAGTTCCGGCGAGCATTCAAATATCTCGCAGCCCGAAGGCATGGATTGGTAGTTCGGTTGCCGTGCTGGACTGTGGGGATTACACAGATCCCCCGAGTTTGTGCCTTCACAAAACAAACTTGTTCGGGAGTAATGATCAAGGGATTCCTGCCCCAGACAATCAGCTGGGCGACCCTCTAAATTATGATTTAAAGTGTCGATGTGAGATCCTCGAGATATATTGGTGTAACTGACTTCTGCTGGAGCAATTCCAGTGCTGCTGTGGGAGTTGATTTCCAGAGTTCTGTTGACATACCGTAGGTTGCTGCTACTAGACCTCGCCTTGTCTTTCTGTGCATAGATTGGCACACGCGATATATGGGAACTTTCACCAGCTGAGCTGTACGAGTATCCTAATGTTCTCTTTGGTTCACCTGTGCTACCTGCGCCGCTTCTGTGAGGTCCGGTGTGGTGATGATTCTGGTTGCCATTTCCATGCATGTTCAGCTCAAAGCAATGCAAGTCACTAGCAACAGAATCATCGTCATCATCTTCAGCTACCTGAGGAGCACTTGTGGTGCCATTCAAATGGACAGACTCAAGGGATTGCCTACGTAAGCTAGAACCTCGCCTGGTATAATTCATGCATTTGACATAATTATTCTTAGAGCTAGCTGATATTTTAGCAAGAAGGAAAGCCTCAATTTCACTGCTCAGCCTCTCTGTTACTGTAGCTTTCTGCAGCAAGTCTTCCTGGGCATCGATATTCTGCATTTGCATTCTTTCATCGAGCCACGCTTCCGAAATATGAAGCACTGACTTATCAAACTTGTGTTGGTAATTTACATGCCTTTGTTTTAGCAGGCTGACTTCATCTTCATAGCTCCGAATTCCCAATGCAAACTGATCGCAAAGGTCTTCTAAGAGGCGATTTGTTTTCTTCTTCTTCTCGAGGTCCTCAATTGCCTTCAGAAATGCTGATTTTATCTCAGATAACTCCCTGCCAGACTTCCTGTGGAGATCCTCAGAATGCCACCGTAGATGTCTCTCATCCTCTACTTCATCTTGCAGGGAGCAAAGGGCTCCTTCAACCTTCTCTCGATTCTTATTCTTCCGAACAAGTTTTTCCTCGGAGAGCTGCCGCATTAGTGAAGCAACTTCATGGCGGTATCCTCGTCTCTCTTGCTTAAGCTCTTTAATATGTGCATGTGCCTGCTGTAATTCTAATTTTAAAGCCTTAACCACTGACATATTAGCAGTTTGCTGTTCTTCCAGGCTCCAAATTCTATTTAGAACCATCAATAGCTCTGTTGATGTATTAAGGTTATAATCTGCTACCCTTGATCTACTCTTGACATCGAAAGCACGACCTTGGTTGATAGCTCGGTCTATATTGGAACCCTATAAAAACTTAGAGTTAAAGAATCACGTCTTTTGAGGAATGTGCTTGGTCCTGTAATTTTTGCAACTTGAAGACAAAGCTACAAACCCAATGTATTGAATTGTATCAATGAATGAGGAAAAATTACAGTTATCAGAACTAATTCATGAAGCACGCAATCTACCACTATATAACTTCATTTTTCTTTGTCATTGCTAAAACAAAATCATGCTTTTGTTTGTCTAAACAAAGAATAAATAGCCAAAATAGCAGTAAAACAAACTGAAATACTGTCTACTACTACTTTAAAGCTATCATGATTTCTTTTCAATGACAGCACATAAACTAGATTGCTATTGAGCTCGAATTTTCAACTATGTCGTCATAAAGCATGCTAAAATTCCATCTAAAAAAGCATGCTAAAAGGCATTCTTGCACTCTCTAAACATGTTTCTTACTAGATTCATGTATAATGAAAAAACAGAGGAATATGAGAACAAAAAAGATCTTGTTCCTAGTAGTACACAGTACCACATGGCATCGTGCCCACAAGAAAAGGACATTGAAGCAACAAAAAGGGTAACAGGGGAGAATATACACACCTTCGTTGAGCTGGCATAACTTGCAGGTGAAAACGGTTGTACTGCATGACTCCTTTCTTGATGCAACTTATGTAGATTCTTAGATGAATCTGTAAGATTCCTATCAAAGTGATCTGAACTCTGAGGCTGAATGACAAGGAAGAAAATAATTAGCAAACGATAACTTTTAAAACGAATTTAAGTTAATCTAGATAAAATAACAGTGAATTCAGCACACGACCAGACACAGAGCCACCTTCCGGCGACTCCATGTGGCCGCCTGGGCTCCTAAGATCAACCTATCTTAAGGGACGACTATAATGTAGGGGCTATAAAGGACATTCCTTAGGGAAAATGCTAGCTAACGGCCGCTACAGTTAGTCTTGCCAAGGCTCCACTAAAAGCACCACCACTGCGGACGACTAAGGAATCAAGAAACAACGGACTTGCCATCTGGCAGGTAGGATATCTTTGATGTTCAGATGTATTCTTAACTGTGTTTCTGACATCAAGGGGGGAGAACGTCCAGCACAGAGAACACTAGATATTGTAGAATAATGATTTGCCTTAGCAAGATTGAAGTTCAATACAATTGGTAGCATAGAAGCAAAAACAGCTAAACTCCGACATGTAATTTCGATTCGAGCATGTATATTGATAAAAGGTACACTGTGGATTACTTAAGTATCAAGTAAGCTTTAGAGTTGGGTTCATAAGTGTGTACCATGGATCATGTCAATTACAGGGCAGCAAAGCAGGATTGGTCTTATGCAGAACCCACTTAATTTGACATCTTCTATTTTTAGAGCAACTCCAGCAGTCGTGCTATCGTGCGGCGCACTGCATCCCGCTATCGCGTCCGACGCCGGCTTTTCCTCCACCTGGCACCCGGCGCGCTAAAATGCAGCGCACAGCAGCGGGGCAAAAACACCCCCCCCCCCCCCCCCCCCCGCCCCGCACTAGGCTCTAAAATGCAGCGCGCGGCGCCGGCGCAAACAACATACGCAAGTAACAATACAATCAACGAGATCAAAGAAATCAAATTAATTCAACAATAAATGGCTCTAAAATCTCCAAATCTCAACCTAGATAGCATAGTTCAAATCCATGACATAGTTCAAATCCAAAGCATAGTTTCACACAACCAAGTTCAACACAAATTTGCCACAAATAAGCACAAACACATCATTTGTCAACATCTTCATAATCATTGCCATTGCCGTTGCCATCTCCATTGTGTGCTTCATCTTCTTCGGAGTCTTGGACGATGGTCTTGGTAGAAGGTGTTGGATGCATCAAGGAGGCCATGAATCTCCCCGACGGTGCTCCCATGCCACTCATGCAGCCGTGCGGTGCTCCCATGCCGTCATGGTGCTCCCATGCCTCCAACTTGACCCATCAGTGCACTCATCGCTCCCATGCCTCCATGTGATGCTCCCATGCCTCCATAGCCACCCATGCCTCGAAAGCCACTCATCGGTGATGCATTCATCCCTCTTATGGCTGCGAAGCTTGCCATCATTCTTTTTTTGGCCAACACTTCATCGCGAGCAAGATTTACGTATTCCTTTTGTCTTTCATCCATGTTGGAAGTGTCCATGTAAAAGAGCTTCCTCTCTTCTTCTGTTAGGCGTTGTTGCTCTTCATTGGCCAACTTCTTCTCCTCCAATGCCAACCTCCTCTTCTCGGCGGCCGCCATCCTCTCCTCCAACACCACCCTCCGCGCCTCGGCCTCGGCCTCCAAGTTCCTTGCCAACTTCCTATCCTCATTGTATTCCAACCTTGCATTGGCCATTCTTTCCATAGCTTTTGCTATGTCATCATCTTCGACCTTCCTCCCCCGCATGTCTTTGGCGGCCTTCTTTCCAAGCAAGGGCCTTTTTTGTGTTGGCAACCGAGTGTGGAGTGGAGCTTCTCTTCTTGTTGTCATCACTTGGTGCATCACTATCTATGATAGTGGCATCGGCGGTTGCATTCATCCCTATTTTGTGCACATCCAACCCATCACGGTTCTTCCACTTCTCCTCATCCTTTATCTCGTCATAGCAATGGTGCAACACAAATGGCTTGCCAAGAATTTTCTTGCTCTTCTTGGTCCTTCTCCCCTCATCTTTGAACAAATTTTGTGCAATGGTCAACTACATTGTGAACATAAGAGAAGTAATGGATAACAAAAAACATATGCACATGGTCTACATTGTGAACACATATGAACATCACTGTGTACATTCATCTATCTTAAAAGAACAAAAAAAGGCAATTTTTACCTTGTCATTTCGTCGACTAGGTTGCGCACGCCGAAAGCCGCTGCGGTCTGTGGCGCCGGCGGTGGCGCCGGCGGCAGCTGGGGAGCGCTCGCTGGCGCATGCGGACGAGGCAGTGGAGGAGGCGGAACGGCGCGGTGACGGGAAACGGTGGTCTTTGCCGCCTTCTTGGTCAGCTTTTGGGCAGCCACCATGGAGGCCGAGCGCTTGGGAGCTCTGGCCCTTCCCTTCGGCATGGGTGCGGTTGCAGTGGTGTGGCGCTTGGGTTGTGAGAGTTCGGCCGCGGCGGCACGAAGAGGAAGAGGACGCGGGTGCTGGTGTGCGAGCTACTGGCAGCAGCGGAACTACAGCACCGGCGCCGGTCGTGGGGTGGACCGAGTAGGGAGGGGTCAGAAGATCCGTCCATCGCCGAAGTGTCGTCGGCGACCGCGCGGAGGGGAAGGGGAATCGAGGGCACAGGCGCAAGGGAAGTTTCCGAGCGGCAATTGTTGTTTCGCGTGCGAGCCAGAGCGATAGCGCGCACTCGACTCAACGCACCAAAAGTGACGCGCTAGAGGGGGCAAAATGCCGCGCGCGGAAAAAGATTTAGCGTGCGCGCAACTATGGCGTGTCTGCTGGAGGACGCAAATCTATCGCGCGTGTGGGGACCTGGAATAGCTATCCGAGATACCCTTTTATGCTAACCACCACGATCCCAAGATCAATGCATCGTGGAGCATAATCGACTTAGTATCAAAGTGCCACATCCATTACAGTTTAGAATACAAGTATTACATAAATAGGTCTTACATAAGTGCCATGTCGGGCAACATTCGGAATAGCAGCGGAATAACCAAACGTAGAAGACCCGAGTCAAGCCATAACCCTACAGGTGCGTGACTCGGAGAACGCCCTAGTTCACGTAGTCGTCAACGAAACCTCCATCTTCTCATTCATATTGCTCATAGTCTAACCAAGTAAATAGCCAAGGATAATGCTAGTGAGTACTTTTGAATGTACTCGCACGCCACCTTAAGGACAACAATAATAAAGGATATGCAATTTCGGCTATGGTAATAGGAGGGCTCCATAGGGGTTATTTTCCAAAAATAGTTTCTCATGAAGACCTAACATCTCCAGAAGATGTTTGAAAAAAATCTTTGTAAAACATTTTGAAACTTATTTTGAGGGTGGGAAACAGGTAGGTTAGGGTCACCCAACTACGCCTATGGAACCATTTGTTGAGCTTAGCGGAATGAACCTTAGTCATTTAGAGCGTACTATGTTAGTACAAATCCCTAGGTCAACCGCTAGTACTAAGTTATCTTGCAAGGATATCCCCGTAGTCATCCATGGAGTAAGTTTCCGAGCAGACCTGATAGTGCTGGGAACCCAAGGTTTGAATGTGATACTAGGAATGGATGGGATGTCCAGATATCGGGGAATCATAGACTGTGCTAGAAAAGCCATCTCTATGACCAATAGTGAAGGGGTGGAAGTTGAGTATGTGGCAACTGTGCATTCATCTCGAGTCTACTACCAGGAAAGTATAGCCAGACCCACCCTAAACCAAGTACCAGTTGTCTATGAATACCCGGATGTGTTCCCTGAAGAATTACCCGGTATGCCCCCTGATAGGGATATCGAGTTCATCATAGAGTTAATCCCCGGAACCGCCCCCATAGCCCAACGACCATACCGTATGAACCCTGAGGAGCTAGTTGAGTTAAAGAAATAACTGATGACATGATGCGCAAGGGTCACATCCAGCCAAGTGCATCACCCTAGGGATCTCCTGTCCTTTTCGTGGACAAAAGGGATGGAACCACCCGTCTAGTTACAGATTACCGGAAGCTCGATGAGGTTACCATAAAGAACAAGTACCCTCTGCCAAAGATTAAGGAGTATGGCACCCTTAATTTTTGCAAACTTTGGAGGATAATTGTCAAGCCATGGAAGGGAGTTAGGAAGCCTGTATGGCATGTAAGTGCAATCTTCTCACCCCTCTACACACGCAAACCCTAACCCTGTCCAGAGGAGCCTCGAGTTGGTTGCCACCATCAAGGCTAGATGGCATGTTGTTAGACTTGACCTAGATGACCAAAACCTTGTTTCTTGCAAAACCAAGAGCTGAGATCATGTTTGCTATCGTGCACGAGTACCACCACCCCTAGCTCGACCCATGCAACCCCAGACCAGTCCATGGAAGGGGGACCAAACAAGATTGAGCAAATCTTGCTCATCTAATGCCACAGCAGCCCCAACCTGTCATGTCTCCCCGTGGACCCCGCTCTGGCGACTACAACTCCCCAGGCACGGCCACGACCCCTCACCCACTACCCCTAGTGACTCCCAACCAAGCGTGGCCACGTCGACCAGAACGCGGCACCCCGCGCACCTCACCCCTCTCCTTAGTGTGAAACGCACCGCGCTCTCGCGCGAGAGGCAACCAGCCTCTCTCCTTGCCACCCTACACCTAGCCCCGCGCCGCACGCTAGCCTGCCTGAGCCGTAGACGGGTCGACTCGTTCTGTCGAGCAACCTGCGCGTAGCCCAGCTGCCACCGCCCCCTCGCCTAGTCCTGGGGCCCTCGGTCCGCTCGAACGTTAAGATCAAGCCCGCGGCTCAGACACGCACCCCGCCGCCCAGCGCAGCCAATCGCGTGCGCCCGCACTCGCTCTCTGCCTCGCCCTACTCCTGGCTCATCGTGGACGCGCCACTCCCAGATAAAAAACCCTAGCCACGCTCGCCCTCGCAAACCCCCACCATTCTACTCCTAGAACACCCCACACCCTTCCCTCTCCGCTCTGCACTCCCCGCTCCGCCATGCATGCCTAGATTCCATGCACCTAACCCAAACACCCTGCTTCGACGACGCCCGAGCCACCGTCACGTCTGGTTCGTGTTCTAGAGGCTGCTTCACCTTCGACCAACCCTGAGCCGCATCCGCCCCTAGGCTGCCAATACCGCTTCGCCCCGCCTCTGCCACTGACAGTCGGGCCAAGTCCGGGATTTGAATCCCTGGCCTCCCCCGTGAGCCACGGGCCGGCACAGTGTTGTGCGGGCCATGACCTAGTGATAGCCGGCTTGCGTGCCCTTCTCTTTTTAATTAATTTTATCTTCTGAAATATATTTGTTAGGTTTAAATCCACTAAAAATTCCCTAAGTGTCCAAATTGGTTGATTAACCCAAATGAAAATACCTATCAAGTGGTACTAGTGGCTTAGCCAGGAAAATAGTGTAGATGTATAATATCTGGGAGATTTAACTCTAAAATGTTGATGTTTTCACATAAAAATGCATAGTATTTGTTCTGGTACTCCAAAAATTGTAAATCCAATTGTATGCAATGTGCACTAGTACGCCTATTTAGCAAAATTGGATTGAATGCTTTTGTACTGTTAGATCTACTGTAGTGATTTTCTTAAGAGTAGGTTAGCACTGTTTTTAGAAAATTCCCTAGCCAATTGTGATACGGATCCAGCCAATGATCCTATAGTTTTGTCCCGATCTTTCATAGCGAGTAACCCGGATAATAATCCTTCCAATCACGCGATGAACGCAACCTGAAGAAGAGAAATCAATCCAGCAAGTAACGTGATGAAGATCACCACGCCTCAAACCACAGCTCGACAATCCTTGATGAACACAAGAACCTCCGCAGCAATAATAATCTGATAATGGTATCGCCGTCCCCGGAGGGGTGATACACGGTGGAGCACAATATAGTTTTAGACTAAACAACTGAACTCCCCTAAACCCTAGGTGGGTGTCTCCTTTATATAGGAGGCCTACAACTAGTCGGTTGGATAGACCCTAACCGAACACACAAACGGACTCGAACCTAACTTAGACTCGGACTCCATAACATAGCAACAATATTTGACACAACCTTAGACTTATCATTACATAGCATAGGTCGTCCTGGCGTGCCAATTATCAATGGGATGCACCCCGCATCACCTAGCTTGGTGGAGTCCTGAAATTAGGCTTCACCTCCTCCTTCATGCCCATATCAAATTGTGTGCATGTTTTTGAGGTGAGACCAACTCTCATGGGAGATGTATCATTCCCCAATCCCCATAGTTTAGTTTTTGGTACTGTAGTTATTTTCTGGGAATTATTTTTCTTCTACTCGTGTAGTTTTCAGTAGAAAAATCTTTAAAAATCAACCATAAATGATAAAAATATAAATCCAACTTTGCTGACTTGATATTTTCAATACCTATCCAGTGATATAATTGTTATTCACTGTTCACCTACAAAACCTAGTCGTGACACAAAGCCAAGTGTTTGACTAGTGTTTATTAATAAATTAACCATAAAAGTTTGGTAAATGCTTTTTGAGTAATTCCAGTGACTATGTTTTGATGTGATCAATAGCTTTCGATGTGACTTGGTTTACTATTTTGAGGATGTGTACTGTACTGGTAGGAATTGTTTGTCTAGTGGTTGATTGTGTTGCTTTTTTGTTTGTTATTTTTTCTCCTTGCGACGATAGAAACAAACTTGCATAAGTAAAATAGTAGGACAAGTTTTATGAGCAAGAAGGTGGCTTGCCTTGATCAGCAAATTGTCTCTGGTCTTCCTCTTCAAACTCTTCAAGATCACCTTCCTCATTCGTTTCTATCGTCGCAAGGAGAAAAAATAACAAACAAACAAGCAACACAATCAACCACTAGACAAACAATTGCTACCAGTACAGTATAAATGCTCAAAATAGTAAACCAAGTCACACATCAGAAGTTACTATCAAACATAGCCACTGGAATTACTAAAAAAGCATATACCAAACTTTTATGGTTAAGTTATTAGTGAACATTAGTCAAACACTTGACTTCGTGTCACGACCAGGTTCTGTAAGTGAACAGTGAACAACAATTACATCACTGGATAGGTATTGAAAATACCAAGCTAGTAAAGTTGGATTTATATTTTTAGCATTTATGGTTGATTTTCAATGATTTTTCTACTGAAAACTACACCAGTAGTGTCATGGTGGTGGCACGGTAGATGCCATGGATAGGCTAAAGATGGGGCCAATGAGTGCTAGGGGAATCCAGGGAGGGAGAACGTGGTGATTCCACGCACGGAAGTTCTTGTATTTTCTCTATCAATGGTGTTTACAAGTGCTCTTGAGGCTCTCAGCAAGAAGGAGACGATGTCTCTTACTCCCTACCAACTAGCCCTAGAGTTCTACCTTAGACAGAGAGAATGATCGATCCCCTTCTATGGAGGCCCCGGTGCTCGAATATGCTCCTCGCCTAAAGCAGATGCTTCTTTATTCTCTTTAACGGCTCGTCCGGGCTTTGGACGTAACCCACAGCGTAATCCTTGTCTTTTGACGTCACCAGACACGGGCTACGTCATCCGGCTTTGCCTGCGTCACCTTGGTCGCCCCTGGCCCGCTGGTCCTCTTCTTTGCTTTGCTTCGCTCATGCTACAGCTAATAAAGCCATCTTTTGATCAGTGGGGGATTCCTCTCTTGGAAGCCACAAGATAATCCAGCTAGCATATAGCTAATCCGGCTTACCAATTTACCTGCAAAACAGATGGATAAACATGGCCGGCATATAACTTATGCCGACTAGACCATAGTCAAGGAGATGCTCCATGGGCCGGGTCACACCGCGATTCGGCCTGCCTTGAGGTGACCCGGTCAGCACTTGCTTTGACCGCGCCGTACCTCGGCTAACTCGGCCCTTATACCCCGGCGTTACCCTAACCGGGGGTAACCCCCAACATTAGTCCCCAAAGCTGGTGCGGTCTTAGCAACTTTTAGTTGTTAAGGCCACAGCAGGTTCCCATATCCTGATCTTTTGCTTCTTAGGCCGAGTTACCTCGTAACCCGGAGTTTCTCATCTTGCGACCATTTGGCTCATCCGAGTTATTCCTCGCTGGCCAGGTTTCTTGCTTGCTTATCTGGGTTACCATTCCTTCCCTTGTACGCTTCCCCACATCCTACGTGGAGGGTAATCATCATTTTGCCTCATTTTAAGGGCCACGCGCATTTAATGCGTCGGTTACTGTCGCAACGTCAGGAATAACTGCTGTAAACGTCCCTTCACTGCAGCGCCTCCTTAACCGTAACACTGCGTCACGTCATGGGATCGTTCGCTCCTGTGGCCCTTTCTGTGGCCTTGCTCTGATTGGCTGTCTCGACCGCGTACATGCCCGTTGCGTGCGGCGTGGCCACCGCAAAAGATCCCACAACGCGCGTGTTGCGCGGTTAAGTAGAGGGCATGGGGCGTTCTTAGGGGAAGTTCCTCCATTTTCTCCGCGCTTCCTAGCCTTTTTCTCTCTCACCGCAACCTTGCTGCCGCCGCCAGTTTCTCGTTGCTCCAGCGCCGAAGGCAGCATCTCGCGCTAGCGCCGCCGTTCCCACTCCAGATTTCCACCACGGGGCCTTGCGCTTCCCGTTTCCCCTCTTCCGGTTATTCGTACAGCGATTTCACTCTTGAAGACCTTGAATCCATCATGACAGAAGAGAAAGCAGCGTTGGTGGCGCAGCAGGAAGGAGTAGAGGGCCACGAGCGCGGCTGCTGGGACAGCTCCATCGTCCGCGAGGAGGACATGGACTAGCTCCACGCCACGCGCAGCGTCCTCGCCGGCGTCGCCTGCCGCCTTGCCTCTGGTGAAGTCTCTCCTTCCCCCAATTTTGGGGAATATATTGTCTTTCTTTCGCATTTTTTCCCACTTCCGATTTTTTCTTTGATTTCATTTCTACGTACAAGTTGCAACCGCATCACCTCCCTGCAAATGCTATTACTTCTTTGTCCTCCTTTGCTTCTGGCATTGAGGGGTACATCGGCCTCTGGCCAACCAAAGAACTTTGGATCAAGTTCTTTGGTCTCAGGAGGAACGTAGTTCCGGACAAGGAGCTTGCCCCGGAGGACAAACACTTGACCCAGTGTGGCGCTGCCTCCATTTCTCCCTGGAGGAACTCCGTATTTCCCCGGGTCACCGGACTCGAGTCCTGCAAGGGTTGGGCCCGGACTTTCTTCTATGTCCGGAACACCACCAAGGAGGACTTGATCCGGCTGCTCCCTTTCAAACTTGGCCCTCCTGATACCTCGCGTTGGGAGAGCATTCCGAAGCGGCCCACGGCCCTAGCGAATCAAGTGGAGCGCCAGATCAAGGAGCTGCTCAAGGAGCATCTTCGGGGGGAGGATATTATGATTACTTTTCTCCGCAGCCGGGTCTCCCCCCTCCAGAAGTGAGCCCACAAGATCTGCTACTTGAGCGGCCCTCTCGACCCCCACCGGACTTCTTCTATTGAGCTGGATAATTCGGCGGTTTACCGCCGGGTTAAGTCCATATTCAATGTGGAGAAGGAGTTCTCCGAGGATTGGGAGTGGGGACTTGAGCCCTTCACCCGGGTCCCAACCCTCCTCCAAAGGTGAATTTTCTTTTTCTTGTTCTCCGAATCTTCTCTGTATGTCGGTTCCCTTTTGTAACTTGTTAATTGTTGCCTTGTTCTCAGTGATTCCTCCAGCAGCCACTAGAGGATGGCGAGGTGCTGGCGAGCAAGTGGTTGCCGGACCGCACCGAGGAGGACAAGGAGCCTGATCCGGAGGCCTTCCTGCCTACCTCGGATGTCGTCAAACGCAGTGCTGGTAAGGCCTCTTCTCTAAGGGATTGGCCAAACGACGATGACTCGGACGTTGAGGTCCTAGAGGTATTTGATCCGGCTCCCATCTCTTACGCGCATCTAGACATGTTCGAATGTTCAGCTAACCCGGACAGTCAGGTCCACGAGGTTCCTCCCCTTGCCACTGGTGGTCAGGCCCCTGCTCCTTCCCAGAAGCGCGCGGCTACCTCGGCCGCAGCTTTGGAGGTGCCGCCGCCCAAGAAGAGGCAGAAGAAATCCGGGGTGAAACCCTCGTCCAAGCCGGCCGCCAAGAGCACGGTTCGGAGGGCGCGCAAACCTCGGGCTCCTCCTACCGCGGATGAGTAAGTCCTTTAGCACTGATACTTGGGATTTTTCCTTTGCTTGCCTTTGTTTCTTATTGATTCTCTCTTTTTGACTTGGTGCTTTTTCTTCTTCACAGAGCTCCTAGGGATATCCCTCAGAGCGGCTCCGGCATAGCCTCCCCACTCCGGAGTAGTCCCTCTCCCCCCCCCACCCCCCGCAACGACGATTCTCTCCCGCTCAGCCCTATTCAAGAGGGCTCCGCGGTTGCGCCTGACCAGAGCCCACTTCACCAAGAGGAGGGCAATGTCGGTGGGGGGGGTAGTGGGGCGGTTCTGGATACGGCGATGCCGGATCTCCCCAGTTCCTCGGCCTCAGCGCCAAGTCTTGAGGTGCCAGTTTCATCGGCGCCGCCCCCAACAAGTCCTTTTGTCCCAGTGTTCCTAGCATCACCAGTACCAGCACCAGCAGCATCCGCACCAGCACCAGCAGCACCAACACCAGCAGCAAAAGCCTCCACCAAACCTCCCAAGGAAAAAGCCCCATCGGCTCCCTCCGGGTCTACCCCTTCAATGGCAGATATCTTCCAAACAGTTCCTCCACCTTCATCCGGCGAAGTCAAGAAGGCTTCCGGGTCAGCAAAAAAGAACTTCATCCGGGTCTACCGCTTCCAGGTCAGAGGGCAGCCAACAGCTGGTTCTGCATACCAGCCCCGCTGCAGCTCAATCTGCCAGGCGAGAGGCCCACGTGAAGGGCCTTGTGGCGAACTATTCTCTAAGCAGTGAAAGCTACAGTTCACTGCTCCTTGAGTATGTGAAGAACTGGAACAATGCAGAATTCATCGACCCTCAAGATGATCTGCCGGAGAAGTTCGCCCAGCCGAGTTCAGCGCCCAGATGAACTCCGCTACCAAGGCTATTTCCTTAGCTGGCCGGATGATGGAGGTAACTCTTTTCCTTTGCTGTTGATGTTTTGCATAACTGAGTACTTGTAGATATAACCTCTAGTCCCTGAGCCTCCGAGGGAATAACTTGTTATTCGGTCGAATGCTCCTTATAGAATCTAGATTTTGTTCGTAACGACATCAAATTTTGATATAGTTAGAGCCGGGTCTAGTTCCCTTGGCCCGTATCTTATACACTTCGAATATCCATGCACCTAGAGCCGGGTTAAGTTCCACTTGGCCCGGATCTTGTAGACTTTGAATATCCACAGACCTAGAGCCGGGTTAAGTTCCACTTGGCTCGGGTCTTGTAGACTTCGAATATCCACACACCTAGAGCTGGGTTAAGTTCCACTTGGCCCGGATTTTGTAGACTTCGAATATGCACACACCTAGAGCCGGATTAAGTTCTACTTGGCCCGGATCTCATAGACTTCGAATATCCACACACCTAGAGCCGGGTTAAGTTCCACTTGGCCCGGATCTCGTAGACTTCGAATATCCACACACCTAGAGCCGGGTTAAGTTCCACTTGGCCCGGATCTCGTAGACTTCGAATATCCACACACCTAGAGCCGGGTTAAGTTCCACTTGGCCCGGATCTTGTAGACTTCGAATATCCACACACCTAGAGCCGGGTTAAGTTCCACTTGGCCCGGATCTTGTAGACTTCGAATATCCACACACCTAGAGCCGGGTTAAGTTCCACTTGGCCTGGATTTTGTAGACTTTGAATTGTTTTTACTCTGCCTTTGAACTTTGCTATTGCCTTGCTTATTGCAGATTACCACTAACCGCCGATCCGATGAGTTCTAGCGCCTGTTGGACTCCTATAAAGACATTCGAGCGCGTTATGGTAAAGTCCTGGTGGAGTACCAGAAGAGGGGTAATTTTCCATTCTTCCTCTTCCGTAGTCGTTTATTCCAACTTTCTAGGATCCATATTAATTTGTTGTCCGAATCATGCAGCCGAGGTTGAAGCTGAAAACATAATCATGCGGAAAAACCTTGCTGAAATCAAAGGTAAATTTATCCCCTCCACACGATCGTTGTATTTTCCTTCCTTTATCCGGTGGACACTTATACTTTGGGTCCTCCGGATCATTATGCTATTGCAGTTGCTCTCGAGGATAGTGTCACCATGCCTGAAATGATGACTCATTTCCTCGAACAAGCAGGGAAGCATGAGGCTGAGCTGAAGAAGAAAGATGAAGAGATAGCTCGGCTCCAACACCAGGACTCGGAGATCACTCGACTGAATGCCGAAATTCAGAGGCTTAAGGGCTTCCATAAGTTCGAGTTGGAGAAGGCCGACCAAGAGTTTGCCGAGGAGAAAGAGCGTTTAACCACGCAAATCTCCAAGGATAAGAGCCTATTGGAGGAAGCCGACGTCAAGCTTACGTCGGTGACCACCGAATACGAGAAACTCCAGGCCCATAGCGCCGACGTTCATTCCGAGCTTCAGTGACTCCTCTTCCAGATCACGCGTGAGTTTTCTGCCCTTGCTTGATTTTCTTTCCTCCGGATTTGGTCCTTTTTTGTTCACTGTTTTTCTTCCCATTCTTAGGCAAATTTCCAGAGATACGCTCGGTGCCGCTGTAGTACGCCAATCCCGCGAACAGCGTGGTATTCTTGCTGCCCCTGGTGTCGAGCCAATCCCGTATAATACAGAGAATCTACTGGCGAGTCGCACCGCTCGTCTTGAGGTAGTGAAGAACCACGGCGGATATTATCCCGGCGGCAACGCGGATGTTCAGCTCCCTCTGGCCCAGTAAATCCATTCCAAAGAAAGGCTTGGCTTTCATAGAGTACTTCCATGATAAATCCAGCTGCTAGGAGCCTAGCTATTTCGTCTCCAATGACTTTCCTCCTGTCTTCGGCGAAACGCCGGAGTGGTTGCTTTACCGGCTTAGCCCCGGGTCTTACGTTCAATGAGTGCTCAGCCAACTCCCTCAGTACACCTTGCAAATCCTGAGTAGACCAAGCAAAGATATCCCGATTCTCATGGAGGAAGTTGACGGGCTCGTTTTCCTATTTGCTGTTTAACCCGGCACCAATGGTCACGATGCGCTCTAGGAACTGATCATCGATTGGCACTTTCTCCGTGTCCTTAGTTGCTTGGAACGATACGCTCCCGTGCGGGTTGGTCAGAGCCGGCATATGTTGTTGTGCGGACTGAGCCAGTGCCGCCACTTCCAGTATCTTCCTTTTTTCTTGAGCTATCACGAGTGACTCGGCTAAGTTAGATCCGGCTGAGACGCACTCGATCGAACGCCAGAAGTCCCCTGATACAGTTATCACACCCCTTGGCCCGGGGAACTTCATCTTAAGGTAACTGATGTGGGTAGTTGCCATGAATTTGTTCAGCGCTGGCCTGCCGAGTAACGCGTGATAAGCGCTCTCCAGATTCACCAATTCGAATTCCAAGTTTTCAGTACGGCAATTGTCTCTCGGGCCGAATAACACATCAACTCGGACCTTACCAATTGGCTCACAGGAAATACCCGGTACAATGCCATGAAAGGTGGTCCTCGTTGCTTGCAACATGTTCTCTGTTATTCCCAACTTGTGCATGGTATCCTTGTACATAATGTTGATACTACTGCCATTGTCAATCAGTACCTTGGAGAACCTTACATTGAGATTCGGCCCGATGAACGTCGGATCCAGGACCAGAGCATAGGTTCCCGGGCTTGGCATGATCTTTGGGTGATCCTTGATACTCCATGTAATCTCTTGATCCGCCTAGGGCATATATCTCACTACTGCCAGCATTACCGCGTTCACCTCCATATGCCGGCGCTGCAAGCTTTTCCGGTCATTCTCTTCCGTGGTAAACACACAGTAGCTTTGATGATGTTCCATGTACTCGTTTCGTCCCTCATTCTCGTTGTAACCCTGACCTTGTTGCTGGTTATTGCCTACTTGATGTACCGCATCCCTTCTTTCCGGATTCTCGTACCTCGGCGGAGGTGGTGGCAGCATCAGTCGCTGTCCATTCCCTCCTGTCAGTAACAGTGGTCGTGGTGCTTCATTTCTAGGTGCTTCGTTCCGAGGTGCCTGAGCATTCCCCGAACTTCCCTGTTCTAACTTCCTCATCCATTCACATTGCCGGGTTATATGATTCGTCGGGCTATTCGGGCTTGGCATATGGAACTTGCAAGGTTGATCCAGCATGGACTCAAACGTATACCTCGGTCTATCCTTTCGCTCTTGCCATTGCTTCTTCTGCTCCGGGGTCCAAGGTTTCTTCCCTTCGTTTTTCTGCTGCCAGTTTTGCCCTCCAGTTTTTTGGCGTTGGCTAGCTCCGGCATTGGATTGATCCCGGTCTACCGCTGCGACCTGCTACGAGTTATACCGGTAATCCGGGCGCTCATCCCTTCTCTTTCCTCGAAAATCATTCCTCCTTGACGATCCGGAGCCATCTCGGCCGTAATATTCCTCGTTTGCCTCGCTCGACATTAGCCGGGGTTGCGTTGGATCTCCCAAGGCATACGAATCTGCGATCCGGATCGTCTCAGCCAAGGTAGTTGACATGTCTCGCTGTAACCTCTGCCACAGCATACTTCCATATCTGCATCCCTGAGCGAACCACGCAGTAGCTTGTGACTCAATTACTCCCTCAATTACCATAAGTGCTTGAGAAGTTGCTAACGAACAGCTCCTCGAAATCCAACCAACAGTTGACACTCCCTGGTGGCAAATTGTTCAGCCAAACTCGCGTTGGTCCTTCCAGCATCTGTGGCACATATCTTACCGCCCATCTCAAAATTCCTGTTGCGATCTTGACCGTTGTGGCGTAATCAATCAGCCAATCCTCTGGCCTAATACTTCCATCATAAGTTCGGGTTCCTCTAGCCAGCTGAAAGTTCGGCACTGGTGGCTCGTTCATGATCCCGGGCCCAAACCATGCTGGACCCGGTGGACCTTGTATCTCAATTAGCCCCGACCTATAAATCCTATCCAATTTCAGCCTTGCATCATCTGGCTGCAAGTTCCTGCTTCCCAGTCTTGACCCAATTATGTGGTGATCCGGTCTGGGGTATCCGTCGTTGACCATGGCCGAATAACCATCATTGTATCTTTCCTGATCCGGACGAGCATTTTGGTGTTGTGTTGCTTGTCCTGCGCTCCCCTCTTGCCGAGGTGCGCGCTGTTGCTGCGTCCGAGGTAAATTTTGCCCCATTCCCACGGGATCACGCTGTCCGGCATTGCCGTTGGCAGCATTTCTTTGACCGGCATTGCCTTGGTCACGGTTACCTCGGGCGGCCACACCTCGGCTGGTACTGTGCCGATCTTCATCAACTTGCACTGCTTTGCCTTTTCTAGCCCTTACCGGATCATAAGGAACTATCTGTTTGTCTCTTCTTCAGGAGTCTACTACTTCTCTCCTGGGATTATGACCCGAAGATGACGCGGCTCCTCTGGATCTCGCCGAGTTATTTCTGGCCAAATGTACCACCTGTGAGGCTCCTGATGGCGCCGGGTTTGCCTTGTTTATTTCTTCATTTTGCTGGCAAGCAACTCTTAACAAGTGATTTACCCTCTCTTGTTGCTTTGCCGGGCCTCTCCAGTTAAACCTTCTAACTCGGATGCGGCCGCGTTTGCTGCCCTGAGGTTCTTTGCCGGAGTACTATACCGATCCAGCCCTCATGTTACTATCGTGGCTGTCTGACCCGGCCTAGGCTCGTATTCCTTGTCAATCTCAGAGATCAGGTTCCTGTCCCGGATTTTCACTCCATCTATGCGGTTTGCCTTAGCATATTCTCTCAAGGTGATGTTCAAAGACTGATGCAGCTCTGCTACCTTCTTTGCCCCAGCTAACATTTTCCGCCTAGTTTCCTCTAACTCAGCTTGTGCCTGTGCCGGATCTACCACAGGTGTTATTGGCGTCGCTAGGCTATCTATTGCTTGCTGGAGCACATTCTCTGGCCTTTCTAGCGGAGGAAACCTAAACCTGGTCTGCTTTGGTGTTACCTCCGGCTCTGGCGTCGGGCCCTTGCTCGGTTCCGCGTCAGGCGCGGTCATCAGGACCTCAACGCTGCTAGTGGGGCGAGTGATACGCACTCCACGAGCTGCGCTGAGAGGTGACTCGCCTCCCTCGACAATGTGCCGCGGATGAACGCAGGACTCGTCCACGCCGACGTAGATCTTGTGCGCGCCAAGCTTGATGAAGACGTCGTTGCGCGGTGGAGGGTGCCTGCCGAAGCTTCCTGCATTGTCGCTGACGTAGTCCAGCGCTCCAAAGCGCTGAACCAAGCCTGAGACGACACGCTCGCCGGTGCTGGAGAAGTTTCCTGTCTGAATTTTCGGCCCTGCTAGCACCGCTAGCCCCACGGTGGGCGCCAACTGTCGTGGTGGTGGCACGGCAGATGCCATGGATAGGCTAAAGATGGCGCCAATGAGTGCTAGGGGAATCCAGGGAGGGAGAACGTGGTGATTCCACGCACGGAAGTTCTTATATTTTCTCTATCAATGGTGTTTACAAGTGCTCTTGGGGCTCTCAGCAAGAAGGAGACGATGTCTCTTACTCCCTACCAACTAGCCCTATAGTTCTACCTTAGACAGAGAGAATGATCGATCCCCTTCTATGGAGGCCCCGGTGCTCCTTATATAGGGGAGCCCGGGTTACAATTCTAGGGCACAGGTGGCAGCAGGCTAACCCTAGACATGGCAGAGAGTGGACAGCTAGGCTTACCTAGGGGCGAAGGCGGCTCGAGGTTGGTCGAAGGCGAAGTAGCGTTCGAAGGCAAGCTCAACGGTGGGCGGCAACATCTACTTCTCCTCTAGAACACGGACCGGACGTGACGACGGCGGCAAGCAGCTCGGGCGCTCACGGCGTCGTCGAAGCGGGGTGTTCCTATGCAAAAACAGGGGCGGGTTAGGTGCATTGGAAGCTAGGCATGCAGGGCGGAGCGGGAGTGCAGAGCGGAGAGGGAAGAGAGCGACAGCAACCTTCGTTTCCTCGCGGTAGTGCTGCGGTGGTGCAGCAAGGTTGGTGAGTAGCAGAGAGCGAGAGGCCTTCGAACGCGAGCACAGAGAGCGGGGTTTTCATCTGGGAGCAGCGCGTCCATGGTGAGCCGAGAGTAGGGCGAGGCAAAGACCGAGTGCGGGCGCGCGCGATTGGCTGCGCTGGGCGGCGGGATGCGTGTCTGAGCCGCAGGCTTGGCTTGGTCTTAACGTTCGAGCGGACCGGGGGCCTCGGGACTAGGCGAGGGGGCGGTGGCGGCGCGGCTGCGCACAGGCTGCTCGACAGAACGAGTCGACGCGTCTACGACTCAGGCAGGCTAGCATGCGGCGCAGGGTTAGGCTCATAATAAACTGAATACATTTAATGTTGAGTTTTTCTTTCTTTGTGAACTCTAATATGAGTGTTAGTGCTAACTAAATAAGAAGCGATCTTGTCCAAAGTTAAAAATGTCACTCTTGATGGCTCAATGAGTTAAACATCTAGTTTGTAGCAACTATATAAAATACTCCCATAATGATAAAGTTCAGTGATATGAATACAATAAACTAAAACCCTAGACTTAACACCCTCGTTCATAAAAAGAGAGGGGGAAACAACTTAAATCGATCATAAATATCATAGTAATTTGAAAACCTAAAACTAACAAAATAAACTAAGTCCTGCAATATCTAAACAAAAACATTTGACATGTAAGCTAAATACCTGGACTGAATGTGTTAAACCCTGTATAAAAGCTCTAGAGTGAAAACTGTAAAATCAACTTAAGAACTTCAAACAGGTAATAAAACTATAAACTCAAATAAAATTAGTATACAAAACCTTTTGTAATCAACATCAAGGACAGTAAACATGATTTGCCAATTGCTCGTCAAACGTAACATAAAATATGTCAGCTAAAATTGTTAAACATAGGTTAA
The DNA here is from genome assembly GCA_910589775.1 of Avena eriantha. NCBI lineage: Eukaryota > Viridiplantae > Streptophyta > Magnoliopsida > Poales > Poaceae > Avena > Avena eriantha. Next base: position 118,083,927 of record OU342745.1, read on the forward strand.
ACCAATGATAATATTAACTAGGAAAGACCCATCAGTCATGACATGCAATTCGTGCTGCCCATAAAGCATTTCAGATGACAGAGAACCTGACATGTTAGTTGGGTTGGTTTATTTCAAGCCAAATGATCCAGGCTTCTCTTTCCACAGAACCAGAAATGTGAGACTTGCAAAATTATTTTTTAGTTCTCACAGTAAGGGAAACTATAAAATGTAACATTCTAGACTTTGGTTGAAAATTTAGCTACCTACTGCAGTTATCTTTACTTATACATCACTACATTGTACGGCAAAATTTTGACTCTTGCCAAATGTGTTCAACTTTATGTTCCAATAAGCAATTAATTTTCTCAACAGACCAGAAAGGTCTACACTAGCCACTTATATAATGCTAAATTGGTATGTCAAACATAGTGGTACATCAAAGAAATTAATTGAAGGATGAACAACAAACATATCATCACAAAATCATTACCTTTAGTCACAAAGAAGACACAGAACAACACATGAACAAAATGTTACAGAACCTTTGAAGGTTCTGTTTGGAGAGACTACATTTCAGCATTTGATCTATTTGCTCTGCTTGATGCAAAAACAACCCCAGTCATGTCAAAACAAGGCTGCTCTTGTTGCTTCCACCCAAGGGATTCTCATTCAATTTTTGTGCCACATTAAAGTATAACCAAACCACAAGGCCTCACTTGACCCCACAACATGGTTATGGCCAGTGAGTCCCCTACCATATGGAACCTCGCCCCACTGTGCGCTGGCCCTCCCACATAACATCTCCAATCTCCCAGACTGGGGACAAGCTGATGTGGCACCGTGCTCGAGAAAAAATATCACATCACAAGTGCCAAGCAATACGAGCACAAAATACACTATCTTTTATCTGCACAAACATATACTCCTGCACAGTTGCTCAATTTTAAGTTCTGGGAAGCAATTAATTTTCTCAATTCTGAAGCAATGGTATGGCAAAATTGTAGCAATACCTCAAGGTCCTCAACAGACAAGAAAATTGAGTAATGGTAGGGCAAAGTTGTACTAATACCTCAAGGTACACTATCTTTTATTTGCACTACGCCAGCCCAGTTTGCTCGATTTAAGTTCCGACGGGAAATTAATTTTCTCAGTTCATAAGCAATGGTAGGGCAAAGCTGTACTAATACCTCAAGGTCCTCAACAGACTAGAAAGGTCCACACTAGCCACCTAGCGAATGCTGAATTGGTGGGTGGTCAAAGATAGTGGGACCAAAGGAAATCAATTCAAGAAATAGCACCAAACTTCACCGACACAAATTTATTATCTGTTCCCGATTAATGACGAACAATGTGCAGAACAAGTAAACTGAATCGGAGAAGAAGTTCAAAAAAAAAATGAATCGGAGAAGAAGTTCAAAGAAAATTAACGGTTGCGCCGGTTTGGTTTGGATTACACTGTGGGCATGCTTGGACTGGATGTAACTTCTGTGTGTTAAAGCTGAACTAAATACCGGGTAACACACAAAGTTTACACTGAATTCCAAACAAAGCCTACGGCTGTGTTTGGCAGCTCATCTTATTCAAAACTGAAGTTTTGCAAAACCAGAGTATTCCAACGCCCGGCAAAGTAATACTTCATTTTCTTTAAACCATAGTTTTTCTCAGTTTTAGCAAAACTACAGAAGCGTTTGGCATGTGTTGTTTTACCGAAGTTTTGACACATAATTAATGGCATGAATTATAAAATTTTGACCGTAGTGTAGCTGCATGACCGTTGCATGAGTTGCTGCAGCATGGCGTCATGGACGTAGGTGAGCGCCGATGGGAAGGTGTCGAGCCGGAAACGGGCGCCTTTGACAGGGTCGCTGATCTCCGCCGCACGAGTCGCACACCCCTGTACTGCGTCGGCTTTCTGCATATTCTCAGCATGGCCGCCTGCTGCTTCTTGGAGGAAGAGCATAACGCGAATGGCTTGTCGTCGAAGGCCACCTCGTCCACCTCGTCCGTGTCAATCACCATTGAGTTCTCTTCTTTCTGGACGTTGTCGTCGGAGGCCCGGAACGCCGCGTCGACAGTCGGCCGCGGCACTATAGAGATGATGGGGCGGCAGTAGGGTGTGGAACAGCCATGCGGAGGTTTTTTAGCTTCTCCGTTTCAAAAAAAAAGAGGTCTGGGGTTCTTTTTTTAAAACGAAGAAAATACTGCAGTTTTGTGGATACCGTAGTATCTATACCACAGTTTTAGTTCGCATCCAAACAGCTCACAGTATCTTATACTTCGGTAATTTAGAAAACTTCAGTATTCACGTAATACTTTAAAAATGCAGAGCTAACAAACGGGGCCTACATGTTTAATTTCTGAGAGCTGATCCGTCCGCGTGTTTGTTGTGAAGAAGTCGAGTAACACATATGGACGGTAACCAACTAATCGCAGTTTGTGGCATAATTATATGACAAAACTGACACTGTAGTACAACCAAACTGCAAATGCTCACCTTATCCACATCGACGCCGACTCCGGAAGGTCCGTTCCCGCTCCGGCGCCTCCGCCCCCCGCTGCGCCGGCCCTCCCGCGTCACGTCGTGGATCTCCCACAGGCTGGCGCCCAGCTGCCGCGCCGAAGCCGAAGCGGACGCGGAGCTCCTCCTCGGGGCCGGAGCAGCATCAGCCATCGCCACCTCTCCTTCCCGGTCCGGCGAACTCGGTGACGCCTCCAGCTTCCACGACGGCGCCGGCGTGCCCGGCCCCGCCCGCCGCCTCGCCCTCCGGAGTAGCAGACGCAGCGGCACCTCCTCCTCCCCCTCCCTACTGCCGCCTCTTCTACGAGGACAGCCCGGACCCTGTGCGGCGTCTTCGCCGAGGACTGGACCCGCAATCTCCGCGCGCTCGCCCTGTGGGGCTCCTTCTGCCCCCCACTCTGCCACAGCCGAGGCGGCCGGTTCCATGCCTATGTCGGCGCCCGCGCGGACATGCACGCGAGGCATAGGGCTCCCTAGCCCATGCCACTAGCACTCTAGCAGGTGGCCGGAGAAAGAGAGAGGAGATGGTGGGAGAGTTTTGCGGTGTGGGGAGGTGGAAAGGTCAGGCCGGAAAAGGAAGAAAAAGCGGAATGTGTGCCCAGTGTTCGCTGTGCGGCCAACATGGGACCGCCCTTGTTCAAGTTCTTGCCCCTTCCGCCTTTTTTCACGTCTCCGCCAATAATTTTTGAATTAGCCATAGTGGAAGGGCAATAAAAAAATTGCGAAATTCCACCTATCTATTAGTAATCATCAATCATCAACAGTAGTACAAAAAGTCTCAAAAGTAATAAAAATTACAAATAGATCATTGGACCACCTAGCGATGACTACAAACACTGGCACGAGCCGAAGACGCGCCGCCGTCCTCGCCCCTCCATCACCGGAGACGGGCAAAGCTTGTCGTAGTAGAGCGTGTTGTAGTACACGGACAGAAAGTCGTCGTGCTAAGGCCCCAAAGAACCAGCGCACTAGAGTAGCAACCATCGTCGAAGATGAACAACGTAGATCGGAAAAGACTGACCTCAAAACACACATACGAAAAACGACCGGATCCTAAGGAATCCGTCGGACACGTGACTCCACGCGCCCTCCACTGATGCTAGACGCACCACCAGAGCAAGGATAGGGTGGGAAGGAGTTTATTCTGACTTCAGGACGTAGCCGCCGCCTCAATATCCTAAAGAAGACATTGAAAATAGTCTAAACAAAACACTGAAACCTCTCACCAACGAAAGTCATGGTTCACCACGCCTTCAAAGCCCTAAGGTCGCTGGAGACGGGATGGACCGGTGGCTTCGCCGGTGGAGGAAAGGAAGGTTTGTCGTCGCCTCTCCTTCTCTTCAAAGGGGCAATAAATTTAGAAGCTTTATTTCATAACTAGTAAGTGTGCACGTGAGGCACGTTTAATTATTTTTAATTAAAACTTTTGTCTTAAATCTTATTTCTCTTTTAGCTATAATTTTTATCAAGTCAGTTAAGTTTGTCTCGTGCCCAATAATGAGAGCGCGCCATCCACACACATGTCTTCACATAATTCGTTATCACATATATTATGTATAATGATTAGTTCAAAAAATACTTCAAAACAATAACTAAACAACATTATCTACTACTTATTCTTTGATGATGTTTATCTTTTGAAGGTCCATCTCTTATGCGCTCTATAATTCTGTGCTTCATGTCTGGAGCATTTTTTTAGAGCTTCATTCGCTTCCAATTTTAAATATAACCAAAAACCGCCTCTCCAGATGTTTTGAATTTTTTGTAGGATATATCCAAAATCATATAATATGCGTGATGTGCATTGTTTTCCTCGCTTTTATCCTTTTTGTAGTCTCGATTTTTTACATTATCATCATTCAATTCAGAATCCACCAAAATGGCAGCTAATTTGCTTCTAAAATGTGTCATATGAGCATACACCATAGTAATAGTAATTAGAATTACTAATGATACAACATATATAATAAGTATAAGTACGTAATGAAAGATACCTATTCAAGAGTGTCGGATAAAATATCTTACCTGGAATACTCAATAAAATTTAACACCCAAAGACCACGCGAATGACCTGCATGATTAGTAATTTATAATATAGTGCTAAACAAATGTTATTATCAACCCAATTATCATAATGCTCGATACGCCCCACGGCCGATACTTGTAAGCGTGAACGTACACCATTATTATAATGCACAAAACACAAAATCACTTAACAATTAGCTGCAAAAAGTTATTCAAAGTTAACTATTAAGTTGTATTATTCATAATTTATGTTTTGGTTTTCTTAGAAGAACTATCTGATAAACCAGAACCATCATTTATGTTTGAATAAATAATGTACACCTAAGAAAGCATAATGTGCATTCCCTTCTTAGTCTATTTTCTTAGGAGTACTACTCCCTCCATTTCAAAATATAAGATGTTTTAGCTTGTGTTAAACAAATATATCTAGACGCCTTCTAATGTGTGGTTCACTCTGAATTTACACACTAAAAATTGTCTAGATATATTTGTTTCACAAAAGCTAAAATATTTTATATTATATAGTATAGTCTAATTGTCTAAAATTATTTGAAGAAAACCTGATAGATAGACGATCAGGAGAGAAGGCGTTAGATAGTGGATAAGTCACACGACACCGCACAAGGCAAAGCGTACCATCTTTCCTAGCGCCCTTTGTTCGCATCTTTCTAAGACTATTCCTTCGCGTCCCTGAGATTCAGCATCTCCCTAAGACTATTCTGTTACAGTATACTTGACAAACTGTAAATCAGTTACATGTAAATATTTTGATATTATATGTCTAAAAGAGAATCAGTTGGTTTACATTATTATTCAAAATATCAAGGCAATTGCGCTTACTTTACACAAGTCCAAACTTCCAACTTAAGAATTCTTATCATCATGTTATAAATCAGATAACTTCTCTATATACTCCATCCGTTCGGAAATATAAGATATTTTAGCTTTGTAAAATGAATGTATCTAAATCTTTTTTAGTGTATAGGTTCACTCTGAACCTCTATGAACCTATACACTAAAAAACGTCTAGATACATTCGGTTCACAAAGCTAAAACATCTTATATTTCTGAACGGAGGGAGTACTTCTTTTCGCAAAGGTAGAAACAAGGCACCAACTTATTTCCAGCATATTGCATTTCACATGGAAGTACTCCCTCCGTTCAGAGATATAAGACATTTTAGCTTTGTGAAATTAATGTATCTAGATACTTTTTAGTGTATAGGTTCACTCTGAACGTTTACAAACATATACACTAAAGCCGTCTAGTTACATTCGATTCGCAAAGACGTCTTATATTTCTGAACATAGGGAGTAGTATTTATCACGTCTTTTTAGGGCATGTTTGATTGTCCGTTTTTCGGTAGAAATAAGGGCGTTTGGTGTATTGGGTCGCATGTGTTTCTTGCGTCGCACGAACTTCAAAGCAGCCCAAAAGTTGTGTAACGCCCCGATAAAACCACTACTAGAAAATCACGTGTTATTCTTACTTTGTGCATTGCATCTTCATGACAACATGCTCATGTCATCATGCCATATTGCATTTGAGCATCGTCATCATCATGCATTTGTTTGTCTAAAATTATTTTATAAAAGTCTCTCTTTATTTTCCAAATAACCCCTCTTTATTCAAATACAAAACCCGGTCTTTCCGGATATTTTATTTGTCTCAAAACTAATAACAAAAGTCTTTTAAAACAATAAATAAATAGTTTTCGGAAGGCAGCCGGCAAGGCCCAAAGGCCCAGCCAGCCAGCCTACTACCCAAACCAGAAAAACCAAAACCCTAATCCTATCTATCTCAAACCCCAACCCCACCTACCCCTGCACCCAGCCGCCACCATCCTAGGTGCACACCCAACACGCACCGTGTGTGCGAGCCCGAACCAGCCGTGCGGTGCACGCGGCAGCCCACCTACCGCGCTACCACCCGCCAGCTCCCTATCATGCTCACCATGCTCGCTTGCTCGCCCCACACCCAGCCCCGCATCCTGCCCGACACGCTACCGATGGGCCCACCCATAAACCGACACGCACACATCTCCCTCGACGCACCTCCTCTCTATCTCCGTGCGACCCAACAGCGCCGCCGCCTCCCGCAAGATCCCGCCCACCCCTGTTCCCTCCCTTCGCGAGCGCCGTCGGGAGCTTCGTCGACGCTCCTCCTCGCGGCCTCCGTCGCCGGAGCCCGGCCCCGCGCCTCGCCCTCGTCCTCTTCCACGACCCGGCCCCGAGCTCGTCCCGCGCCGTCGCGACCTCCCCGGTCCCGCTGCCTCGCGCCGCCCTCCTCTCTGCCTTGCTGCAGGTCGCCACCGCCTCGCGGGACCCCGCGCGCAAGCACCGGCGCCGCTGCTTGAGCCCGCCGTTGACCTTCCGCGCCCGCACATCACCGTGCTCGATGCCAGCGAGGCCATCCCCGCCTCCACTGCGGCCCTCCGTCCTCCACCTCGTCTCCAACCGTACCCGGGTCGTCCCCGTGCTGCCCTTGCGCTCACGGTGGTGCTCCGCTCCGCCTCCTCGACAGCCAGGGCCGCCGCCCGTGCGCGTCCTCGGCCGCCCCTCGATCTAGCGCCCCGGGGTCTCCTCTGCAGGCCCGCATCCGGCTCCCTCTCTACAAGCCACCGTTGCCATCATCCCCTTCGTGGTCAACCTCCGTGCGCGACCTTCCTCCTCTATAGGTTATGTACATCGTCCCGCTACCCATGCGTGGGCCTACCGTCTTCAGGCGTGAGCACGCGTGCAGGACCTGTTTCATGTGTGTGCTAACCCTGTAGCTCGATGTCGCATCGATGCTCTGTCATTTCTCTTGCATGGTACTCAGTGGATGCCCCTATTGTTAGGTGTTGTCGATGTACGGATGCTCGAAAACCAAGCAAACAGAGGGTAGCGACGAATGGCTCTCCAAGATCTGCCCAAGACTCATAAGATCTTTGCAACCGGTGTCTCGCTCATGACCCATGAGCCCATCAAGATCTTCGTGATCACAAGTTCGACACATCGATAGAAGACCTTCCACCAGGATGTTCGGTACCACTCGCATGACGGACACGGATATGCCTAAGTTCGCCACCGACCCCTTCAAGCTGGAACCTCGAGAACTCCTTGACGAATCCTATGGCTGAGACCCCGAAGACCCGAAGTCAAAACCCTGAAGCCCCGACCCCGAAGACCGATCTCGTCGGACCTGAACCCCCGGAAACCAAGACTCTGACCCCTAATGTGATCCCCTTTCCGAGACCCTATTTTTATAATATGACATTATCATGTGTTGCATATTAAATGGTTCATGCTCACATACATATTCATTTGTTTGGGGGTACTTTGTCGAATCACCTCATAATTAAATATGGTGGCCATATGCGGGCTATTCTAGTCTTATATTGCTCCATTTAAATTTGTGTAGTGATCCGATGCCATGTTTTGCCTTTTAAAACAACTTTTAAATTGCGGGGTATCTAAACAACATGAACCTCCTTATTAATTGTTGGGACCCCGGTTCCGCTTAATATTGCCTAGTTGCATCGCATCTTTGCCATGTCATACATCATTAATGCATCATGCCCGATCTTCTGTCGTAGTATTAAATAGTGCATCCGGTGTTTCTTTTAGTGATTTTCTTCTTCACGGATTAGGTCGTTGAGTTGATGCGAGTATCGACAAGTTCTTCGGATAATATATCTTCGGCAGTGTTTCCCAGGCGAGCATTCTCCCCCTTTCTACCTATTTTGCGTTTATAGTCTTTACTTCCTCCTGTTGATCTATTGCTATCCGTGTTGCAATGCTTTAGTTTTCATGCACCATTTATATTCCTTGTAGCCTCTATATTGCCTTGGATACATCCTATTGCATGTTGCTTGATAGACAGTTAGCCTTGCGAGTCGTAGTTGCTTGTTCAGGTGTTGCTTCGCATCGTTGTTGTTCCACCGTTATGGGAAGGTTGGCACATGCTTAATGGCGGAGATGATCATGGCTTTAATTTCAATAGATAATTAAAATGTTGGAAATAGATATAACTAATGCAGAGGCACCGGTGGGCAATAGATAATATTTGGTTTTTAACCGCTCACTTGTGTCCCGTAGGCTCCGAGTACTTGATACTTGTTCCTTGACTATCACACTATCCGCATGTGGGACCATGAATCCCCTTAGCGAGAGCTTGATTCATTTCTTATTTCTTAGGGCCACAAACTAGTTTGGGGCTTTATTAATATCTTGTACCTATGCCATGCTTTACTGCTTTATTTATGATTGTGCGTGGAGCACCTGCAGTGTTTAGGATTGCGGAGTGTTTTCGCGGTATCGACAAGCCTAGTCACACTTTCAGGTTTCCAGTCGTTTACAGCCATTGACGCAAACCTTGGGTCCGTCTCGGAGTCGGCCAACTTCGTTGATTCATTTCTTATTTCTTGGGGCCACAAACTAGTTTGGGGCTTTATTAATATCTTGTACCTATGCCATGCTTTACTGCTTTATTTATGATTGTGCGTGGAGCACCTGCAGTGTTTAGGATTGCGGAGTGTTTTCACGGTATCGACAAGCCCAGTCACACTTTCAGGTTCCCAGTCGTTTACAGCCATTGACGCAAACCTTGGGTCCGTCTCGGAGTTGGCCCACCTGAAATATTTTATAAATCTTGTGATTGCTTTGTCGTGAAAGCCTCATTGGGTTTTTATTTGGTTTTTCCGAGGTTGATCGTGCGTGTGTTGCTATTTGTGCACCCCTGCAAGGTAAATCTTTCTGAAAGCCGTGTCCACGGTTATGGACGACTTGGAGCACAGTATCTCGATCATAGACAACCATAACTAAAGTAGTGCTATAAATTTTACTTTAACTTGTCTAGTAATCAGTTTCACTACAACAGAAGGAGTAAATAAAAGTGCCAACCACTGCTAGATTTGGGGTATCTCTGGCTAATTGCATCTGACTAGTAATTATTGCAACTACAACGGAATGGTTAACTAAAACTGCCCATTGCTTATGATATTAGGATGACTCATGATATCTATATCTGACTAGTAAATGCTGCAACTATAATGGAATGAATAAAACTGCCAACTGTGTGAGTTCCTTGGTTTGACTTCCTCGTTTGGTCTCGAGGGGGAAATACCAGGATGGGTATGATTGGTGTTAGTATCAGGTTGGTTCTGAATAAGTCTTTCTTATCTCTCTCTAATAGCCGATAGTTGAATCGAGTCTCTATAGGTTGTTTAGTGCATGCTTCGCTACCGCTTAAGTCCACCATACCTATGTAGGCGAGAGCCGCCGAATTTTAGCCTCGCTGTGTACTGGCCTCAGTACTGACCGCTCCCTTTTTACTCGGCCCTCTGTCGGCACCCCTTTTGTTTGATAGGTACGAGTTCAATGTCGTTAGCAGGGTTACCCTTCCGGCTTGGCCTGGGCAGGGTTATGGACGCCATTGGTTATTCTTCAGGGCTCTTAGCCCCATTTGCATCTTATTCATACTCGGATGTTCTATTGTTTTCAAGATGATTTGAATCTTTGTATTGAATATCTGTATTCTTGACTCATGAAGTCATTGTTGTATATATATATATATGTTCTGTGGGTTCCATCGTGAACTATGGTGTAATGATGTTACTTAATTTTCCACCCGCACGCAAGTGCCTGGTGGGCATATTTGAATCGTTTCTATGCGGGTTTGGCGGGAATCGTAAAACTTGCATAGGGTTGATTTGAGGGTGTTACAAGTTGGCCCGCTGGGAACGCTGATTTTGGGCGTTTCCACGAGGACAAGCCCCGCTCGTGCAAAAGGGGGGAAGTTGTGCCGCCCGTGCGAGCTCGGCGATGGTGCGAGCCGCGGGTTTCCCCCAAAAGCTGGAGGGAGAAATTTCGTCACTGCCCACTGACATGCACTGCTATAAAGCACCACCCGCCACACCAACGTCCATTGCCACCATTTCCCCATTCTTCGAGCTCTCAAGCCCGAGAGGTTCTGCATCGCACAACAGGTAAGCGGTGGGATCGGCGGTGGTGGTTGTAGACCGGCTGGTGCGGGTGTTCTTCTCCAAGATTTTCATCCTTGATGTGCTCTGCTCCTCCGATGCTGGTGAGTTCCATCAAACCCCAGGTCTTGTAGCTTCGGTCTGTTAGCCCCTTCTAGATCTGATTGTAGTTTGCGGAAGATTTGGGTTAGTATGACTAAGGAACTACTAGGTATGGTCATAGATTGGTGGTTTCCTGGACTCATTGCATGTTTAGGCTTGTGTTCATGTGTGTAGTCTAGGTCCTGATACGTGCGGCCGTGAAATGTGTAGGACATGATGAACGTTGAGTTCAGCCAAACCCTCCTGGATTCTCAGGATACCTTTGTCGTTGAGACTCAATCCTAGCTACCGCCTCTGAGGCTCACCTATCCTGAGTGCACTGAGATCTTGTTTGTGCCTCCGATGACCGGGTACATGGTAGAGTAGATTGCAGAGCAAGCTGCCAAAATCATGACCAAGAAGAAAGCCAAGGCTGGCAAATCCCACATCACAGGCCAGTGCAAGGGGGTTAAGGGCACCATGAAGTGGGAACCATTCCTCTCGGCGTTCGTGCTCAACCAGATGTGCGAGATCATCAAGAGCGGCGTCAAGACAAAGAAGGGGTTCAAAGAAGTGCACATGAATACTATTTCCCACAAGGTTTTTGAGTTCTGTGGCATTGAGGTATCCTCCCAGCAGGTGTACAACCACCTGCGTAAGTGGAGGACCAGGTGGATCCATATATCCAAGCTCGGAGACCTTAGCAGAGCTAGCAGGGACGAGGAGACCTGGACCATCATCTTGTAGGATGCCCACTATAGGGGACACATCTCGGTATTAACTAATTTCATAACATCTCCTTCCATTTCAAACACTAGACTCACTAACCTCGCTAACCTCCCACCATTTCCTTGTCTCAAGATCACCCCAAGGATGCCGAGTACCTAAATAAGCTTGTCGCCAACTATAGGAAGATGGAGGCCATCTTATCCTTTGGCCTTACCACTAGCAGGTTTGCAATGGGATCCACTGAGCCTCTTGGCGAACCATGCCCTGAATACGTATAGACCCAGCAGTCGGAGACAGTGGTACTTGATGAGGATGCCGAGACCGATGCCGCCGCAGGTTCTCCTAGTGCCAGCGTTGGTCAAGGCGACCCCACAAATGCCTATGTTGCAGGTGGCTACGATTCTTGCAAGAGGAGGAAGAGGTCGTTCGTTGCCATCACGTGCATGACCGAGGCCGTGAAAGAGGTGGCGACCGCCATCACCACTGTTTCCCCTCCTGATGTGCACCCAGCTCTGTACGATGCCATCATGGCAGCCAAAGGGTACAACCCTGAGGCTCTGATGGTGGCACTCAGCCACCTCTTCGACAACCGGGCTACGGGAAACGGCTTTGTTCAGATGGCAGAGGACCACAAGGATCTCTGGCTTAGGACCTTCCTGTCCAAGCACTACTACGTGTAGTGCTTCCTCCCTGATCATGGAGATGGTGGCGGTAGTGCATGCATGATGAAGAAGTTGTATATTTTGAAGTAGCTAGGGACTTGATAAAAACTTATGCTTGTTTATTGAGGTGGTATATACTAACCCCTCACATGATGGAGAACTTATGCGGTTTTAGGATTGCACCCCTTTTGATGTGGTAGTAGGATCTCATCATAGATGTTGGTCATGATCAGTTGGATCACACTAACTTGGTAGGTTGGAACTGCTGATGCTTGTGCCCATATGATCATGCATGCTTAACTAGTTTATGCTTATTCCTTGTGTTTGTGAAATTAATCTGTCTGCCTTACTTATGATCCTTAATATGTTGTATATGTGTTATGTCTCACAGAAATACAACTGGTACGTGGTATACTATGGCAAGAAGCCGGGAATCTACAAGACATGGGAGGAGTGCAGCCAACAAGTGATGGGATACTAGCGCAACCTCCATAACGGTTTAAGACTCTAGAGCAAGCACAAAAAGCCTACTCTGAGTTCTTAGCAGAGCGTCCCTAGGAGGAACAGTCGTCAGTACAAATGAAGGTCAATTTGACTCCACCGCCATCAGTTCATCAACAAGTTCAGCCACACGAGCAGGTTCCACCTATACGGGGTGCAAGTATGATCAAAGACATCACCATCGTCGGCCTAACCATGTGGATTATCCACTACCAGTTGTTCTGATTCAGGTTGATCGATCATGTAAGATCTTAGACCATGGTGGCTAGTTGGTAAGCTCACCATTTTGCCATGCGAGGTAAGCACATCGGGCCGGATGCGGGCTCCCAAACGTGCAACTTTGCACCAGCAGAGCCCAATCTGGGAAACCAAACAAAGTAGCTATATGGGATCTCCTAGTAGGGAAACGAAAATACAGGCAACCAAATAAATAGCCCATCCTGGCCCGAGGGCAATCTCCCCCATGCAGCACCCAGCGGGCCAAGTGACAAAAAGGGAAATTTTGGCCCGAGCAACCAAACACGCCCTTAGTGCTTATCATTTTCTCTCTTCCTGCATTTTTATTTCCCTCTTCTGCAGATGGTAAACCAATTGCTATATATGCTAGAGTTAGCAAATTATTAAGTACAATATAGTACTAATCGCTTCTGATTGATTCAACATCATATGGATGATGATTATTGTGGACGGCATGACACCCCTAACAACACGGGCTAGGAGTGTGATCGGGGTGGTGAACCGTGAGACAGTGGTGATCGAGGTGGCCAAGACAATTTAATTTAGCTTAATGACAAGGCCACAACAAAAATGACTTTGGTTGAAACTCACTACACGCGGCACTGAACACTGCTATGACAAGGGAACAGATCTATCAAAACAAATGGATCGCCTAGCCTGCAATGTAGACGTTGAAACGCTACAAACAGGAAAGATACCGAGGGGGTAGCACGATCCAACCTGGCATAGGTATATCCTATAGGCACCTACTATTGGCCTACCTAGTGCGGCTTAACGGAAGGTCCACTCGACAATCTGCCAAGGTGCATGAAGCCCAAGACAGTTCGGGTGGAACGAAGCCCATATGTACACCGACTCCAAGCGTGCAAGATAAGTAAAGCTCAAGAATAGAGTTCTAATCTATCTTGTAACCTACTTATATTGGTACCTGAGACATAGCCTCCCCATATATAAAGGCTAGGAGGGTCCAACAAGGAAGACACCGAATAGATAGATCTACGATCTCCCACAATAGACAATAGATCTATGATCTCCCACAATAGATACAACACAACAGATCTAGACAACACCCGTAGCATACACATACGCCATATCCAATCTGCGTGACACCGGACCTTGTAATCCTTCGGATCATCATCAATCAAGAGCAGACAAGCAGTAGTAGGATTTTCCCTCCGAGGGCCTGAACCTGGGTAAACATCGTGTCCCGTGTTGCTTGTCTGTTAGTCGAACGCGATCTCTAGTGCACCCGAATTCCTCAAACCTAAGTCCATCAACGATGAGCATTGATGAGTTAACCCCTCGTTAATTGGCGCCGTTTGTGGAAACTGGGCGCGCTGATGTTGAGATCTCGACGGCTCCAACCTTTGCAATCTACAACTCGTTGTCCGGGCAGGATCCCTCGACATCAACATCGACCAGATTCCGTCTGGCTGACTCATCTGCATTAGCCAACCAAATTTGTTCGTCAATATCTTCACGACGGCCGATTTTATTGTCACTGATGTACGTGCTGTGGCCAACAGAGTTCAACAAGAATTGGAGCTGCAACATCCGTTGCTTCAGAAAGCCAATCGGAGCTATACGACTGCGGTGTCAATCAAAATCTTGTCAGGTGGTGCAAACACAACTATGCTTCTAGGGCAGACATGACAAGAAGATCGAGAGATAAAGACCTTACCATGAGTTAGAGATCCCAATCGAACATGTTCCTGGATCAAAGAAAAATAGGCGCACGCAGATCGATCCAGTTGATGAACGCTTTCTAATCCGTCCTACGACCAGTCAAATCTGCCGTGATTCACTGAGTCCGACAGAAACTGGAATTGCATATCTACCAATTCACTGCAACTGTCTGGGATTATTATTTGCCATCTAGTCAATCGCCGTGTTTAAAAAATCGTAAGCCGTCATGGTACAACACGGATCCCTGGACGAAGTCCCAATAGCGGAGGTGAATCACGGGATACATATTTTTGTCACCACCAGGAACACCACATGCAAGATATAATTCGTGTGAACACGTACGGATGGATCAGCCAAAGAAAAAATCAAAGGGACGAGACCTCAAGCTAGGCCAAGTCATACCAAGGAAAGATTATTATTTTGGATAGAAAAATCAAGGAGTCATGGGCGATGCAACACATGCACACATAAAATAATGATGCAATGAACAGTACATGGATTGAGCAGACGTCGCCATCAAATACTTCGGCTACCGCCATGTTCGTCGGCTCCTCCACGCGACTCCGGCCGTGGTTTGACTCCCTCCTGAAGGGTTCTACAGCAGGAAATAAAATTTTCCTACATTGGAACCGCCTAATACACCCAAGATCTATCTATGTAGTACTGTAGTAACGACCGGGCGTATATAATACATACCCTTTTAGACCGTACGCGGTTAACATTCCGAGGGAAACGTGGTTGAAGTAGTCGAACATGTAGCCAACCTCAAGGTCGCGAAGCTCCTCGCAGGTCACCCATTGCTCCTTCTTCATCATGCAGCAGCTCTGGCTCACGACATCCAAGGGTGCCTCAAGTGAGTCCCCTCATGGTTTCGTACACATACGGTGTACGATGACAACCTCCGGCTCCTTGATCCCTACCGGGAGTGCGGAAGTAGATCTCCGGCTTGGAATCCCTACAGGGCAACGACGTGCTGCAGGTGCGGTGTCTCATGTTCGGATAGTCCTTACTTGGGGCCATACCAACGCATGGAGATGAGAGAGAGAGGGAAGGAGAAAGTCAACCAAAGGACTTTTCCAAATATTGGTGTGTCTATTCCCACCCATGGGCACCCCTTTATATAGGGGGAGGGGGTGTGCCCTCCCCTTTGGGTTTCCCATGTGGGATTAAACAAGGGAGAGAGGGGGAGGCGCATGGGCCTCATGGGCTAGCCGGCCAGGGGTGGGCCCCAACCCGCGCACAACCCTAGGCTGGCCGGGTGGGCCCCCTTGAGGCAGCTAAGCCTTGGCCCTTCCCCCCTTCGGTTTTCCCTCATGGGCCCTTTTTCCATAGGAAGTTTGGCCCATTAGTGGAATACCCCTTCAAATTGGATTTTAATATTATATTTAATATTAATTACATTAATTAATATGTAAATACATATTACAAAATCCAATTTGACCTGAAACACCTTTTGGTTCCCTTTCGATTTCCTCCGAACGACTTCGGATCTTTCCCGGAACAATTCCCGTTCTCTCACGGAACTTTTCCGGTTTCCTTTTCTCTTTCATATGGTGATTCCAACTTACAGAGGATCTCTAGCTCATCGTACCCTTAAGTGTATTTCCCCATAGCTCGGGAATGGCATAGACATGATCTCCATCAATGATCAATAGCGGGACCGGGATGCCCATAATGACCCCTGTGCATTCCATGATGATAATGTCGTTTGAACCATACACAGTCATTTCCCATTCCCTTTGCCACTTGATACCTAGTTCACCCGAGATTTGATCTACGGTATCTCCATACCTTTGTTTGATCTTGTTACCGATGAACTTGTTTTCTTGTTCCCGTGTCGTTGCATTCCGTGGCCCAGTCACACGCTTGCAAGCTTCGTTAATGCAACGTCACCGAGAGGCCACATATATATATGTCTGTTACATGGATGGGCAAATCCTGGTCTTGATATGTACTCCTCTACACGCCCCTTTGGGAAACCTGAGTGGCACCTTTTCGATCACCCAGTCACGGTGTGATACTTGATAACCATCTAAGCTCCCTCCAGAACGGTGATTTGCAATACCTCACATTCTAAGGATCAGGTTGCGAGGTTTCCTTAGTTTATCATTAATGGTGAACTTTGTAACTAGATCTCATTAAGATACAACTGGTTGGGTTGTTTATCTATCACATCATTCAACTAATGACGTGACCTCATTGTCAATTGGCATAAATCCCCATGATCTCGAAACCCTAGAACATCCTCATGACCAATGAACTAGTTCAATAGAGGTAACTAGAGACTTGGTTTGTTTAAATACCACATGTGAAGGGTTCCGTAGCAGAAAACAAAAAATTTCTATCTACACGAACACTAATACCAGGATCTATACTATGTAGACATAAGCAACGGAAGAGGAATACAATATTCATACCTTTGAAGACCGAGGCACGCCTTACGCAGGAAGGCGTATATTGATGAAGCCGAGCAGCTCCAAGCACCCCAAGTGTGGTGCCTCCGAAGTACTACACACGTCCGGTGTAGACGGCGTCTCCCGGGCTCCGATTCAGCCGAGCAGCGGAAGAAGAAGATGCCAGACCGAAGATCACACGACGGTAGTGTGAAGGTGGAGAACTCAAATACCTCGAGGTCCTCCCCAATATTACGGAGAAGTTCACAAAGGAAAATGAGAGAGAGAATGAGAGAATTGGATGCCTCCAAAGGGGTGGGGAGACCCCTATATATAGTAGGAGGGGGGAACACCACCCAGGGGCTAGGCGGTGTGGGACTAAACCCCACACCCGTCGGCAACCTAGGGGCTACCGCCGGCCCTAGGTGGGCCCCACTTGGGTGGCCCACCAAGCCAAGGTTGGCCGACTCCCTCTCCCTAGGCGCCTTGCCCTATTGGGCCTCCCTTCGGGTGAGGCCCATTAGCATTAGGAAGCCTTTAATAATACAATAAAAAATATATTTAATATTAATTCTCCAATTAACATTCAAATACACATATTATCATATTCCTTTACTCCAGAACTCCTTCTGAACCCCTTCCGATCACCATCGGATGTTACCCGGAACTATTCCGGTTTCTCTCTCTCTATTTCTCCTACGGTACCTCATCTATCCCTAAGCGCCCCCACCCTTAAGCGTGACATCCTTCGGTTTAGGAACACTTCGGACATGACTGAGAATCCTCTCATATCAATGATCATTAGCGGGACCTGGATGCCCATGATGACCCCCGTGCATTCCATGAATCTTATCGCTCGAACCGTGAATAGTCGTTTCCCGTTCCCTTTGCTACTTGATACCTAGTTCATCCGAGACTTGATCTTTGGTATCTCCATACCTTAGTTCGATCTCGTTACCGATGAACTTCTTTACTCGTTCCCATGTTGTTGCATTCCATGACCCAGTCACACGCTTGCAAGCTTCGTTAATGCAACGTCACCGAGATGGCCACATATGTATCTATCCATTACATGGACTGGCAAATCCTGGTCTTGATATGTACTCCTCTACGCGCTCCTTCGGGAAACCTGAGTGGCACCTTTTCGATCACCCAATCACGATATGATACTTGATAACCATCTAAGCTCCCTCCAGAACAGTGATTTGCATTATCTCACAGTCTAAGGATCAGGTTGCGAGGTTTCATGCGTTTATCATCAATGGTGAACTTTGTAACTAGATCTCATTGAGATACAACTATCGGATGTTTGTCTATCACGTCATTCAACCAATGACGTGACCGCATTGTCAATTGGCATAAATGCCCATGATCTTGAAACTCAGATCATCCTCATGACCAATGAACTAGTTCGCTAGAGGTAACTAGAGACACAGGTTGTTTACATACCACACGTGTATTAACATTTCGTATGAACACAGTTATAGCATTGTATGAAACGTATTATGAATATATAGGAGATATATCAAACAATACACTTTATTATTTGCCTCTAGGGCATAACTCCTTCAGTCTCCCACTTGCACTAGAGTACAAATTAATCTAGTTTACAATAGGCAGGAACCTAACACCAATTGCATCCCGGTGTTGTTCGTGCTTGGATTGCATGAGAGCTTTAGTCAACGGATCTGCCACATTCAGATCCGTGTGCACTTTGCAAATCTTGATTTCACCTTCGTCAACATTCCACCGGATGACTTGAAATCGTAGCTTGATGTGTTTGGCTGCGGAATGAGTTCTTGGTTCCTTTGTGTTTACAATAGTGCCCATGTTATCACAATAGATCATCACGGGATCTTGCGCACTTGGAAAAACTCCCAGTTCAATGACGAAATTCCTTAGCCAAACAGCCTCATTCGCCGCATCAACAGCAACGATGTATTCCGACTCCATTGTAGATTGTGCAACTACCGGTTGCTTCTTGCTCTTCCAGCTTACCGCCCCCCCCCCCATTCACCAAAAAAACAAATCCAGTCTGAGACTTCGAGTCATCAAGATCTGAGTGCCAGCTCGCATCCATGTAACCAGTTACGTTTAGAGCTTCATCATTACCTCCATAGACTAGGACCATATCCTTTGTTTTCCTTATATACCTTAGGATATTTTTCATAGCTGTCCAGTGATCCATTCCTGGATTACTTTGGTATCGGCTCGCCAAACTGAGAGCCAATGCCACATCAGGTCGAGTACTTAGCATTTCATACATGATAGAACCTATGGCTGAGGCATAGGGGATGTAAGACATCCTTTCTCTATCAGCATCCGTTACCGGACATTGAGATAAACTCAGTATGCTACCTTTTATTATAGGTGCCAAACCTCTTTTGGAATCCTCCATTTTGAAGCATCCTCCATTTTGAACATTTTCAAAATCTTCTCAAGGTAAGTACTTTGACTTAATGCAATCAGGCGTCTTGATCTATCTCTATAGATTTTGATGCCTAATATGTATGCAGCTTCACCTAGATCCTTCATGGAAAATTGACTACTCAACTATGCTTGCACGCTTCTCATAAGATCCACGTCGTTTCACATGAGTAATATGTCATCCACATAAACTACTAGGAATACAACTGAGCTCCCACTCGCTTTCTTGTAAACACATAACTCTTGTTGATTTTGGACAAATCCAAAACTCTTGATCACTTGATCAAAACATTGGTTCCAGCTCCGAGATGCTTGCTTCAATCCATAAATGGATCGCTGAAGTTTGCATACCTTTCCAGCATCCTTAGGATCAAAAAAACCTTCTGGTTGCATCATATACAACTCTTCATCAATTTGACCATTGAGAAATGCGGTCTTGACATCCATCTGCCAAATTTCATAGTCAAAAGGAGCAGCAATTGCTAGTAAAATCTGGACTGCCTTAAGCATCACTACGGGAGAGTAAGTCTCATCGTAGTTGACTCCTTGAATTTGTCGAAACCCCTTTGCGACAAGTCGAGCTTTGTGAATGGTCACATTACCATCCACATCTGTCTTTTTCTTAAAGATCCATTTATTTTCCACGGGCTTGCGGCCTTCCAAAAGATCTACTAAGGTCCAAACTTGGTTCTCATACATGGATCCTATTTCGGATTTCATGGCTTCTAGCCATTTCTTGGAGTCAGCACTATCCATAGCTTCTTTGTAGTTTGCAGGCTCTTCCTGTTCATCTAGGATGACAGACATCACAAGGCTACTGTACCAATCAGGAGTGGCACGAACTCTTGTAGACCTGCGAACCTCAGGAGTCTCGATGTTGTTGTTTTGATCATCATCATTGGGCTCTTCCTCCATGTTGGAGAGCGGTTTCGGAACAGCTTCCGTTGCGCTACTCGGAATTTGGAGAGAGGGGTTAACAACTTCATCTAACTCAAGTTTCCTTCCACTAACTCCTTTAGCGAGAAACTCTTTCTCGAGAAAGGTGCCGGCTTTCGCGACAAACATCTTGCCTTTGGCCTGGTTGTAGAAAGTATACCCAATTGTTTCCCTTGGGTACCCCACAAAGATGCATTTTTCCGATTTGGGTTTGAGTTTGTCAAGTTGTAGTTTCTTGACATAAGCTTCACATCCCCAAACTTTCAGAAATGACAACGTTGGCTTCTTGCCGTACCATATCTCATATGGGGTTGTCTCCACAGATGTGGACGGTGCTCGGTTCAAAATAAAAGCAGCGGTTTCTAACGCATATCCCCAAAATGATACGGACAAATCAGTCAAAGACATTATGGACCGTACACTATCTAATAGAGTACGGTTACGTCGTTCTGACACACCATTACGTTGTGGTGTTCCGGCTGGCGTAAGTTGTGGGATTATCCCATAGTCCTTTAAGTGCATGTTGAACTCATAACTCAAATACTCGCCTCCCCGATCCGATCGAAGATGCTTGATTCTCTTGTTAAGTTGATTCTCTACTTCCTTCTAAAATTCTTTGAACTTTTCAAAGGTTTTAGACTTGTGTTTCATTAAGTAGATATATCCATATCTACTCAAATCATCAGTAAAGGTAACAAAATAACGATAAACATTGCGCGTTGAGACACTCATTGGTCCACATACATCCGTATGTATGATTCCCAGTAGGTCTGCAGCTCTCTCCATTGTGCCAGAGAAGGGTGTCCTAGTCATCTTGCCCATAAGGCATGACTCACATGTATCAAGAGATTTGAAATCTAATGATCCAAGAAGTCCTTCTGAATGAAGCTTCTTCATGCACTTTACGCCAATGTGACCAAGACGGCAATGCCACATAAACATGGAATTATCATCATTATGCTTACAACGTTTAGCATCAATATTATGGATGTGAGTATTGCAATCAATATCTAGTAAGAATAAAGCATTACTCACAGGCGCATGAACATAGAAAATGTTATCCATATAAATAGAATAACCACTTATTCTAGATTTAAACGAATAACGATCTTGCAACAAGCAAGATCCACTTACAATATTCATACTCAATGCGGGTACATAGTAGCATTTATTCAAAACTAGAATTAATCCTGACGGCAGATGTAGAGATAACGTGCCGACGACCACTACATCAACTTTCGTGCCATTGTCGACGCGCATCGTCACCTCGTCCTTCCCCAACCGCCTCTTACTCCGCATCTCCTACTGGGGGTTACATATGTGAGCAACAGAACCGGTATCAAATACCCAGGTGTTGCTCATGGCGTTGGTAAGGAACACATCTATAGCATGTATATCACATATACCTTTGTCTTTGGCGGCTATCTTGCCGGCTTTCTTGTCCTCAATGTACTTGGGGCAATTGCACTTCCAGTGCCCGTCCCCTTTGCAGTAATAGCACGTGGTTCCGGACCTAAGGCTGGGCATAGTAGCCTTAGAGGTGTTGGCAACTGGTTTACCATCCTTCTTTGGCTTGTTTCCCCTGCCCTTTTGTCCCGACCTTTTAAAGTTCATGGTCTTATTGACCATCAACACCGTCTGCTCTTTCTTGATTTCTACCTCAGCAGTTTTGAGCATGGCGAACACTTCAGCAAGGGTCTTAGTCATCCCTTGCATGTTGTAGTTCATCACAAAGCTCTTGTAGCTAGGGGCAGCGAGTGTAACACCCTATCAATCGCAAGATCTTCCAGGATTTTGCAATCTAGAGCATTCAAGCGCTTAACGTAGCGAGACATTTTGACTACATGCTCACTAATACTGTTGTGCTCTTCCAACTTGGCAGAGAACAAAGAGCTCGGAAGCATCATACCTCTCTACACGAGCCTGTGGAGCAAAGAAAACCTTGAGGTCTTCAATGATCTCAAAAGCATTCATATTCTCAAAACGTTTTTGAAGCTCCGGCTCCATGGCATAAAGCATTCCACTTTGGATGAGGGAGAAATCAGCCGCCTTGGACTACCAGACATTCTTTTCATATAGGGAGGCGGAATCTACTGGCTTAGCTGGAAGCTCAGCCTCGATGACATAAGTCAACTTGTACAGGACTAGGAGGATCCTAAGATTGTGGAACCATGCGGTGAAGTTGGTTCCATCAGTTTTCAGCTTGTCCTTCTCGAGGAAAGTGCTAAGGTTGAAGGTGGGTGGGCGAGACATCTACAATGGATTTGCAAAGTGTTTAGACCATGTTCATAATAATGAATTCAAGTTTTAATTCATGTTCTTAAACTAAAACAAAAGAACTCCCACTCAAATGAACACCCCTCTATTCATTTCAGTGATCACATGATCCCAATCCGCTGCACCTTCCCTGATCGTCACGGCCATCAGTGCAGTTTCAAAGGTGGACATTCCCCAATGTCGATCACATCATCTATGTGATTCATGCTCGACCTTTCGGTCTCTTGTATTCCGAGGCCATGTATACACATGCTAGGCTCGCGAGTTCTAACTTGTGTGTATCCGCAGTGCAACATGGCTTACACCCACCGTATGTGAACGCAGATATGTCTGACACCCGATCGTCATGGCCTGCCTCATAACGGAGAACTTTCTTGGTGGTGCACACACAAGGGGAATACAAAGACTGGAATTCCGTGAGGGATTATCCTATTATGCTACCGTCGTATATATTATCATACCAACATAACAAGATGTACACAAAGGTACTTTATAAAGTAAAGTGTCATGACGTGGTTGCAGCATCTTGATCATCATCGTGAGCTCCAATGGAAGTTTCATAAACTTGTCATTGCCATGTCACAATGCTATCCCCTATGCAAATCAAATATAGACTCCTCTATTTTATCTATTGCATGTTTTACGCGGATTTAGGGCTTTCGCGGTAGAATCCCTTCCCACCTGCTAACATAGAGCCACAACATGGATTCAATGATTGCCGTTTTACTTCCCTTTTCAGGGCCCTCCAATGTCGATGCCATATCAACTACTGTAGAGAGACATACACCCCCCTCAGCCACTTTGATATGTGGACCAGTCTCGTGAATCACCACGTGAGGTCGGTTGGGGGCCCTTCATCAAACAGTGCCACGATATGAACAAGAAGATAAAAGAGGGTAGCGACTAGAGAATCAATGCCCACATATTGCTATGTGTTCTATCCGTACGACATGTCTACCCATAGACCCGCTCTGATACCACTGAAGGGTTCTGTAGCAGAAAACAAAAAATTTCTATCTACACGAACACTAATACCAGGATCTATACTATGTAGACATAAGCAACGGAAGAGGAATACAATATTCATACCTTTGAAGTCCGAGGCACGCCTTACGCCGGAAGGCGTATATTGATGAAGCCGAGCAGCTCCAAGCACCCCAAGTGTGGTGCCTCCGAAGTACTACACATGTTCGGAACAAGGAGATGTCGGACCAAAGATCACACGTTGGTAGTGTGAAGGTGGAGAACTCAAATCCCTCGAGGTCCTCCCCAATATTACAGAGAAGTCCTCAAAGGAAAATGAGGGAGAGAATGAGAGAATTGGATGCCTCCAAAGGGGTGGGGGAGACCCCTATATATAGTAGGAGGGGGGCACACCACCCAGGGGCTAGGCGGTGTGGGACTAAACCCCACACCCGTCAGCCACCTAGGGGCTACCGCCGACCCTAGGTGGGCCCCACTTGGGTGCCCATGATTTCTACGCACTTCTGTTCTTGTAGACAGTTGTGGGCCTCCAAGTGTAGAGGTTTGTAGAACAGCAACAAGTTTTCACTTAAGTGGATCACCCAAGGTTTATCGAACTCAGGGAGGAAGTGGTCAAATGTATCCCTCTCAATCAACCCTGCAATCAAGATACAAGAAGTCTCTTGTGTCCCCAACACAACCAATACACTTGTCAGGTGTATATGTGTTGGGTCCGCAACATAGAATACAAAAAATTTCCTACGATGAGAACTACACGCCAAGATCTATCTACTAGGTACAGAGCAACGGGTGGACATACATCCATCGAGAACTTACCCTTGAAGACAACAAGTTTTGTTAATGAGTAGGAACTCGTGGTTGATGTAGTCGTACACTTGCCGATCTCAAGATCGTGATGAAGTCCAGCAGGTCCGGCTCCAGCACGTCCATCAGATCCAGCTCCAGCACCACCAAGTCCAGCACCGCAAAGCAGCGCTGCATCCGTGATTGCACACACGTCCGGTACCCTGACAACCTCCGTCCCTCGCTCCAGCAAAGCAGCGGAAGCAGCAACTCCTTTCCAGATAAAGCCACCGGGAACATGTATCTCGCTAATCCGAGACTATGGGGAATAATACTAGAGGGAGAGAGAGATCCTTCACAAGGAGGTGTGAGTGAGAAGTGAGGAGAGGGTGGCCTTTTATAGGAGGAGGGGGGGTGCCCCTCCCCATGGCCGGCGCCTCAAGGGGGTGCCTCTTCACCTCCTCCATTCATGTGGTGGTAACCCCTCCACATTAAAATGCCTCTTCACATTCCCTTTTAAAGTCCCCACTTTAAATGCATTAAATTTCTCCAAATTTAATGCTCTCTCATTTAATAAAACTCTTTTATTATTTTTATTCAGAATTTTGTTAATTAATTTAATTAATAAACATTCACATAAAACCCCTGCAACGTTTCAATATTACATGCAGAACCAATTTCAGCAATTTCACCCGAAACGGTTTCGGTGTCTATTGAAATAATTCTAGCGCTTTCTTAAATCTTTGTCTGAAACACTATTTGCTCCAAATGGTGTCGGTATCCCTTAAGTGTGTCACCCTACGGTTCGCGAATAATGCAGACATGATCGAGACCCCTCTCAGATCAATAATCAGAAGCGGGACCTGGAGATCCATACTGATTCCTACACATTCAACGATGACTTCTGTGATCGTGAGAACCTTTAACGCTAGTAACTAAATCCCTTTGTGTCGCGATATATTACATGTACGAGATTCGATCATCGGTATCTCCATACCTAGTCTGATGACGTTGTCGACATGCACTCTTTTCTCGTTCCCGTGATATAACATTCTAGTGATCACATCACTTGCTTGCAAGCTATCTTAATGTGATATCACCGAGAGGGCCCGAAGTATATCTATCCGTCATCGGGATTGACAAATTCCACTCTTGATCCATGAGCCTCAACATAACACCTTCGTAGTACTGAACCCACCTTTATAGTCACCCTGTTACGGTGTGACGTTTGGTGTTATCAAGATACTCTTCTAGTGTTAGCAATTAACATGATCTCATGGTCTAAGGACTAAGATTACTTCGTATGATGTTATAGCAATATAAACATAATGACTTTGATCGTAATGCTATACTTCGGATGAATGTTCATCACATCATTCAACTAATGTTGTGACCTTGTTATTAACAACATCCAATGTCCATGATCAGGAAACCTTGATCATCTTGTTAATCAACAAGCTAGTCTATAAGAGAGGCATAACTAGGAACCCTTTTTGTTTATTAAACACACATGTATTGATGTTTCCGATCAGTACAATTATAGCATGCAAAATAAACATTTATCATAAACATGGAATAAGATAAAAACCACTTTATTATTGCCTCTCGGGCATATTTCCTTCAATCTCCCACTTGCACTAGAGTCAATAATCTAGTTTGAAAAACTTTGCGTATTGAACACCTATGGCTTTCTGGTGTTGCATATACGCTATTGCTAGTGGTTAACATAATCTCTGGATCTGACAGTTTCAGGTCCGTGTGTATTTGCATGCCTTTGCATCTCTACGCATCAGTCATTCTCAAATGAGATGGCATTGTATAAATTTGATCCTTTGGTGAGACCTTTAGTTTGTTTTGGTTAAAATATGTTGATATGATTGTCACACAATATATCTTCATAGTATTAGCCCACTTTGAACCACACCTACTTTGACAACAAACTACTTAACACAAATGCCCTCCTTTGCTGCTACTATAGCAGTTATATACTTAGCCTTTTTGTTGTAGTATCCGTCACAATGTCTCAACTTTGGAACTCATCCAAATCCATCATGGAACATCCTTTCCATTACATTGTGCCACCCATAGCCTAAATTGAGATAAATTTAATTTGTATCTTGTGACACAAACTGTATCAATGTAACACTTTACAATGAACTACCTTTAACTATTTGTCACTTATACATGATATATTCTTAGTTCTTCCAAAGCTCATAAGAATATCTTTACTATCGTCTAATGATCATCTTATGAATCATTCTGGTATGTGCTCATAACATTTAGAGCATAGGACATTCTGGATATATACATATCATGGTATAATCGATTAAAATCTTCATGTGATTTTACTCACCAAGTGTTGAAACACTTGAATTTTGATACAATCCTTTTCATGCAGCAAGAACCTTTCTTGTTGTTTCCATATTGAACCCTTTCAATATCTCATATATGTATGTCTGGCACAACCATATTTGCGCCTCAATCTATCCATATAGATATTGATGCCAAATATTCCGGGTTTGCCCAAGTCTTTCATCGAAATCTTATTTTAATGAAATTCTTAACTTGTGTCAATATAAGATACATCATTTCCAATCAACAATATGTCCTCTACATAATGTATTAGAAATATGTCTCAGCGCTCCCACTTAATTTCTTGCAAATGCAAGCATCTTCATCATCTCCGATGAATTTAAACTCTTTTAACAGTTTCATCATGGTGAAGATTCCAACTCCGCTATGCTTACTTCAACTATTGAAGTTTTCATGCCCTTTTAGCACCCTTTGAATTAACAAAACCCTTCAGACCATGTCATGTACACGTCCTAGGTAACCGTTATATTAGAAGAACCTTGTTTTGTTTATTCAACTACCATATACCAAATTATATGTAGTGGTTGCTACATTAATCCGTCAAGACTATATATCGCTATGAAAGATCAAATCTTGTCATAGTCAAGTCCTTGAACATTGTCGTAAACTTCTTTCTGACATGTCGACTATTTCATAGATGTTAAACATCCATGTCTGTTTCTTTATAGATCCAAACACGACCGATATGCTTCATGCCTTTCCGGAGGGTCTTCCAAGTTCAGAAACTTGATTTCTCGTGTATGGATACTATCACGAATTCTATGACTTCTAGTCATTTTATGGAGTCAGGGCCCATCATCGCTTCTTTGCATGTAGTCGGTTCATCATTGTCAAAACAATAACGACTTTCTTATCAAATCACACTATTTGATTCTTACCCACCCACACAGTTCAATAGGAACTCTAATCTCCGAGATCACAACCTTTGTAATCACGGGAGCCATGAGCATTGTGGCCGCCACCGGGACACTTTCCGGCGCTGTGCTACTTAGCACATATAGCTAAGGTTCAACAACCTTATCAAGGTTCTATTGTCCTCCGACTTAACTTTTCGCGAAAATTCCTTCTCAAGAAACTTGACGTTCCAAGTAACAAACTCTTTTGTCCTCGGTGTTATGGAGAAATTCCCAACAAATTCTTTGGGATAACCTACAAAGACGTGCTTATCCGACTTTGGTTGTAAACTTTTTACTTATGCATAGCATACCAAAATTTAAGAAAAGACAATTCGGGTTTTATCCCAAACCATAACTTATATGGTGTCATTTCAACGGATCATGATGGTGCTCTTTTCAGTGTAAAAGCGGTAGTCTCTAAAGCTTCAATCCTTAAAATATAATGGCAGTTTTATAAATGACACCTTTGTTCTTACCATGCCAATCATGGTTTGATTTCATCTCTCGAATATGCCATACTCCTATGGTTTATCGGGAAACACAAATCATGGAACAATTCCTCAAACCTTAAGTGTTTTGCTAAACATGTAACTCAAATATCTTCCTTTATGGTCAAATCATAAACTTTTTATTTTCTTGTTACAATGATTTTCCACTTCATCTTGAAAGTCTTTGAATTTTTTTCAAATGTTTCATACTTCTTCCTTATTAAGTAAATATATAGATATATTCACTTAAATTTCTGGAGAAAGCATATGAAGCAAAAGGATCCATCGCATATGGCTACACATAATGGACTATATACATCAACATGCATAATATCCAATAAGTTAGTCATCCATTCCTCTTTGGCCTATGGACGGAGTTTCAATTATCTCGAGGAAAGTCTCACAAGCGTCAATTGATCAAAATCAAAGACTCCAAAAATCCATCAACATGGAGTTTCTTCATGTTTTCTTTCCAATATAATTTAAAACATCGATGTCACTTCATAAGTGATATTTTAATCATTTGTCTTGTGACATTTTAGCAATAGTGTTTATGGATGTGATTTCTCCCACTAGACTTGTAAAAGTTCATCCATCCTTTATGGAATATGGTAATTATTTGAACAACCATTGTTCTCGCAATACTGGAACAAAATAACAATTATTAAAAAAATCTTGAAGGCTAGGTTTGACGACAACGAAAAACACAATAACACTTTATTTGTTTTCGATGATCATCATCACTTATTCTCTTGCTAGTTACTTAGGCCATTTCAGTTCATGAATTGCATTGTCCTGTATGACACTTCATACCAACCAATTCGGTATCCAATACCTGTATCCAATACCTTAGAACCAGATTGTTTAACAAGCAAGGAATATAACCGTAACATGTATATCTTCTATATACTTAAGTTGGACATCCCCAACCTTTTTTTTTCTGCCAAATATTTTATAGATTCTCTTTCAACAATCCCTTTTCTTTTAAAAGAATCTATCAACATCAATAGTGGTGTCATTCACATGACACATAGTACAAAGTGTATGTAGTCAAATACTAATACCTTTGAACTTGCACTTTGAAGTGGATTACCATCATCAAATGTTTGGTGTTCTTTCAAAAATCCATTATTTAGTAATCTATTAGTGTAGTAAACATTTTACTTACATATTCTATTCATCCTTATCATGACAACTTTCATGATCAAGCTACTATAGCCTGTAAGGAAGAATCGCGAGTATAATGTTAGTTCCCAAAACCTTTTTGGGAGATCCAGATGCCTAGCATCTCCATCCTTCTCAAATTCTCATACAATATGAGAACATGTATTTTGCTAAATTATACTCTATCATAATGAAACCAAAACATTGTTTCAGATATCACAATATCTTCCACACATGATGGTTTCTGAAACAATTTTTCAGCTCCTAGATAATCTTGATATTAAAACAACTTTTGAATATCAATAATCATGGAGGTAAACATGATACTTTAGATACTAACATTGGAATTCTTACTCTTGATTTAATACTACTTATTAAACTTCACAGAGTAAATTAGAGTTTGCTGAAAGTTTGCAATAGGACTTCTAAACTTTAAATTGACATTAAAAAACAATACGATACCAGTTTACCAGTTCGTAAAGTAAATATCTAGAATTCTATAGTTCCATTATCTCAATTACAACTAAGCATAAGGTAGAAAACAAATGCCAATGACTACAAAAAACTATGCAAATTCACTTTGATTTAGTTTATGACAAATTTAGTTCGACTAATCCAAATTAGAAATGAACTCCCACTCAAAAACGACATCCCTCGTGCCTTTTTGGTGATTACATGAACGAAATCCACTACACCAAGTCCGATTATCACGTGAGTTGATGTAGCTTCAAAGGCGAGCATCTATATGGGCATCATATCAATTATATGACTCATGCTTAACCTTTCGGTCCGTGTTCCGAGGCTATGTCTGTACATGCTAGGCTCGCCAAGTAAGAACCTTAGTACTCGCATGTGTAAAACTGTCTTACACCCGTTTGTATGAAAGCATAGAGTCGAGTACACCCGATCATCACGTGATGTCTCGAAACACGATCCACAAAACGGTGCATAGTTAAGGAAGAACACATTTTTATCTTGATATCTAAATGAGGGATCATCTTACAATGCTACCGAAAACGCCAAACTAGAAGTATAAGATGCTAACATCTAATGTGTAAAGTGAGATGATATGGTCCATGCATTTGATCTCTATCATTTGCATCGTGGTATGACCTCTATCATTCCTTTGTGTGTAAGGCCAAGGTCTATGGAACTTACACGTTGAGTGTGTTGTAAGAGTATCTGTCATACATCTACCTACAACAATACCATATCAAGACACTAGCCCAACAACGATCTAAACTAGACGCCTCTAATTTATCAATTGCAAGTTTTACGTGGCTTAGGGCTTTCGGAGATAGAACCGTTCTTACCTATGAACATGAACCGCAACGAGGATAACCAAGTTATTAGCAACTCGTTGGTAAATCAGATATTGACTATAGTAGGAGAGATAGACACCCGCCAGCCACTTATGCAAAACAATTTGCATGTCAGTCGTGGAACCGGTCTCTGTACAATGACCGTGGCATCCTGCAAAACCACTACTAGAAAATCGCGTTGTTTTTATGCATTGCATCATCATGACCGCATGCTCATGTCATCATGCCACATTGCATTTGAGCATCGTTATGTCGTTATGCATTTGTTTGTCTAAAACTATCTTATAAAAGCCTATATTTGTTCTCTAAATATCCCCTGTCTTTATTTCCAATTAAAAACTCCGGTCTTTTCCGGGTCTTTTATTTGTCTAAAAAGTATTTACAAAAGTCTTTAAAAACTAAAACAAATAATATAAATATTTTGTAGGGGAGTCAGCCAGCCGCCAGGCCCAAAAGCCCAGCAGCTAGCCAACTACCACCCCACCCAAAACCTAGCTAGACCTAGCTATCCGCAGCACCGCCGCACTCCACCATCCGCACACCACCTGTGCAGCACCTACCCCGCCAGCCGCCAAAATTCCCGCCTGGGCGCCCTCCCCTGACCACTCCCGCTCGCTCCCAACCACCTGGACGCGCTCCCCCACGCGTGTCCCACCCCACCGACAGTTCTCCCGCCCACCTGCCTCGCTCGACCCGCGGACACGCGCATCGCGCACGCCACCTGGCCCACCACCTCGCCTCCGACCCACCTCGCGCCCGTGTCGTCTAACGACACCGCCGGCCAGATCTCCTCGACCTCCTCTCCACCGCCACGGTCGCGCCTGGGCGCCACCGAGCCGTCCTCATCGTGACCCCACGCCGTCGATGGCCACCACCGTGCGCCTCTCTGCCGCAGCAACGAGCGCCGTGTCCGCCGCCCATGGCCTTTGCCACACTGTCCTCGCTGCCCTCCCGTGAGTGCGCGGCCCCGCCTCCGACCGCTCCACGCCAAGCTCGCCTCGGTGACCTCGCGTACGACTATGACCCTAGGCGTACTCATCCCCGCCGGTTCCTGTTGATGAGGGCCTTGGAGTACCACCACGTGTTTATGGTATAGTGATGATATGCGGTTGGTGCTTCTAAGGTTTGGGAATGCCGTTGATGCGGCCCTTGTGCTAAGGAGGTGGGTGTAGTACTCTGCGGGCTACTGGACTCTGATGCGAGCATTTGTCCGAGGCGATAAGTTGCACATGAAGGCCTCTGCTGTGAAGATTGTCGTCCGAGTTCCAAATCCAAGATCACCGCCAAAGGAAAAGGACCGACAAGATCTTCTTCCAGGGCCCGAAGACCCGAGTCCGACACCGGCAAACGAAACCACGGAACCGACAAGTTCGCCTACCCAGACACCGTGCGACAAGATCTTCTCGGACCCGAAGACCACCAAGACTTCCGCTCGGCAACGCCAAGTTCTCCTTCCTGGCTTCGAAGCCCGACCCCGAGGACCGATCCACACATGCGACAAGTACTCCTTCCCGGATGCGATGCTCGAGAACCCGGACGCCAAGGTCACCATCGCAGAACGCCAAGTTCTTCATCCCGAACGCCAAGACCGACCCGATACGAGGACCCGACAAGATCTCCGCGATGACAAGATCGACACCGACCAGGGCGAATCCAATGCGCCCCGACGCCGAACCAAGTCCTTCTTCCCGGAACGCCAAGATCTACTCCATTGTCCGAGCACGTTCCCGCCGAGACCGATCCCCGTCGAACCCTGTCGAACCCCGAATCCCTCGGAGCCCAAGTTCGCCGAACCCTAATGTGATTCCCTATCCGAGACCCCCATTATTTTTATAATATGACATTATCGACTGTCGCATATTAAATTGTTCATCTCGCATGCACATCATAATCATGCCGGATCTTCTGTCGTAGTATTAAATATTGCATGCGGTGTTTCTTCTAGGGTTTGCTTCTTCACGGATTAGGCCGATGAGTTGATGCGAGTATCGACAAGTTCTTCGGTTATGATCCTTCGGCAGTGTTTTCCCAGGCGAGCATCTCTCCCCCTTTCTACCTATTTTGCATTTATAGTCTTTACTTCCTTCGGTTGATCTATTGCTATCTGTGTCGCGATGCTTTAGATCCGTGCACCAGTTATATCCTGTGCAGCCTCTATATTGCCATGGACACCTCCTAATACCTATTGGTTGGTAGATAGCTGGCCTTGCGAGTCGTAGTCGCTTGCTCAGGTGTGATGTCGTGTTGTCAAGTACCACAGTTGTTGGAATGCTGGCAGATGCTTATGGTGGAGATGTTTTTGGTGGATATGATCATGAGTTTAAATACAACTATAAAAATGCTAGATATAACTAATGCAGAGGCATCAGTGGGAAATAGATGTTATTTGGTTCTTCCACGCTCACTTGTGTCCCATAGGACCCCGAGTACTTGATACCTGTTCCTTGATTTTTCGCACTATCCACATCCGGGAGGCCTTATGGACCCCCCTGAGCCAGAGCTTGATTCATTTCTATTTCTTGGGGCCACAAAGTAGTTTGGGGCTTTATTTCTATCCTGTACTTATGCCATGCTTTACTGCTTTATTTAAGATTGTGCGTGGAGCACCTGTACTGTTTAGGATCACGGAGTGTTTTCGCGGTATCGATAAGCCCAGTCACACTTTCGGGTTCCCAGTCGTTTACAGCCATTGATGCAAACCCTGGGTCCGTTTCGGAGCCGGCCAACTTCGTTGTGGGTAGCTTAGTGGGGTGGCCCCCTGAAATATTTCTGAATCCTGTGATCGCTTTGTCGTGAATGCCTCGTTGGGTTTTGAGTTGGTTTTTCCGAGGTTGATCGAGTGTGTGTTGCTATTTGTGCACCCTTGCAGGGTAAAACTTTCTGAAAGCCGTGTCCGCGGTTATGGACGACT
Organism: Avena eriantha; assembly: GCA_910589775.1. NCBI lineage: Eukaryota > Viridiplantae > Streptophyta > Magnoliopsida > Poales > Poaceae > Avena > Avena eriantha. The sequence goes on from OU342745.1 coordinate 118,117,264, forward strand.
TGGAGCACAGTATCTCGATCATAGACAAGCATAACTAAAGTAGTGCTATAAATTTGACGTAATATATCTAACTTGTAATCAGCTTCACTATAACGGAATGGATATTAAAAAAAATGCCAACCACTGGTGGACCTGGATTGTTTTGTGATACCTGCCTAGTAAGTATTACAACTCCAATGGAATGAGATAAAAGTGCCAACAATTGCTGGGTTTTGGGATTCCTCAGGATAGTTATATCTGACTAGTAAATGTTCCAACTACAACGGAATGGTGAATAAAACTGCCCACTACTTATGCTATCAGGATGACTCCTACTATCTACACCTGACTAGTAAGTGCTTTAATTATAATGGGATGAATAAAACTGTCAACTGTGTGAGTTCCTTGGTCCGACTTCATCGTTTGTTCTCGAGGGGGAAATACCAGGATGGGTTTGTTTGGTGTTAGCTTCAGGTTGGATCCGAATAGGTCTTTCTTACCCCTCTCTAATAACCGCCAGTGATACGAGTCTCTATAGGTTGTTTAGTGCCGCTGCGCTGCCGCTTCAGTCCACCATACCTATGTAGGCGAGAGCCGCCGAATTCTAGCCTCGCCGTGTACTGGCCTCAGTACTGACGCTCCTCTTTTTCCTTTGCCCTTTGTCGGCACCCCTTTTGTTTTAGCAGGTTTGAGATCGCCGTCATTAGCAGGGTTACCCTTCCGGCTTGGCCTGGGCAGGGTTATGGACGCCATTGGTTATTCTTCAGGGCTCTTAGCCCCGTTTGCATCTTATCCATAGTCGGACGCTCTATCGTTTTCAAGGTGATTTGGATCTTTGTATATTATATATGTATTTTTGACTCATGGAGTCGCTGATGTATATATATGTTCTGTGGGTCCCATCGAGGACTGTTTTGTAATGGTATTACTTCGTTTTCCACCCGCACGAAAGTGCCTGGTGGGCGTCCTTGAATCGTTTCTATGCGGGTTTGGCGGAAAGGGCTAAAACTTGCATAGGGCCGATTCGAGGGTGTTACAGAGTGGTATCAGAGCTCAGCAGTTGCGATACCCTACAAGTCTAGCCTGTAGGATAACCTAGCTAACGGACGATCTAGAGTGTCAAAACTATTTTGAAAAAAAAATCGGTTGGATAGATCTGATTATGTCTGTTTTTACTCCTTACCCCTCTGCTGTTCTCCTCTCACCTCTGCGTGTTTGAATCTGCTCTCTTATCTTTTCTTCGAGTCCAGGAATTCTCGTGGTTGGGTTTCCATCGTACCTTCAAGGTTTCGCTTCCTCCTTTGGCAACGGTGTTTCTACATCCGGTCTTCATGCTTTCTGAGTGATCCTTTATCTGAGGTACCATTCTTTGTTCCTTGTTTGTGCCTTCCGGTGTTTTCCGACGCGACGACCTCCTCTACGCTAGATCCGATGCAGAGTCTGCATTTCTCCTTTGTTCCGAACCTCGCTTGTCGAGATCTTCAGTCTGTATTCCGAGAGTTGGTTGCCTAATTCTCCTATTCATGTGCAAAATAATGCTTTGAGTGCGGGATGGAGTAGCTACCATACCACTACTCTTATCATTCGCTTTGTACATTGAATCGGTGGATCTAGCAATTTTACTCCGTCCACGGAAGTTAGAGGTGGCTTTATTTGTTGATACCTCTATCTCCGCCTTTTGTTCCCGGAGTGTTCTCTCAACGATCATGGACAAGGACCTCTTGTTAGTGGTGTCGCGAGGATCGACACGAAGCGAGAAGATTCAGATCGCCGACCTTCTTTCCGGTACCATGAGGCGGATCTCGAGGGCGAGATCCATTGTTAGTGGTGTCGAATTGTGGCATCCCGCAAAACCACTACTAGAAAATCGCGTTGTTTTTGTGCATTGCATCATCATGACCGCATGCTCATGTCATCATGCCACATTGCATTTGAGCATCGTCATGTCATTATGCATTTGTTTGTCTAAAACTATCTTATAAAAGCCTATATTTGTTCTCTAAATATCCCCTGTCTTTATTTCCAATTAAAAACTCCGGTCTTTTCCGGGTCTTTTATTTGTCTAAAAAGTATTTACAAAAGTCTTTAAAAACTAAAACAAATAAAATAAATATTTTGTAGGGGAGTCAGCCAGCCACCAGGCCCAAAAGCCCAGCAGCTAGCCAACTACCACCCACCCAAAACCTAGCTAGCCCTAGCTATCCGCAGCACCGCCGCACTCCACCATCCGCACACCACCTGTGCAGCACCTACCCCGCCAGCCGCCAAAATTCCCGCCTGGGCGCCCTCCCCTGACCACTCCCGCTCGCTCCCAACCACCTGGACACGCCCCCCCCACGCGTGTCCCACCCCACCGACAGTTCTCCCGCCCACCTGCCTTGCTCGACCCGCGGACACGCGCATCGCGCACGCCACCCGGCCCCACCACCTCGCCTCCAACCCACCTCGCACCCGCGTCGTCTAACGACACCGCCGGCCAGATCTCCTCGACCTCCTCTCCACCACCACGGTCGCGCCTGGGCGCCACCGAGCCGTCCTCATCGTGACCCCACGCCGTTGATGGCCACCACCGTGTGCCTCTCTGCCGCAGCAACGAGCACCGTGTCCGCCGCCCATGGCCTTTGCCACACCGTCCTCGCCGCCCTCCCGCGAGTGCGCGACCCTGCCTCCGACCGCTCCACGCCAAGATCACCTCGGTGACCTCGCGTATGACTACGACCCCAGGCGTACTCATCCCCGCCGGTTCCTGTTGATGAGGGCCTTGGAGTACCACCACGTGTTTATGGTATAGTGATGATATGCGGTTGGTGCTTCTAAGGTTTGGGAATGCCGTTGATGCGGCCCTTGTGCTAAGGAGATGGGTGTAGTACTCTGCGGGCTATTGGACTCTGATGCGAGCATTTGTTCGAGGCGATAAGTTGCACATGAAGGCCTCTGCTGAGAAGATTGTCGTCCGAGTTCCAAATCCAAGATCACCGCCAAAGGAAAAGGACAGACAAGATCTTCTTCCAGGGCCCGAAGACCCGAGTCTGACACCGACAAACGAAACCGCGGAACCGACAAGTTCGCCTACCTGGACACCGTGGGACAAGATCTTCTCGGACCCGAAGACCACCAAGACTTTCGCTCGGCAACGCCAAGTTCTCCTTCCTGGCTTCGAAGCCCGACCTCGAGGACCGATCCACACATGCGACAAGTACTCCTTCCCGGATGCGATGCCCGAGAACCCGGACGCCAAAGTCACCATCGCAGAACACCAAGTTCTTCATCCCGAACGCCAAGACCGACCCGATATGAGGACCCGACAAGATCTCCGCGACGACAAGATCGACACCGACCAGGGCAAATCCAATGCGCCCCGACGCCGAACCAAGTCCTTCTTCCCGGAACGCCAAGATCTACTCCGTTGTCCGATCACGTTCCCGCCGAGACCGATCCCCGTCGAACCCTGTCAAACCCCGAATCCCTCGGAGCCCAAGTTCGCCGAACCCTAATGTGATTCCCTATCCGAGACCCCCATTATTTTTATAATATGACATTATCGACTGTCGCATATTAAAGTGTTCATCTCGCATGCATATCATAATCATGCCGGATCTTCTGCCGTAGTATTAAATATTGCATCCGGTGTTTCTTCTAGTGTTTGCTTCTTCGCGGATTAGGCCGATGAGTTGATGCGAGTATCGACAAGTTCTCCGGTTATGATCCTTCGGCAGTGTTTTCCCAGGCGAGCATCTCTCCCCCTTTCTACCTATTTTGCATTTATAGTCTTTACTTCCTTCGGTTGATCTATTGCTATCCGTGTCGCGATGCTTTAGATCCGTGCACCAGTTATATCCCGTGCAGCCTCTATATTGCCATGGACACCTCCTAATACCTGTTGGTTGGTATATAGCTGGCCTTGCGAGTCGTATTCGCTTGCTCAGGTGTGATGTCGTGTTGTCAAGTACCACAGTTGTTGGAATGCTGGCAGATGCTTATGGTGGAGATGTTTTTGGTGGATATGATCATGAGTTTAAATACAACTATAAAAATGCTAGATATAACTAATGCAGAGGCATCAGTGGGAAATAGATGTTATTTGGTTCTTCCACGCTCACTTGTGTCCCATAGGACCCCGAGTACTTGATACCTGTTCCTTGATTTTTCGCACTATCCACATCCGGGAGGCCTTATGGACCCCCCTGAGCCAGAGCTTGATTCATTTCTATTTCTTGGGGCCACAAAGTAGTTTGGGGCTTTATTTCTATCCTGTACTTATGCCATGCTTTACTGCTTTATTTAAGATTGTGCGTGGAGCACCTGTACTGTTTAGGATCACGGAGTGTTTTCGCGGTATCGATAAGCCCAGTCACACTTTCGGGTTCCCAGTCGTTTACAGCCATTGATGCAAACCCTGGGTCCGTTTCGGAGCCGGCCAACTTCGTTGCGGGTAGCTTAGTGGGGTGGCCCCCTGAAATATTTCTGAATCCTGTGATCGCTTTGTCGTGAATGCCTCGTTGGGTTTTGAGTTGGTTTTTCCGAGGTTGATCGAGTGTGTGTTGCTATTTGTGCACCCTTGCAGGGTAAAACTTTCTGAAAGCCGTGTCCGCGGTTATGGACGACTTGGAGCACAGTATCTCGATCATAGACAAGCATAACTAAAGTAGTGCTATAAATTTGACGTAATATATCTAACTTGTAATCAGCTTCACTATAACGGAATGGATATTAAAAAAAATGCCAACCACTGGTGGACCTGGATTGTTTTGTGATACCTGCCTAGTAAGTATTACAACTCCAATGGAATGAGATAAAAGTGCCAACAATTGCTGGGTTTTGGGATTCCTCAGGATAGTTATATCTGACTAGTAAATGTTCCAACTACAACGGAATGGTGAATAAAACTGCCCACTACTTATGCTATCAGGATGACTCCTACTATCTACACCTGACTAGTAAGTGCTTTAATTATAATGGGATGAATAAAACTGTCAACTGTGTGAGTTCCTTGGTCCGACTTCATCGTTTGTTCTCGAGGGGGAAATACCAGGATGGGTTTGTTTGGTGTTAGCTTCAGGTTGGATCCGAATAGGTCTTTCTTACCCCTCTCTAATAACCGCCAGTGATACGAGTCTCTATAGGTTGTTTAGTGCCGCTGCGCTGCCGCTTCAGTCCACCATACCTATGTAGGCGAGAGCCGCCGAATTCTAGCCTCGCCGTGTACTGGCCTCAGTACTGACGCTCCTCTTTTTCCTTTGCCCTTTGTCGGCACCCCTTTTGTTTTAGCAGGTTTGAGATCGCCGTCATTAGCAGGGTTACCCTTCCGGCTTGGCCTGGGCAGGGTTATGGACGCCATTGGTTATTCTTCAGGGCTCTTAGCCCCGTTTGCATCTTATCCGTAGTCGGACGCTCTATCGTTTTCAAGGTGATTTGGATCTTTGTATATTATATATGTATTTTTGACTCATGGAGTCGCTGATGTATATATATGTTCTGTGGGTCCCATCGAGGACTGTTTTGTAATGGTATTACTTCGTTTTCCACCCGCACGAAAGTGCCTGGTGGGCGTCCTTGAATCGTTTCTATGCGGGTTTGGCGGAAAGGGCTAAAACTTGCATAGGGCCGATTCGAGGGTGTTACAGAGTGGTATCAGAGCTCAGCAGTTGCGATACCCTACAAGTCTAGCCTGTAGGATAACCTAGCTAACGGACGATCTAGAGTGTCAAAACTATTTTGAAAAAAAAATCGGTTGGATAGATCTGATTATGTCTGTTTTTACTCCTTACCCCTCTGCTGTTCTCCTCTCACCTCTGCGTGTTTGAATCTGCTCTCTTATCTTTTCTTCGAGTCCAGGAATTCTCGTGGTTGGGTTTCCATCGTACCTTCAAGGTTTCGCTTCCTCCTTTGGCAACGGTGTTTCTACATCCGGTCTTCATGCTTTCTGAGTGATCCTTTATCTGAGGTACCATTCTTTGTTCCTTGTTTGTGCCTTCCGGTGTTTTCCGACGCGACGACCTCCTCTACGCTAGATCCGATGCAGAGTCTGCATTTCTCCTTTGTTCCGAACCTCGCTTGTCGAGATCTTCAGTCTGTATTCCGAGAGTTGGTTGCCTAATTCTCCTATTCATGTGCAAAATAATGCTTTGAGTGCGGGATGGAGTAGCTACCATACCACTACTCTTATCATTCGCTTTGTACATTGAATTGGTGGATCTAGCAATTTTACTCCGTCCACGGAAGTTAGAGGTGGCTTTATTTGTTGATACCTCTATCTCCGCCTTTTGTTCCCGGAGTGTTCTCTCAACGATCATGGACAAGGACCTCTTGTTAGTGGTGTCGCGAGGATCGACACGAAGCGAGAAGATTCAGATCGCCGACCTTCTTTCCGGTACCATGAGGCGGATCTCGAGGGCGAGATCCATTGTTAGTGGTGTCGAATTGTGGCATCCCGCAAAACCACTACTAGAAAATCGCGTTGTTTTTGTGCATTGCATCATCATGACCGCATGCTCATGTCATCATGCCACATTGCATTTGAGCATCGTCATGTCATTATGCATTTGTTTGTCTAAAACTATCTTATAAAAGCCTATATTTGTTCTCTAAATATCCCCTGTCTTTATTTCCAATTAAAAACTCCGGTCTTTTCCAGGTCTTTTATTTGTCTAAAAAGTATTTACAAAAGTCTTTAAAAACTAAAACAAATAAAATAAATATTTTGTAGGGGAGTCAGCCAGCCGCCAGGCCCAAAAGCCCAGCAGCTAGCCAACTACCACCCACCCAAAACCTAGCTAGCCCTAGCTATCCGCAGCACCGCCGCACTCCACCATCCGCACACCACCTGTGCAGCACCTACCCCGCCAGCCGCCAAAATTCCCGCCTGGGCGCCCTCCCCTGACCACTCCCGCTCGCTCCCAACCACCTGGACACGCCCCCCCACGCGTGTCCCACCCCACCGACAGTTCTCCCGCCCACCTGCCTTGCTCGACCCGCGGACACGCGCATCGCGCACGCCACCCGGCCCCACCACCTCGCCTCCAACCCACCTCGCACCCGCGTCGTCTAACGACACCGCCGGCCAGATCTCCTCGACCTCCTCTCCACCACCACGGTCGCGCCTGGGCGCCACCGAGCCGTCCTCATCGTGACCCCACGCCGTTGATGGCCACCACCGTGTGCCTCTCTGCCGCAGCAACGAGCACCGTGTCCGCCGCCCATGGCCTTTGCCACACCGTCCTCGCCGCCCTCCCGCGAGTGCGCGACCCTGCCTCCGACCGCTCCACGCCAAGATCACCTCGGTGACCTCGCGTATGACTACGACCCCAGGCGTACTCATCCCCGCCGGTTCCTGTTGATGAGGGCCTTGGAGTACCACCACGTGTTTATGGTATAGTGATGATATGCGGTTGGTGCTTCTAAGGTTTGGGAATGCCGTTGATGCGGCCCTTGTGCTAAGGAGATGGGTGTAGTACTCTGCGGGCTATTGGACTCTGATGCGAGCATTTGTTCGAGGCGATAAGTTGCACATGAAGGCCTCTGCTGAGAAGATTGTCGTCCGAGTTCCAAATCCAAGATCACCGCCAAAGGAAAAGGACAGACAAGATCTTCTTCCAGGGCCCGAAGACCCGAGTCTGACACCGACAAACGAAACCGCGGAACCGACAAGTTCGCCTACCTGGACACCGTGGGACAAGATCTTCTCGGACCCGAAGACCACCAAGACTTTCGCTCGGCAACGCCAAGTTCTCCTTCCTGGCTTCGAAGCCCGACCTCGAGGACCGATCCACACATGCGACAAGTACTCCTTCCCGGATGCGATGCCCGAGAACCCGGACGCCAAAGTCACCATCGCAGAACACCAAGTTCTTCATCCCGAACGCCAAGACCGACCCGATATGAGGACCCGACAAGATCTCCGCGACGACAAGATCGACACCGACCAGGGCAAATCCAATGCGCCCCGACGCCGAACCAAGTCCTTCTTCCCGGAACGCCAAGATCTACTCCGTTGTCCGATCACGTTCCCGCCGAGACCGATCCCCGTCGAACCCTGTCAAACCCCGAATCCCTCGGAGCCCAAGTTCGCCGAACCCTAATGTGATTCCCTATCCGAGACCCCCATTATTTTTATAATATGACATTATCGACTGTCGCATATTAAAGTGTTCATCTCGCATGCATATCATAATCATGCCGGATCTTCTGCCGTAGTATTAAATATTGCATCCGGTGTTTCTTCTAGTGTTTGCTTCTTCGCGGATTAGGCCGATGAGTTGATGCGAGTATCGACAAGTTCTCCGGTTATGATCCTTCGGCAGTGTTTTCCCAGGCGAGCATCTCTCCCCCTTTCTACCTATTTTGCATTTATAGTCTTTACTTCCTTCGGTTGATCTATTGCTATCCGTGTCGCGATGCTTTAGATCCGTGCACCAGTTATATCCCGTGCAGCCTCTATATTGCCATGGACACCTCCTAATACCTGTTGGTTGGTATATAGCTGGCCTTGCGAGTCGTATTCGCTTGCTCAGGTGTGATGTCGTGTTGTCAAGTACCACAGTTGTTGGAATGCTGGCAGATGCTTATGGTGGAGATGTTTTTGGTGGATATGATCATGAGTTTAAATACAACTATAAAAATGCTAGATATAACTAATGCAGAGGCATCAGTGGGAAATAGATGTTATTTGGTTCTTCCACGCTCACTTGTGTCCCATAGGACCCCGAGTACTTGATACCTGTTCCTTGATTTTTCGCACTATCCACATCCGGGAGGCCTTATGGACCCCCCTGAGCCAGAGCTTGATTCATTTCTATTTCTTGGGGCCACAAAGTAGTTTGGGGCTTTATTTCTATCCTGTACTTATGCCATGCTTTACTGCTTTATTTAAGATTGTGCGTGGAGCACCTGTACTGTTTAGGATCACGGAGTGTTTTCGCGGTATCGATAAGCCCAGTCACACTTTCGGGTTCCCAGTCGTTTACAGCCATTGATGCAAACCCTGGGTCCGTTCCGGAGCCGGCCAACTTCGTTGCGGGTAGCTTAGTGGGGTGGCCCCCTGAAATATTTCTGAATCCTATGATCGCTTTGTCGTGAATGCCTCGTTGGGTTTTGAGTTGGTTTTTCCGAGGTTGATCGAGTGTGTGTTGCTATTTGTGCACCCTTGCAGGGTAAAACTTTCTGAAAACTTTCCATTGGTTATTCTTCAGGGCTCTTAGCCCCATTTGCATCTTGTCCGTAGTCGGACGCTCTATCGTTTTCAAGGTGATTTGGATCTTTGTATATTATATCTGTATTCTTGACTCATGGAGTCGCTGATGTATATATATGTTCTGTGGGTCCCATCGACGACTGTTGTGTAATGGTATTACTTCGTTTTCCACCCGCACAAAAGTGCCTGGTGGGCGTCCTTGAATCGTTTCTATGCGGGTTTGGCGGAAAGGGCTAAAACTTGCATAGGGCCGATTCGAGGGTGTTACAATGACATGTAAGTTTGGTCTGGGCCGCTTCATCCCACTATGCCACCAATATCCAAAATACATAGAAGATGCAATAACATGATCATCATCGCCCACATATAAACATATGTGTACTACCCGTGCAAAGCAACTATGCATCGATCAGGCTCTGATACCACTGTTGGGTCCGCAACATAGAAAACAAAAAATTTCCTACGACGAGAACTACACGCCAAGATCTATCTACTAGGTACAGAGCAACGGGTGGACATACATCCATCGAGAACTTACCCTCGAAGACAATGAGTTTTGTTAACGAGTAGGAACTCGTGGTTGATGTAGTCGTACACTTGCCGATCTCAAGATCGTGATGAAGTCCAGCATGTCCGGCTCTAGCACGTCCATCAGATCTAGCTCCAGCACCACCAAGTCCAGCACCGCAAAGCGGCGGTGCATCCGTAATCGCGCACACGTCCGGTACCTCGACAACCTCCGTCCCTCGCTCCAGCAAAGCAGCGGAAGCAGCAACTCCTTTCCAGATAAAGCCACCGGGAACATGTATCTCACTAATCCGAGACCATGGGGAATAATACTAGAGGGGGAGAGAGATCCTTCAAAAGGAGGTGTGAGTGAGAAGTGAGGAGAGGGTGGCCTTTTATAGGAGGAGGGGGTGCCCCTCCCCATGGCCGGCGCCTCAAGGGGGTGCCCCTTCACCTCCTCCATTCATGTGGTGGTAACCCCTCCACATTAAAATGCCTCTTCACATTCCCTTTTAAAGTCCCCACTTTAAATGCATTAAATTTCTCCAAATTTAATGCTCTCTCATTTAATAAAACTCTCTCATTATTTTTATTCAGAATTTTGTTAATTACTTTAATTAAAAAACATTCACATAAACCCCCTGCAACATTTCAATATTATATGCAGAACCAATTTCAGCAATTTCACCTGAAACAGTTTCGGTGTCTATTGAAATAATTCCAATGCTTTCTTAAATCTTTATCTGAAACATATTTGCTCCAAATGGTGTCGGTATCCCTTAAGTGTGTCACCCTACGGTTCGCGAATAATGTAGACATGATCGAGACCCCTCTCAGATCAATAATCAGAAGCAGGACCTAGAGATCCATACTGATTCCTACACATTCAACAATGACTTCTGTGATCGTGAGAACCTTTAACACTAGTAACTAAATCCCTTTGTCTCGCGATATACTACATGTCCGAGATTCGATCATCGGTATCCCCATACCTAGTTTGATCACGTTGCCGACATGCACTCTTTTCTCGTTCCCGTGATATAACATTCTAGTGATCACATCACTTGCTTGCAAGATATCTTAATGTGATATCACCGAGAGGGCCCAGAGTATATCTATCCGTCATCAGGATTGACAAATTCCACTCTTTATCCATGAGCCTCAACATAACACCTTTGTAGTACTGAACCCACCTTTATAGTCACCCTGTTACGGTGTGACGTTTGGTGTTATCAAGATACTCTTCTAGTGTTAGCAATTAACATGATCTCATGGTCTAAGGACTAAGATTACTTCATATGATGTTATAGCAATATAAACATAATGACTTTGATCATAATGCTATACTTCAGATGAATGTTCATCACATCATTCAACTAATGTTGTGACCTTGTTATTAACAACATCCAATGTCCATGATCAGGAAACCTTGATCATCTTGTTAATCAACAAGCTAGTCCATAAGAGAGGCATAACTAGGAACCCTTTTTGTTTATTAAACACACATGTATTGATGTTTCCAATCAATACAATTATAGCATGCAAAATAAACATTTATCATAAACATGGAATAAGATAATAACCACTTCCCTCTCGGGCATATTCCCTTCAATATGTGCACTAGTTCGGCGAAGAGATAGTGAAATACAAGTGGTATGGATAAAATACAACGGTGCCAGAAAATAGTTTGATGGCATGAAAGTGACTAAAGGCAAACTGAAATAAAGATGGAAGCAAGAAAACATGTAACAAATATAGTTGCAAACGGTGTTTCAATGTTTAGAAACAAGGCCTAGGGATCATACTTTTGCTAGTGAACACTCTCATATAAATATCATCTCTTTATGATACTACTCTGAACTACTCTCCGGTTGGACACTCTAATCCATGGTAGGGCTATAACAACACTCCTCAAAGTTCATATTCCCCATCTAGATAATCCCACACTATCACCCTGAGCTCTAGATGGTTCCAACAAACACCACAATTTCATAGAAACATCTAACTCCAAATATAACTCATAACAAGTATTTGTAATCTCTAGCCTAAGTGCCACTATGGTGTGCACCCTGTCACTTTCACACACATGGGGTGAGAAGAGATCTATTAAAGAACTTGAGTAGCAAGGTAGATCTACTTGATTACAAAGCTCATGATCACAATATGATCATGCATAGAGAGAGATGAACACATAGCTGCCGGTAGAACCCTTAATCTCGAGAGAGAACTACTCCCTCCTCATCATGGGAGTCAGCAATGGCGATGGAGATGGCGGTGGAGTCAATGGAGATGGCGGTGAGGATGGTGAAGAGGCGGCGGCGGCGCGGAGGACTCCTTCCCCGCCGCCGGGATCACAGGGGAGCACCGCCCCTTAGCACCATTCCTTCATTGCTTATTGGGAGCCCTCTCCCATGGAGATGTGATCCATGGGGAGGCAAAAACGTGGTTTTGGTGGCTGCAAATTCGTGGGTGGAGGTGTCTCCCACGAATTAGGTTTCCTCCCTTTATATAGCTTCTCGGATTCCCATCACCCCATCTTGGGCTACAATAAATCGGGCCTATCGGGCCTGGCCAGACTCGGAATCAGCTAAATTTTATGTCCAGAACGGTTGTCGCGAAATTTCTAACAACTTTGTAGTTGAAGAGTTTTCTGTTTGACGCTGTCTTCTACCCGAAACATGACCATCTTCAAAAAGAGTTCTGAGAAAGATTTCTAAAAAATCTCAATTTAACTCCAACAAGGTTTCCAGTTGTATTCTTGGTAATTCCTACACGTCAAAGTGTAAAACAAGAACATTGTGCACTTTTGCAACTATTAGTAGGTTAGTCCAAATAAATCATAAACTTTATATAAAAAGGAGTTTCAAAAGCCTATTATTAGCATAAACCATCAAAAATTACATATACATTATGGACGTATCAACATCCCCAATCTTAGTTCCTTCTCGTCCTCGAGTAGGTAAACAGTAAAAACAATATAATTTTTGAGGTGACACGCAACCAACACAATCTTGATCATCATTATTATAAAAGCATTGATAGCTGGGATCAAGGTACTCTAAACATGAACATGAAAGATAGAGTTCTAACAATAAGACATAACAACTATGTTGTAGCATGAAAAGGTACAAACAAAAACTTCATGAATAACAATGCTTTGAAAGACATTTGTTTGTTTCACATAAAGAAAACACAATGAGAATGGTATTTAGCTTGTCCCTCATAGTGTAGCAAAACATAAATGCATAGGACACCTTCAAAGTTAATAAGGGTGACTAGATACAAATAGTTTAAGAACAAGCAATATCAAAGTTATGCATCAATCAACAAGTTTTGGGACAATGAACATTAAACTAAGCATGGCCACTATACTCTCTTAATAGGTGCATAAAGATAGAAGATGGAGACTCAACATAAAAGTAAAAGAAAGGCCTTCATAGAAGGAAGCAGGGATTCAAGTCTCATAAGGAGCTTTCAAAAATTATGGTACTTATTAGCTTTCAGCTCTCATTGCCCCTATCGTAATCATCTTGAAGTGATTAAGGTTAAAGTGAACAAAATATGGAGTATATGCTTGACAAAGTATAAGTTGGCAATCTCATGTCCCTTGAATACGAGGGCCGCTCCTCATGCTACTCAAGTTGAGTTATTGGTAAATTCTTGTCATAGTAAGTACATGTGTATCATAGAGAACCTCCAACGAGGTACCCCTTGCCCAATGATACGGAAGAATCCCCATATCAAAATGACAAGGCAAGCAGACAACGAGCATCTCAGCAATCTTCTTATTTACCATGAGAAAATGGTGCTTTTTTCTCTCTTTCCTCTTTTCTCATATCTCTTTTTTTGTTTTTATCTTTTTCTCAATCTCTATCTCTTTTTATAAGAAGAATGCTTCATAGATTGCTCATTATGGTTGAGCTGCAGGTTTCCACCATGATTAGGCATTAATTAGACCAGTGGCCCAAGCGTTTCTCTAACACACATACATAACTCCATGGACTTACAAGCTCCCCTTTCATTTCACACCGACGACATCCATAGACAAAAGAGCATGATATCAACTAGGTACAATATACAAGTGCAATGTTGAAAGCATTCCCTAACCCTAGGTGGGCCCCACTTGGGCGGCCCATGATGTCTACGCACTTCTATTCTTATAGACAGTTGTTGGGCCTCCAAGTGCAGAGGTTTGTAGAACAGCAGCAAGTTTTCCCTTAAGTGTATCACCCAACGTTTATCGAACTCAGAGAGGAAGTGGTCAAAGGTATCCCTCTCAATCAACCCTGCAATCAAGATACAAGAAGTCTCTTGTGTCCCTAACACACCCAATACACTTGTCAGGTGTATAGGTGCACTAGTTCGGCGAAGAGATAGTGAAATACAAGTGGTATGGATAAAAGACAACGGTGTCAGAAAATAGCTTGATGGCATGAAAGAGACTAAAGGCAAACTGAAATAAAGATGGAAGCAAGAAAACATGTAACAAATCTAGTTGCAAACGGTGTTTCAATGTTTAGAAACAAGGCCTAGGGATCATACTTTCGCTAGTGAACACTCTCATATAAATATCATCTCTTTATGATACTACTCTGAACTACTCTCCGGTTGGACACTATAATCCATGGTAGGGCTATAACAACAATCCTCAAAGTTCATATTCCCCATCTAGATAACCCCACACTGTCACCCTGAGCTCTAGATGGTTCCAACAAACACCACAATTTCATAGAAACATCTAACTCCAAATATAACTCATAACAAGTATTTGTAATCTCTAGCCTAAGTGCCACTATGGTGTGCACCCTGTCACTTTCACACACATGGGGTGAGCAGAGATCTATTAAAGAACTTGAGTAGCAAGGTAGATCTACTTGATTACAAAGCTCATGATCACAATATGATCATGCATAGAGAGAGATGAACACATAGCTACCGGTAGAACCCTTAATATCGAGAGAGAACTACTCCCTCCTCACCATGGGAGTCGGAAATGGCGATGGAGATGGCGGTGGACTCGATGGAGATGGCGGTGAGGATGGTGAAGAGGCGGCGGTGGCGCGGAGGACTCCTTCCCCGCCGCCGGGATCACAGGGGAGCACCGCCCCTTAGCACCATTCCTTCATTGCTTATTGGGAGCCCTCTCCCATGGAGATGTGATCCATGGGGAGGCAAAAACGTGGTTTTGGTGGCTGCAAATTCGTGGGTGGAGGTGTCTCCCACGAATTAGGTTTCCTCCCTTTATATAGCTTCTCGGATTCCCATCACCCCATCTTGGGCTACAATAAATCGGGCCTATCGGGCCTGGCCAGACTCGGAATCAGCTAAATTTTATGTCCAGAACGGTTGTCGCGAAATTTCTAACAACTTTGTAGTTGAAGAGTTTTCTGTTTGACGCTGTCTTCTACCCGAAACATGACCATCTTCAAAAAGAGTTCTGAGACAGATTTCTAAAAAATCTCAATTTAACTCCAACAAGGTTTCCAGTTGTATTCTTGGTAATTCCTACACGTCAAAGTGTAAAACAAGAACATTGTGCACTTTTGCAACTATTAGTAGGTTAGTCCAAATAAATCATAAACTTTATATAAAAAGGAGTTTCAAAAGCCTATTATTAGCATAAACCATCAAAAATTACATATACATTATGGACGTATCAACATCCCCAATCTTAGTTCCTTCTCGTCCTCGAGTAGGTAAACGGTAAAAACAATATAATTTTTGAGGTGACACGCAGCCAACACAATCTTGATCATCATTATTGTAAAAGCATTGATAGCTGGGATCAAGGTACTCTAAACATGAACATGAAAGATAGAGTTCTAACAATAAGACATAACAACTATGTTGTAGCATGAAAAGGTACAAACAAAAAAATCATGAATAACAATGCTTTGAAAGACATTTGTTTGTTTCACATAAAGAAAACACAATGAGAATGGTATTTAGCTTGTCCCTCATAGTGTAGCAAAACATAAATGCATAGGACACCTTCAAAGTTCATAAGGGTGACTAGATACAAATAGTTTAAGAACAAGCAATATCAAAGTTATGGATCAATCAACAAGTTTTGGGACAATGAACATTAAACTAAGAATGGCCACTATACTCTCTTAAAAGGTGCATAAAGATAGAAGATGGAGACTCAACATAAAAGTAAAAGAAAGGCCTTCATAGAAGGAAGCAGGGATTCAAGTCTCATAAAGAGCTTCCAAAAATTATGGTACTTATTAGCTTTCAGCCCTCATTGCCCCTATCATAATCATCTTGAAGTGATTAAGGTTAAAGTGAACAAACTATGGAGTATATGCTTGACAAAGTATAAGTTGGCAATCTCATGTCCCTTGAATACGAGGGCCGCTCCTCATGCTACTCAAGTTCAGTTACTGGTAAATTCTTATCATAGTAAGTACATGTGTATCATAGAGAACCTCTAACGGGGTACCCCTTGCCCGATGATACGGAAGAATCCCCATATCAAAATAACAAGGCAAGGAGACAACGAGCATCTCAGGAATCTTCTTATTTACCATGGGAAAATGGTGTTTTTTTCTCTCTTTCCTCTTTTCTCATATCTTTTTTTTTGTTTTTCTCTTTTTCTCAATCTCTATCTCTTTTTTATAAGAAGAATGCTTCATTGATTGCTCATTATGGTTACGCTGCAGGTTTCCACCATGATTAGGCATGGATTAGACCAGCGGCCCAGGCGTTTCTCTAACACACATACATAACTCAATGGACTTACAAGCTCCCCTTTCATTTCACACCGACGACATCCATAGACAAAAGAGCATGATATCAACTAGGTACAATATACAAGTGCAATGTTGAAAGCATTCCCTAACCCTAGGTGGGCCCCACTTGGGCGGCCCATGATGTCTACGCACTTCTATTCTTATAGACAGTTGTTGGGCCTCCAAGTGCAGAGGTTTGTAGAACAGCAGCAAGTTTTCCCTTAAGTGTATCACCCAACGTTTATCGAACTCAGAGAGGAAGTGGTCAAAGGTATCCCTCTCAATCAACCCTGCAATCAAGATACAAGAAGTCTCTTGTGTCCCTAACACACCCAATACACTTGTCAGGTGTATAGGTGCACTAGTTCGGCGAAGAGATAGTGAAATACAAGTGGTATGGATAAAAGACAACGGTGTCAGAAAATAGCTTGATGGCATGAAAGAGACTAAAGGCAAACTGAAATAAAGATGGAAGCAAGAAAACATGTAACAAATCTAGTTGCAAACGGTGTTTCAATGTTTAGAAACAAGGCCTAGGGATCATACTTTCGCTAGTGAACACTCTCATATAAATATCATCTCTTTATGATACTACTCTGAACTACTCTCCGGTTGGACACTATAATCCATGGTAGGGCTATAACAACAATCCTCAAAGTTCATATTCCCCATCTAGATAACCCCACACTGTCACCCTGAGCTCTAGATGGTTCCAACAAACACCACAATTTCATAGAAACATCTAACTCCAAATATAACTCATAACAAGTATTTGTAATCTCTAGCCTAAGTGCCACTATGGTGTGCACCCTGTCACTTTCACACACATGGGGTGAGCAGAGATCTATTAAAGAACTTGAGTAGCAAGGTAGATCTACTTGATTACAAAGCTCATGATCACAATATGATCATGCATAGAGAGAGATGAACACATAGCTACCGGTAGAACCCTTAATATCGAGAGAGAACTACTCCCTCCTCACCATGGGAGTCGGAAATGGCGATGGAGATGGCGGTGGACTCGATGGAGATGGCGGTGAGGATGGTGAAGAGGCGGCGGTGGCGCGGAGGACTCCTTCCCCGCCGCCGGGATCACAGGGGAGCACCGCCCCTTAGCACCATTCCTTCATTGCTTATTGGGAGCCCTCTCCCATGGAGATGTGATCCATGGGGAGGCAAAAACGTGGTTTTGGTGGCTGCAAATTCGTGGGTGGAGGTGTCTCCCACGAATTAGGTTTCCTCCCTTTATATAGCTTCTCGGATTCCCATCACCCCATCTTGGGCTACAATAAATCGGGCCTATCGGGCCTGGCCAGACTCGGAATCAGCTAAATTTTATGTCCAGAACGGTTGTCGCGAAATTTCTAACAACTTTGTAGTTGAAGAGTTTTCTGTTTGACGCTGTCTTCTACCCGAAACATGACCATCTTCAAAAAGAGTTCTGAGACAGATTTCTAAAAAATCTCAATTTAACTCCAACAAGGTTTCCAGTTGTATTCTTGGTAATTCCTACACGTCAAAGTGTAAAACAAGAACATTGTGCACTTTTGCAACTATTAGTAGGTTAGTCCAAATAAATCATAAACTTTATATAAAAAGGAGTTTCAAAAGCCTATTATTAGCATAAACCATCAAAAATTACATATACATTATGGACGTATCAACATCCCCAATCTTAGTTCCTTCTCGTCCTCGAGTAGGTAAACGGTAAAAACAATATAATTTTTGAGGTGACACGCAGCCAACACAATCTTGATCATCATTATTGTAAAAGCATTGATAGCTGGGATCAAGGTACTCTAAACATGAACATGAAAGATAGAGTTCTAACAATAAGACATAACAACTATGTTGTAGCATGAAAAGGTACAAACAAAAAAATCATGAATAACAATGCTTTGAAAGACATTTGTTTGTTTCACATAAAGAAAACACAATGAGAATGGTATTTAGCTTGTCCCTCATAGTGTAGCAAAACATAAATGCATAGGACACCTTCAAAGTTCATAAGGGTGACTAGATACAAATAGTTTAAGAACAAGCAATATCAAAGTTATGGATCAATCAACAAGTTTTGGGACAATGAACATTAAACTAAGAATGGCCACTATACTCTCTTAAAAGGTGCATAAAGATAGAAGATGGAGACTCAACATAAAAGTAAAAGAAAGGCCTTCATAGAAGGAAGCAGGGATTCAAGTCTCATAAAGAGCTTCCAAAAATTATGGTACTTATTAGCTTTCAGCCCTCATTGCCCCTATCATAATCATCTTGAAGTGATTAAGGTTAAAGTGAACAAACTATGGAGTATATGCTTGACAAAGTATAAGTTGGCAATCTCATGTCCCTTGAATACGAGGGCCGCTCCTCATGCTACTCAAGTTCAGTTACTGGTAAATTCTTATCATAGTAAGTACATGTGTATCATAGAGAACCTCTAACGGGGTACCCCTTGCCCGATGATACGGAAGAATCCCCATATCAAAATAACAAGGCAAGGAGACAACGAGCATCTCAGGAATCTTCTTATTTACCATGGGAAAATGGTGTTTTTTTCTCTCTTTCCTCTTTTCTCATATCTTTTTTTTTGTTTTTCTCTTTTTCTCAATCTCTATCTCTTTTTTATAAGAAGAATGCTTCATTGATTGCTCATTATGGTTACGCTGCAGGTTTCCACCATGATTAGGCATGGATTAGACCAGCGGCCCAGGCGTTTCTCTAACACACATACATAACTCAATGGACTTACAAGCTCCCCTTTCATTTCACACCGACGACATCCATAGACAAAAGAGCATGATATCAACTAGGTACAATATACAAGTGCAATGTTGAAAGCATTCCCTAACCCTAGGTGGGCCCCACTTGGGCGGCCCATGATGTCTACGCACTTCTATTCTTATAGACAGTTGTTGGGCCTCCAAGTGCAGAGGTTTGTAGAACAGCAGCAAGTTTTCCCTTAAGTGTATCACCCAACGTTTATCGAACTCAGAGAGGAAGTGGTCAAAGGTATCCCTCTCAATCAACCCTGCAATCAAGATACAAGAAGTCTCTTGTGTCCCTAACACACCCAATACACTTGTCAGGTGTATAGGTGCACTAGTTCGGCGAAGAGATAGTGAAATACAAGTGGTATGGATAAAAGACAACGGTGTCAGAAAATAGCTTGATGGCATGAAAGAGACTAAAGGCAAACTGAAATAAAGATGGAAGCAAGAAAACATGTAACAAATCTAGTTGCAAACGGTGTTTCAATGTTTAGAAACAAGGCCTAGGGATCATACTTTCGCTAGTGAACACTCTCATATAAATATCATCTCTTTATGATACTACTCTGAACTACTCTCCGGTTGGACACTATAATCCATGGTAGGGCTATAACAACAATCCTCAAAGTTCATATTCCCCATCTAGATAACCCCACACTGTCACCCTGAGCTCTAGATGGTTCCAACAAACACCACAATTTCATAGAAACATCTAACTCCAAATATAACTCATAACAAGTATTTGTAATCTCTAGCCTAAGTGCCACTATGGTGTGCACCCTGTCACTTTCACACACATGGGGTGAGCAGAGATCTATTAAAGAACTTGAGTAGCAAGGTAGATCTACTTGATTACAAAGCTCATGATCACAATATGATCATGCATAGAGAGAGATGAACACATAGCTACCGGTAGAACCCTTAATATCGAGAGAGAACTACTCCCTCCTCACCATGGGAGTCGGAAATGGCGATGGAGATGGCGGTGGACTCGATGGAGATGGCGGTGAGGATGGTGAAGAGGCGGCGGTGGCGCGGAGGACTCCTTCCCCGCCGCCGGGATCACAGGGGAGCACCGCCCCTTAGCACCATTCCTTCATTGCTTATTGGGAGCCCTCTCCCATGGAGATGTGATCCATGGGGAGGCAAAAACGTGGTTTTGGTGGCTGCAAATTCGTGGGTGGAGGTGTCTCCCACGAATTAGGTTTCCTCCCTTTATATAGCTTCTCGGATTCCCATCACCCCATCTTGGGCTACAATAAATCGGGCCTATCGGGCCTGGCCAGACTCGGAATCAGCTAAATTTTATGTCCAGAACGGTTGTCGCGAAATTTCTAACAACTTTGTAGTTGAAGAGTTTTCTGTTTGACGCTGTCTTCTACCCGAAACATGACCATCTTCAAAAAGAGTTCTGAGACAGATTTCTAAAAAATCTCAATTTAACTCCAACAAGGTTTCCAGTTGTATTCTTGGTAATTCCTACACGTCAAAGTGTAAAACAAGAACATTGTGCACTTTTGCAACTATTAGTAGGTTAGTCCAAATAAATCATAAACTTTATATAAAAAGGAGTTTCAAAAGCCTATTATTAGCATAAACCATCAAAAATTACATATACATTATGGACGTATCAACATCCCCAATCTTAGTTCCTTCTCGTCCTCGAGTAGGTAAACGGTAAAAACAATATAATTTTTGAGGTGACACGCAGCCAACACAATCTTGATCATCATTATTGTAAAAGCATTGATAGCTGGGATCAAGGTACTCTAAACATGAACATGAAAGATAGAGTTCTAACAATAAGACATAACAACTATGTTGTAGCATGAAAAGGTACAAACAAAAAAATCATGAATAACAATGCTTTGAAAGACATTTGTTTGTTTCACATAAAGAAAACACAATGAGAATGGTATTTAGCTTGTCCCTCATAGTGTAGCAAAACATAAATGCATAGGACACCTTCAAAGTTCATAAGGGTGACTAGATACAAATAGTTTAAGAACAAGCAATATCAAAGTTATGGATCAATCAACAAGTTTTGGGACAATGAACATTAAACTAAGAATGGCCACTATACTCTCTTAAAAGGTGCATAAAGATAGAAGATGGAGACTCAACATAAAAGTAAAAGAAAGGCCTTCATAGAAGGAAGCAGGGATTCAAGTCTCATAAAGAGCTTCCAAAAATTATGGTACTTATTAGCTTTCAGCCCTCATTGCCCCTATCATAATCATCTTGAAGTGATTAAGGTTAAAGTGAACAAACTATGGAGTATATGCTTGACAAAGTATAAGTTGGCAATCTCATGTCCCTTGAATACGAGGGCCGCTCCTCATGCTACTCAAGTTCAGTTACTGGTAAATTCTTATCATAGTAAGTACATGTGTATCATAGAGAACCTCTAACGGGGTACCCCTTGCCCGATGATACGGAAGAATCCCCATATCAAAATAACAAGGCAAGGAGACAACGAGCATCTCAGGAATCTTCTTATTTACCATGGGAAAATGGTGTTTTTTTCTCTCTTTCCTCTTTTCTCATATCTTTTTTTTTGTTTTTCTCTTTTTCTCAATCTCTATCTCTTTTTTATAAGAAGAATGCTTCATTGATTGCTCATTATGGTTACGCTGCAGGTTTCCACCATGATTAGGCATGGATTAGACCAGCGGCCCAGGCGTTTCTCTAACACACATACATAACTCAATGGACTTACAAGCTCCCCTTTCATTTCACACCGACGACATCCATAGACAAAAGAGCATGATATCAACTAGGTACAATATACAAGTGCAATGTTGAAAGCATTCCCTAACCCTAGGTGGGCCCCACTTGGGCGGCCCATGATGTCTACGCACTTCTATTCTTATAGACAGTTGTTGGGCCTCCAAGTGCAGAGGTTTGTAGAACAGCAGCAAGTTTTCCCTTAAGTGTATCACCCAACGTTTATCGAACTCAGAGAGGAAGTGGTCAAAGGTATCCCTCTCAATCAACCCTGCAATCAAGATACAAGAAGTCTCTTGTGTCCCTAACACACCCAATACACTTGTCAGGTGTATAGGTGCACTAGTTCGGCGAAGAGATAGTGAAATACAAGTGGTATGGATAAAAGACAACGGTGTCAGAAAATAGCTTGATGGCATGAAAGAGACTAAAGGCAAACTGAAATAAAGATGGAAGCAAGAAAACATGTAACAAATCTAGTTGCAAACGGTGTTTCAATGTTTAGAAACAAGGCCTAGGGATCATACTTTCGCTAGTGAACACTCTCATATAAATATCATCTCTTTATGATACTACTCTGAACTACTCTCCGGTTGGACACTATAATCCATGGTAGGGCTATAACAACAATCCTCAAAGTTCATATTCCCCATCTAGATAACCCCACACTGTCACCCTGAGCTCTAGATGGTTCCAACAAACACCACAATTTCATAGAAACATCTAACTCCAAATATAACTCATAACAAGTATTTGTAATCTCTAGCCTAAGTGCCACTATGGTGTGCACCCTGTCACTTTCACACACATGGGGTGAGCAGAGATCTATTAAAGAACTTGAGTAGCAAGGTAGATCTACTTGATTACAAAGCTCATGATCACAATATGATCATGCATAGAGAGAGATGAACACATAGCTACCGGTAGAACCCTTAATATCGAGA
Organism: Avena eriantha; assembly: GCA_910589775.1. NCBI lineage: Eukaryota > Viridiplantae > Streptophyta > Magnoliopsida > Poales > Poaceae > Avena > Avena eriantha. The sequence continues at coordinate 118,140,113 of OU342745.1, forward strand.
GAGAACTACTCCCTCCTCACCATGGGAGTCGGAAATGGCGATGGAGATGGCGGTGGACTCGATGGAGATGGCGGTGAGGATGGTGAAGAGGCGGCGGTGGCGCGGAGGACTCCTTCCCCGCCGCCGGGATCACAGGGGAGCACCGCCCCTTAGCACCATTCCTTCATTGCTTATTGGGAGCCCTCTCCCATGGAGATGTGATCCATGGGGAGGCAAAAACGTGGTTTTGGTGGCTGCAAATTCGTGGGTGGAGGTGTCTCCCACGAATTAGGTTTCCTCCCTTTATATAGCTTCTCGGATTCCCATCACCCCATCTTGGGCTACAATAAATCGGGCCTATCGGGCCTGGCCAGACTCGGAATCAGCTAAATTTTATGTCCAGAACGGTTGTCGCGAAATTTCTAACAACTTTGTAGTTGAAGAGTTTTCTGTTTGACGCTGTCTTCTACCCGAAACATGACCATCTTCAAAAAGAGTTCTGAGACAGATTTCTAAAAAATCTCAATTTAACTCCAACAAGGTTTCCAGTTGTATTCTTGGTAATTCCTACACGTCAAAGTGTAAAACAAGAACATTGTGCACTTTTGCAACTATTAGTAGGTTAGTCCAAATAAATCATAAACTTTATATAAAAAGGAGTTTCAAAAGCCTATTATTAGCATAAACCATCAAAAATTACATATACATTATGGACGTATCAACATCCCCAATCTTAGTTCCTTCTCGTCCTCGAGTAGGTAAACGGTAAAAACAATATAATTTTTGAGGTGACACGCAGCCAACACAATCTTGATCATCATTATTGTAAAAGCATTGATAGCTGGGATCAAGGTACTCTAAACATGAACATGAAAGATAGAGTTCTAACAATAAGATATAACAACTATGTTGTAGCATGAAAAGGTACAAACAAAAAAATCATGAATAACAATGCTTTGAAAGACATTTGTTTGTTTCACATAAAGAAAACACAATGAGAATGGTATTTAGCTTGTCCCTCATAGTGTAGCAAAACATAAATGCATAGGACACCTTCAAAGTTCATAAGGGTGACTAGATACAAATAGTTTAAGAACAAGCAATATCAAAGTTATGGATCAATCAACAAGTTTTGGGACAATGAACATTAAACTAAGAATGGCCACTATACTCTCTTAAAAGGTGCATAAAGATAGAAGATGGAGACTCAACATAAAAGTAAAAGAAAGGCCTTCATAGAAGGAAGCAGGGATTCAAGTCTCATAAAGAGCTTCCAAAAATTATGGTACTTATTAGCTTTCAGCCCTCATTGCCCCTATCATAATCATCTTGAAGTGATTAAGGTTAAAGTGAACAAACTATGGAGTATATGCTTGACAAAGTATAAGTTGGCAATCTCATGTCCCTTGAATACGAGGGCCGCTCCTCATGCTACTCAAGTTCAGTTACTGGTAAATTCTTATCATAGTAAGTACATGTGTATCATAGAGAACCTCTAACGGGGTACCCCTTGCCCGATGATACGGAAGAATCCCCATATCAAAATAACAAGGCAAGGAGACAACGAGCATCTCAGGAATCTTCTTATTTACCATGGGAAAATGGTGTTTTTTTCTCTCTTTCCTCTTTTCTCATATCTTTTTTTTTGTTTTTCTCTTTTTCTCAATCTCTATCTCTTTTTTATAAGAAGAATGCTTCATTGATTGCTCATTATGGTTACGCTGCAGGTTTCCACCATGATTAGGCATGGATTAGACCAGCGGCCCAGGCGTTTCTCTAACACACATACATAACTCAATGGACTTACAAGCTCCCCTTTCATTTCACACCGACGACATCCATAGACAAAAGAGCATGATATCAACTAGGTACAATATACAAGTGCAATGTTGAAAGCGTTCACCATGACATCATGGTTCTGCTAATCCCCAACATATAAGTGCAAGCATATACAACATAGATGACACGATGGTTCAAGTTTATTAGGGGCAAGAAAAGTAAAGTGTGCCATCAAGTTCGTGACAGCTTTAATCACTAGTTTTCTCATAACAAGTTTAATTCAGACTATAGATAAAAACATGAATATACTTGGAATAGCAAATGCTAATAGGTAGGTATGGTGGACTCTTTGGAACAACTTGGTTTGATTTGGAATTGGATGCATGAGTGGAACTCATACTTGGTTATGGAGGCTAGCAAAAGACTAGGAGCGACCAACTAAGAGAGCAATAATGGCCATAATCATGCAAAGCGACAAAACATCATTCATTAAAGCATAAAGTGATATTAGAAGTCGAAAACTAAAGGATCATAAAGGCTATGGTGACTTGGGATAGTCTTAACATGGTGTGAGCATGCGCCAAGTCAACCCAAATAAAGCATCAAAGGAGAATACCACAATACTATGCTTTAATATGCTAAAACAACGCATGATTCTTTCAAGGCACATTAAGCAATCTCAATTGTTTATAACATGGCATGATACAAAAAAATCACTAAGCATAAAGCCAAAACAATATCAAGCATGACATAATAAAGTCTAAGTCACAGTCAAAAACAAGCTCCTTTTTACCACTTAAGCATGAACTTTTCCTACTCTTTTCCAATCCAAACAAATCTTATTTGAAAACTAATGCATGAATGAGGGGTTCCAACAAATTTATTCAAGCAAACTAAGAAAACTAAGCAAACGAAAACCAAAAACAAAAACGATGACGCTCCAAGAACAACACAACTGTGCGTGAAACAATAAAAATGAAGTATTTGGAATAAACCTGAGATTTTTATTGATGAAGAGGGGATGCCTTGGGCATACCCAAGCTTTGACGCTTGTACTTATTGAATATTTATTGGGGTGACACGGGTGGCATCCCCAAACTTGAGCTTTTGTCCATTCTTCATCTCATTACATCATTCTTTCCCTACACCTAAAAATGTCCTTCATACAAAACTTCACACAAACTTCATTAGCAACATTAGTGCATTCAAAAGATAATAAACCTTTGGGTTTTAGTTTTAAAACAGAAAAACTTTCATTAAAAACACAAGCTACTGTAGCAGTTCCCTCAAAAAGCTCAATTCCCCAAAAAGAACCTAAAATGAATCAACAAGAAGCAAATGCAATAATGGCAGAAATCTTTCAAAACAGACCAGCAGGTAAAAACCAATTGTTTCGAAGACCTTATGTTGCTCAAATCGAAAAGTGTTGATCTAACGAAAGTTGGATAACAACCTGGGGCAGAAGCACAACAAATTACAGCTCAAACCAACATACGGAGATTTTACACGAATTTTTACAGTGAAGCACAAAAATCTGTTTTGGGACAACAACTTTCCCAAACATTACTTCTCTCTCATTAGAGGTTACTCTTGGCACAAAAAGCAAATAAAAAGTATAAGGAGCGGTTATTACAGAGGTAATAACTTCCAAGACTCAACTAAAACTTTTGGGTTATCTACCAATAAGTACTTTTCTTTAACGCCTTTAAGTTAGGGATGATAGTTTGAGAAGGTGCTCACATAAGAAATATGAATTGAAGTAAAAGAGAGCATCAAGAAGCAAAGTCAAAGCATATTTAAGTCTAACCCACTTCCTATGCATAGGAATCTTGTAAAGAAACAAGTCATGAAAGCACAAAGCAACAAGCATAGTAAAGCAAAACAAGTGCAACTTCAAGACTTTCAACATAAAGAGGGGAAACTTAATATTATTGAGATGCATAAAACCATCTTTCCCTCTCTCATAATAACTTTCAATAGCAACATGAATAAAATTAACAATATAAATATCACATAAAACATTCTTATCATGAGCCACATGCATAAAATAATTAATACTCTCCACATAAACATAGTCATTCTTATTAATCATAGTGGGAGCAAATTTAACAAAATAGCTATCATTATTATTCTCATCACCATAATCATCAAATATAGGAGGCATATTGTAATCATAATTAATTTTCTCCTCAATAGTAGGTGGACTGAAAATATCATATTCATCATTGTAATCATCATATATTGGAGGTATAGTATCATCAAAGTAAAATTTCTCCTCCATGCTCGGGGGACTAAAAATATCATGCTCATCAAAACCAGCTTCCCCAAGCTTAGACTTTTCCATAGCATTAGCAATAATGGTGTTCAAAGAATTCATACTAATAACATTGCTATTAGCATGCAAATAAAGTTCCATAGGTTTTTTAATTTTCTCTTCAAACACTTCATGTCCTAACTCAAGATAAATACTATAAAGCTCTCTAATTTTGTTGTTGTTTTCCATTAAGCCTAACTAGTGAAAACAAGAAACGAAAAGACAAAATTGCAGAATCTAAAGGAAATAACTTCGAGCACTCACACCGGAGGGTGTGAGTACCTTTTACCTTACCTCCCCGGCAACGGCGTCAGAAAATAGCTTGATGTCTACGCACTTCTATTCTTGTAGACAGTTGTTGGGCCTCCAAGTGTAGAGGTTTGTAGAACAGCAGCAAGTTTTCCCTTAAGTGGATCACCCAAGGTTTATTGAACTCAGGGAGGAAGTGGTCAAAGGTATCCCTCTCAAGCAACCCTGTAATCAAGATACAAGAAGTCTCTTGTGTCCCCAACACACCCAATACACTTGTCAGGTGTATAGGTGCACTAATTCGGCGAAGAGATAGTGAAATACAAGTGGTATGGATAAAAGACAATGGTGCCAGAAAATAGCTTGATGGCATGAAAGAGACTAAAGGCAAACTGAAATAAAGATGGAAGCAAGCAGACATGTAACATATCTAGTTGCAAAAAGTGTTTCAATGTTTAGAAATAAGGCCTAGGAATCATACTTTCGCTAGTGAACACTCTCATATAAATATCATATCTTTATGATACTACTCTGAACTACTCTCTAGTGGGACACTCTAATCCATGGTAGGGCTATAACATCACTCCTCAAAGTTCATATTCCCCATCTAGATAACCCCACACTGTCACCTTGAGCTCTAGATGGTTCCAACAAACACCACAATTTCATAGAAACATCCAACTCCAAATATAACTCATAACAAGTATTTGTAATCTCTAGCCTAAGTTCCACCATGGTGTGCACACTGTCACTTTCACACACATGGGGAGAGCAGAGATCTATTAAAGCACTTGAGTAGCAAGGTAGATCTGCTTGATTACAAAGCTCATGATCACAGTATGATCATGTATATAGCGAGATGAACACATAGCTACCGATAGAACCCTTAGCCTCGAGCGAGAACTACTCTCTCCTCATCATGGGAGTCAGCAACGGCGATGAGGATGGCGGTGGAGTCGATGGAGATGGCGGTAAGGATGGTGAAGAGGTGGCGGCACGGAGGACTCCTTCCCTGCCGCCGATATCACAGGGGAGCACCGCCCCTTAGCCCCCTTCCTTCATGGATTATTGGGAGCCCTCTCCCATGGAGATGGGATCCATGTGGAGGCAAAAACATGAATTTGTTGGATGCAAATTCGTGGGTGGAGGTGTCTCCCATGAATTAGGTTTCCTCCCTTTATATAGCTTCTCGGATTCCCGTCACCCCATCTTGGGCTACAGTAAATCGGGCCTATCAGGCCTGTCCGGACCCAGAATCAGCTAAATTTTATGTCTAGAACGTTTGTCACAAAATTTTCAACAACTTTTTAGTTGAAGAGTTTTCCGTTTGACGCCGTATTCGAAACGAAACATGACCATCTTCAAAAAGAGTTCTGAGATAGATTTCTGGAAAATCCCAATTTGACTCCAACAAGGTTTCCACTTGTATTCTTGGTAATTCCTACACATCAAAGTGTAAAACAAGAACATTGTGCACTTTTTCAACTACTAGTAGGTTAGTCCAAATAAATCATAAACTTTATATAAAAAGGAGTATCAAAAGCATATTATTAGCATAAAACCATCAAAAATTATAGATACATTATGGACGTATTAGCCGACCAAGCCAAGGCTAGCCGGCCCCCTCTCCCTAGGCGCCTTGCCCTATTGGGCCTCCCTTCGGGTGAGGCCTATTAGCATTAGGAAGCCTTTCATAATAAAATAAAATATATATTTAATATTAATTCTCCAATTAACATTCAAATACATATATTATCATATTCCTTTACTCTGGAACTCCTTCCGAACCCCTTCCGATCACCATCGGATGTTACCCGGAACTATTCCGGTTTCTCTCTCTATTTCTCCTACGGTACCTCATCTATCCCTAAGAGCCCCCATCCTTAAGCGTGACATCCTTTGGTTTGGGAACACTCCAGACATGATTGAGAATCCTCTCATATCAATGATCATCAGCGGGACCTGGATGCCCATGATGATCCCCGTGCATTCCACGAATCTTATCGCTCAAACCGTGAATAGTCGTTTCCCGTTCCCTTTGCCACTTGATACCTAGTTCATCCGAGACTTGATCTTTGGTATATCCATACCTTAGTTCGATCTTGTTACTGATGAACTTGTTTACTCATTCCCATGTCATTGCATTCCATGACCCAGTCACACGCGTGCAAGCTTCATTAATGCAACGTCACCGAGATGGCCACATATGTATCTATCCGTTACATGGACTAGCAAATCCTGGTCTTGATATGTACTCTTCTACGCGCTCCTTCGGGAAACTTGAGTGGCACCTTTTTGATCACCCAGTCATGGTATGATACTTGATAACCATCTAAGCTCCCTCCAGAACGGTGATTTGCATTATCTCACAGTCTAAGGATCAGGTTGCGAGGTTTCATGCATTTATCATCAATGGTGAACTTTGTAACTAGATCTCATTGAGATACTACTATCATATGTTTGTCTATCACGGGATTCAACCAATGACGTGACCTCATTGTCAATTGGCATAAATGCCCATGATCTTGAAACTCAGATCATCCTCATGACCAATGAACTAGTTTGCTAGAGGTAACTAGAGAGACAATTTGTTTACATACCACACGTGTATTAACGTTTCATATTAACACAGTTATAGCACAGTATGAAACGTATGATGAACATATAGGAGATAGATCAAACAATACACTCTATTATTTGCCTCTAGGGCATAACTCCTTCAACACGTGTATTAACGTTTCGTATTAATACAGTTATAGCATAGTATGAAAATATTACGAACTAATTGGGATATGACAATAAAAACCTGTTTATTATTTGCCTCTAGGGCATATCTCCTTCAGTATCCCACTTGAACTAGAGTACAAATAATCTAGCTCGCATTTGACTCATCATAAACCATATCACATATGAGTTTATTGATCACGCATGCTTATGGAAAACATCATGTCCATGTTCTGTTTTACCAGATCATTATGTCTTTGCAAATCGTTAATGTCTTCCTAACTTTGACATTCATACCATTATCTCATAATGGGTTGAAGTATTCGTTTGGCGACAAAGTGAGACTTTGTTTCTAGTGTTTATAATGACGGTCATTTTCACTGTTGTCATCTAAACTTCGAAACACACTTTGCAAACCTTTGTGTATATACGGCAGTTATGGCAGCAGAACGAGACCGGTTTCCAGGAGCCTACAGTGACTTTAGATCAACCTCGAGGGCTTTTTCATGGGCACTGTGCCCTGGGACACATCATTCTACGTTAAAAGCAAACTAGCCCCACCATAACAATATACATCACATCAGATGGAGCCTTTGTACTTCTATATCTATGTAGATCCCAGTGCATGAAATGCAACTTTTCCACTTACTTTGCTTCTTACCATTTAAGTACAAACTTATTTCTGGTTCAGTGATTAACTCAAGAATCACTTCAAGACATGTTCTTACAGTTAAGAGCTTGTCCTTCCAACTAGAATTTCAGGTCACATTATGTCGAGTATACAATATGGTTGTATGCAAGAACCTATGACTAAGGCATAGGAGATGCAACACATCTCTTTCTTTCTTTTTTTAACCATTGTTGTAATACAAAGACAATGCTTCATATAGTAAGAACTTCTTTCTTACCTTGTTCCATTCTGAACTTCTTCAGAATCTTGCTTAGGACATTCTGAACATCTTCAGAATAAAGTCCAAGAAGCATTCGACAATCAATGTTTATTAGACTCACCAATCTATCTTGATAGATCTCATTGTTTAATAACTTCAACTTCATCCCAATTTATCTACTTAAATGTTATTAACACCAATCACATCATTCACATATGTCGTCCACATATCTCAGAATGATTTCATGCTCCCACTCAAATATGGCATCCATATTTGAGATCCAGGGATTTCACTTAGCCCCCACTCAAAATATGTCTGATACATATTATGATTTAGCCAAGCTACTTAGCTCCCACTCAAAATATGTCTCTTACATATTAAGATTTGGCCAAGCTAATTAGCTCCCACTCAAATGCATGTCGTCTCGATAATCTTGGACATTCCAAAATTCTTTGATCATCATCAAATTGAGAATTCCAGCTACGAGACTTCAATATCCATATATTGCTAGTGTAAATACAATAGACTGAAGCATCTCTACATTTGTAGTCAACTCCTTGAATTTGTCCATACTTTGTGACAAGTCGAGCTTTTATGTCTCCATTAAGTTTCATTTCCATCTTATGACTATGAAGTCATTTAGAAATATCAAGTAAACTTCTTTACTTAATAAGATTAAGTAACATATTACTTCGCAATATTAAATGTAACTTAATATTGAAGGGAATATGCCTCGAGAGGCAATAATAAAGTTGTTATTATACATATTCCAAGTATATGATAGATGTTTATTTTGCAAGCTATAATTGTATTAATTTGCAAACATTAATATATCTGTGTTTAATAAACGAAAGGAAAGTTCGTAGTTATGCCTCTCTTAAAAACTAGCTCGTTGATTAACAAGATGATCAAGGTTTCCTGATCATGGACATTGGATGTTGTTAATAACGAGGTCACAATATTAGTGGAATGATGTGATGAACATTCATCCAAAGTATAGCATTAAGATCAAAGTCATTGTGTTTATATTGCTATATCATCTAATGAAGTAATCCTAGTCCTTAGACCATGAGATCATGCTAATCACTAACACTAGAAGAGTATCTTGATAACATCAAACGTCACAGCGTGAAAGGGTGATTATAAAGGTGGGTTCAGTACTACGAAAGTGTTATGTAGAGGCTCATGGATCAAGAGTGGGATTTGTCCATCCCGATGACGGATAGATATTCTCTGGGCCCTCTCGGTGATATCACATTGGTTAGCTTGCAAGCAAGTGATGAGATCACTAGAATGTTATACCACGGGAACGAGAAAAGAGTACATGTCGGTAATGAGATCAAACTAGGTATGGAGATACCGATGATTGAATATCAGACATGTAATATATCACGAGACAAAGGATTTAGTTACTAACATTAAAGGTTCTCATGATCACAGAAGTCATCGTAGAATGTGTAGGAGTCAGTATGGATCTCTAGGTCCCGCTTCTGATTATTGATCTGAGAGGGGCCTCGATCATGTCTGCATTATTCACGAACCGTAGGGTACACACTTAAGGGACACCAACACCATTTTGAGCAAATATGTTTCAGACGAATGAATTGCAAAGCGCTGGAATTATTTCAATAGACACCAAAATTGTTTTGGGTGAAATTGCTCAAATTGGTTATGCATGTAATATTGAAATGTTGCAGGGGGTTTTATGTGAATGTTTGTTAATTAAAGTAATTAACAAAATTCTGAATAAAATTAATAAAATAGTTTTATTAAATGAGAGAGCATTAAATTTGGAGAAATTTAATGCATTTAAAGTAAAGACTTTAAAGAGGAATGTTAAGGGACAAATTTATGTGGAGGGGGTTACCACCACATGAATGGGGGAGGTGAGGGGTCACCCCCATGGGGCGCTGGCCATGGGGAGGGGTACCTCCTCCTCCTATCAAAGGCCACCCCTCTCACCCTTCTTCCTCACACCTCCTCGTGAAGGATCTCTCTCCCCTCTAGTATTATTCCCCCATGGTCTTAGATTAGCGAGATACATGTTCCTGGTGGCATTTCGTCTGGAAGGAGTTGCTGCTTCCGCTGCATCGCTGGAGCAAGGAGGCGGAGGTTGTTCGGTGGCCTGAACGTGTGTGCGAGTGCGGATTCGCTGCTGGTTTGCGGCACTAGGACTTCCACACGATCTTGAGATTGGCAAGCGAATGACTACATCATCCACGAGTTCCTACTCGTTAACAAAATTTTGTTGTCTTCGAGGGTAAGTTCTCCATGGATGTATATCCACCAGTTGATTGTATATAGTAGATAGATCTTGGTGTATAGTTCCCATCGTAGGAATTTTTTGTTTTCTATGCTGTGAACCCTATAGTGGTATCAGAGCCTGATCTATGCGTATGTCCTTTGCACGGGTAGAAACCATAAGAGTATGTGGGCGGTGATGATCATGTTATTGCTTCTTATATGTACTTTGGATATTGGTGGCATAGTGGGATGAAGCGGCCCGGACCAACCTTACATGTCATCACACATGAGACCGGTTCCACGACTGACATGCAACTAGTTTTTCATAAGTGGCTAGCGGGTGTTTGTCTCTCCTACTATAGTCAATATATGATTTACAACAAGTTGCTAATAATTTGGTTATCATCGTTGTGGTTCCATGTTCGTAGGTAAGAACGGTTCTATCTTCGAAATCCCTAAGCCACGTAAAAACTTGCAATTGATAAATTAGAGGCGTCTAGTTTAGATCATTGCTGGGCTTGTGTCATGATATGGTAATGTTGTAAGTTGATGTATAGTTGATACTCTTACAACACACCTAGCGTGTAAGTTCCATAGACCTTGGCCTTACACACAAAGGAATGATAAATATCATACCACGATGCATATGATAGTGATCAAATGGAAGAACCATATCATTTCACTTTACACATATGATGTTTGCATCTTATATTGCTTGTTTGGCATTTTAGTAGCATTATAAGATGATCCCTCATTTAAATATCAAGATAAAAGTGTGTTCTTCCTTAAGTATGCACCGTTCTATGGATCGTGTTTCAAGACATCACGTGATGATTGGGTGTACTCGACTCTGCGCTTTTATGTAAGACAGTTTTACACATGCGAGTACTAAGGTTCTTACTTGGCGAACCTAGCATGTACAGACATGGCCTCGGAACACGGACCGAAAGGTTAAGCATGAGTCATATAGTTGATAACTTTCCCATATAGATGCTCGCCTTTGAAGCTACACCGACTCACGTGATGGTCAGACTTGGTGTAGTGAATTTGGTTCATGTAATCACCAAAAAGACACGAGGGATGTTGTTTTTGAGTGGGAGTTTAGTTGAACTCAATCTATCATAAACTTAGTCTAAATACACTTTACAAATTCTGTTGTAGATGGCACCACCTGCTTTTAATTTCAATGTGTTCATGGAGAAAGAGAAACTTGCTACGAATGGTAGCAACTTCACCAACTGGGCCATGAATTTGAGGATTCTCCTCTCTGCTGCACAAAAGCAATTTGTGCTAGAAGCTCCGCTAGGCCCCCCACCAGCTCCTGATGCCCCTGACGAGGAAAAGAATGTCTATGTGACTCGTCAAGAGGACTACAACTTAGTTCATTGTGGCATACTGTATGGGCTAGAGCCAGAACTTCGAAAGCATTTCGAAAATGGCAATGCCTTTGATACCATGGGTGAATTGAAAATGATTTTCAATACCCATGCTGCCGTAGAGAGTTATAATGCTTCAGAAAAGTTCTTTAGCTGCATGATGGAAGAGAACAACTCCGTAAGTGAGCACGTACTCAAAATGTCTGGGTACGCCGATAAGCTTGTGTCCTTGGGAATAACGATTTCCATTGACTTAGGAATACATCGTGTTCTCCAATCTCTGCCACCTAGCTACAAGATCTTCGTGATGAACTATAACATGCAGGGCATGAAGAAGACTCTCCCCGAGCTTCTGTCAATGCTTAAGACTGCAGAAGTGGATATTAGGAAAGAACATCAAGTGTTGATGGTCAATAGGACCACCGGTTTCAAGAAAGACAAGAAGGGTAAACAGAAGGGAAAGAAGGGCGGCAAATCTGTTGCTGCGTCTGAAAAGAAATCCCGGGCTGGCCCTAAGTCTGATACTGAGTGCTACTATTGTAAGGGGACTGACCATTGGAAGCGCAACTGCCCCAAGTATTTGGCAGACAAGAAGGCCAACAAGGCAAACAAAGATATATGTGATATACATGTTATTGATGTGTACTTGACTAGTACTCACAATAGCACCTGGGTATTTGATACCCGATCAGTTCCTAATATATGTAACTTGATACAGGAGCTACGGAACAAGCGACAGCTCGCAAGGGATGAGGTCACAATGCCTGTCGGCAATGGATCAAGAGTTGATGTGATCGCCGTTGGAACGCTGCCTCTCCATATGCCATCGGGATTAGTGATAAACTTAAATAATTGTTATTTGGTGCCTCCGCTCAGCATGAACATTGTATCAGGATCGTGTTTATTGCAAAGTGGTTATTCGTTTAAATCAGAAAACAATGGTTGTTCGATTTATATGGATAATATCTTTTATGGTCATGTGATGACCCACAAGTATAGGGGGTGTATTGCAGTATTTTCGAGGGAAGTGAAACCCAATTTATTGATTCGACACAAGGGGAGCCAAAGAATATTTATAAGCCTTAACAACCGAGTTGTCAATTCAGCTTCACCTGGAAACAATCTTGCTCACAACAGTTTATCAGTAGCAACAGTTTTTTAATAGCAATAAAAAAGTAATAGCAGTAGTAAAAGTAAAGACAGTAGTAACAATTGTAGTAAACAGTAGGATTAAAGCGCGATAGGCATAGGGATGGATGGACGGGCGTTGCATGGACAAGACAATTCATATGACAATCAATACATAGGGCATTTGCAGATAAATAAGATAAAGCATCCAAGTACTAAATAATCATAGGCATGTGTTCCATATATAGTCATACATGCTCGCAATGAGAACTTGCACAACATCTTTTGTCCTGCCAGCCCGTTTACAGCGGGGCCTCGAGGGAACTACTGACAATTAAGGTGCTCCTTTTAATAGAGCACCGGAGCAAAGCATTAACACTCCGTGAACACATGTGATCCTCACATCAAAGCCATCCCCTCCGGTTATCCCGATTATTGTCACTTCGGGGCCATTGATTCCGGACAACAATATGTGTATACAACTTGCAGGCAAGACCATAAACAATACTATCATAATGAATCAATAACATGTTCAGATCTGAAATCATGGCACTCAGGCCCTAGTGACAAGCATTAAGCATAACAAGTTGCAACAAAGTCAAAAAGCACTAACAATAGATACTAGGCACCATGCCCTAACAATCTGATGCCATTACATGAACGATCTTATCCAATCCCTACCATCCCCATATCCTACATCGGGGGATTACTCACTCATGGATGGGGGAATCATGGATGGTTGATGGAGAAGCGATGGTGATGATGATGGCAATGATCTCTGATACGTCCATTTTGCATCACTATTCTATGTCATAATTTACTGTTATTCATTGATATATTTCATATTAAGAGATGATACTTATGTTATTTCATCTGTTTTTGCATGGTTGATGACTTTTGGAGCATGGACCAATGCAGTCAGGGTTCTGATGGAAAAGGTGCTGTTTGGAGGCAAAATTCGTGAAGATCAGAAAATCCGGGAAAATATATGGAAAATCCTATTTTTCTAGAAGACGAAGGATGCCAGAAGGAGGAGTGGAGATGGGCCACAGGGGGCCCACACCACCCCCTGGCGCGGGTCACCCTAGGCCGTGCCACCAGGTGGTGTGGCCGCCCTGGCCCACCTCTGGCTCTCCCCTCTAGCGTATATATTCCTCCCGAAACCCTAAGACTCGGGGAGCGACCACAGAAATTTTCCACCGCCTCTGCGGGGCGGAAAACACTGAGAGAGAAAGATCTCTCCGTTAGACAAATTTCTGCCGGGGGAATTCCTTCCCGGAGAGGGGAGATCGTCGCCATCAACACCACCATCAAGCTGGACTTCATCAGGATCATCATCATCATCAACACCCTCATCACCATCTCCATATTGCTGTAGCAATTGGGTTGAATCTTGCATAGTTCTTAGGGGAAACTTTTCCGGTGTTGATTACTCTTTGTAGTTGATGTTATTGGGTGAACCATTGAATTATTGTTTATGTTCAGATTGTAATACATCATTATTCCATCTCTGAGTAGTTCGTTTTGTTCTTGAGGACATGGGAGAAGTCATGTTGTTAGTAGTGGAATTGTGTTGAGAAAGATTCAATAGTTTGATATTTAAGTTGTGGTGTACTTCTTCTAATGGTGTCATGTGAACGTCGACTACATGACACTTCACCTATATGGGCCTAGGGGAATGCATTTTGTATTTGGCTACTAATCGTAGGGGTTGCCGGAGTGACAGAAACCTGAACCCCAGTTAGGAAACCATTGCACAAGGGACGTAAGGGTCTTAGAGTTTAAAGCCGTGGTTAGGTTTCTACCTTAATTACTTTCTTGTACTTACGGATGTTTGCAAGGGGTATAATCACAAGTATGTATTAGTCCTAGAAAGGTCGGTACATTAGCACAGGTTCACCCAGACAACACTTAGCAAGCTAAAGAAGATTAATCAACTATATAAAGCAAAAGCACTTGACAGTCTTCCCATGTGTCCCCGAGAACGTTTGGTCATCTTAAGTAATACAACCGACTTGTCCTTTGATAAATAAAGGATTGGGCCACTTACTGCATTTATTCTTATTGTCTTTTGTTTACTCATACTTTATTTACTTGCTTTATCAAAAACCCCTAAAAATCCGTTTGCTAAGTATTTGTAGAGAATTCCTGATCCATACCACTAGCCAGCACCTTCTGCTCCTCGTTGGGTTCGACACTCTTACTTATCGAAAATACTGCGATACACCCCCTATACTTTTGGGTCATCAATCTCCTCCAATTCCCCATCACGGCAGGGTGCCAGAACGGAGTTTCTGGTTCTGAATCATGGAATCTGGTGGTGGCAGCGCAACGGAACTCTCCCTGGAAAAACGTCCGAACCCCCTGGGTTTTTAGGTAAGGAGGCATATTATATGCGAAGAGGGAGGCCGAGGGGCTGACCGAGGCAGCCACACCAACCCCAGGTGCGGCCTAGCCTGGCCCGTGCGGCCAAGTGGTGTGGGCCCCTCGTGGCCCTCCTCCATCTCGTCTGTGGGGCCCCCGGATTAATCCTCCGAGAATCCCTGTTATGCATACACCACGATCCCATGATCAGTCTATCGTGGGACATAACCGACAAGTATCAAAGTGAACATCCAATACTTAAACGGATACATGTCATACCTTAATTTCCATTATGGCTACATCGTCCATCATCAGCGGAACTTCATCAAGCATAGAGCCTGAGCCATGCCATAACCTACAGGTAACTGACTGGAATATCATCCTAGCTCGCATAGTCGTCAACTTCATCATCTTCTTGATATCTAACCAAGTTAATAGCCAGGGACAATGCCAGTGAGTACTTTGAATGTACTCGCAAACCACCTTAAGAGAATAATAATAACAAGAGGATATGCAATATGGCTGTGGTAGTAGGAGGGATCCAAGAGAGGTTCTTTTCTCAAATAGTTTCTCCTGTAGATATAGCATCTACATATCTTTGTTGAAAACTTTTGTAAAACATTTTGGGAAACCTTTTTGAAAAGTGTTGGAAAACACTAGGATTGGGTCACCCATTAGTTCCTCCTTCCGGTCATCCCATGACCAAATCATTTCCTTTCTTTCCGACCATCCCATGGTCCAAAAATTTATCCTTTCCGACCATCCCATGGTTATAACATTTCCAAAGCCATTGCTTGTCCAAAAGAACTTTTTGAAATCAAAAACAACACCGCTCTACAGTAGTTTGTCCAACCTGTCCTTAACCGCGGACACGGCTATTCAAATAGATTTACACTTTGCAGAGGTTGTACACTTCACCCACACCATCCGGGTACCCTACCCTGATCTACACCGATCGTGGGTCGAGTAACCGATCAAGACTCTCCGGATGCTCACTCCAATATAAGCACCTACCCTATGAGTGTTGTTCCCCTCAACACCGGGATGACCTATATAGTTCCCAAGCCAACCGAACGCTTTTTGCACTGCACAAAGTGTGCGCTTTCAATGAGGGGCTCATAGTAACGGGTGGAGGACCGTAGACCCTTCGTTCCTTCTCCAGGTCGATGTCTCACATGGACCCTTACAGGAGAAGGCCCACCCTCTAGGATTTTACATCCCTTGTATTAGTTGTAGGCAACTTATACCAGAGTAAACAAACATCAAGCCGAGCCCTGTCCCATTCCAGAGTAATGTGGTTGCACGGTTTAAGTTATAGCTAAAGTTGCAAAGAACCAGGTGCGTTTTTGTAAACATTTTACCTCCTCTTTCCTTCAGCATCTTTTGTAAAACGAAAACCTTTTTATTTCTCAAACTTCTCTTGGCAGGTCAAACCTCACCAAGGTTTGATCATAAAACTCTTTGTAAAACTTTTCCGGGGTCTTCCCATCCCATTGCTTTAATTCGGCTAAAACAGTGTCTCCAAAGGGGTATGGTGTTATGCACCATCTATTCTACTAGGAACAAGTAGGCATAACCAAGGGAGTTGTACTTAATAGTACCATTGTGTAATGGTTTGGAGGAGACAAGCCACTACTATAGATAACTCATCATATAATAAAACAATGCAATTCCGTAAACAGTAGATAAAACCATGCATAAGTAAAACTGTAGGACAAGACTTATGAGCAAGAAGGTGGCTTGCCTGAGATCAGCAATCTGGCCATATATGTCCCTGGACTTCTCCTTAGAAAACCATAATAACCAGATAATAACAACCAACTTCTTCTGGTCTCTGATACAATCGCATCTATCGTCGATATGGATCACATGCAAGCAAACAAAGGTCACAATGAACACCAGGCATACAAACACCAATACCATACATAATATAAACATTCAACGCATTATTCACTTCAGTAGGTTTTGATAGATTGAGAGCATACCATATGGAATTAGTTAAATTGCCTTTGTGGACTTTCCTTTAGGATTTATTTGCCAAAACCACTTAATAAAGAGGTTTGGAACTAAGGGTTGGACCTGTATGATATCAATGTGCAAATATGATATCTACATATAGGTATTGGAGTAACAAGGCCAACAGAAGTGGTTTCATGATTTTATCCACTTCCTATATTTAGTTATCATTTTTCTAGTGAGATAACCTCTAGTTTAGGTGAATAAATCACCAGAAAAGGTCTGTAGTTCCAAAAATTATTTCCTTGTATGGTTAAGTAAGGTTTGATGGGCTGATTCACTGAGAGTTAGAATCACCTCAAAATATTTACCAGAATGCCCTCAGGAAATTCCCAAAGGCAGTTTTGAAGGGTTTTTGTATTTTTCACCATAATTATTTTACAGGAGATATTGATGTTATTCCAAAGGCACATGGTAGGTATTTATAATACCTTTCTGTAGGAATTAGAATCACTCTTTTTGGAGTTACATAGTTACTTTAGTCAATTTATTGTTGAATTAGCTATGCAGAAAACAATTTAATTCACAATAAAACAAAGATATCTCAATAAATACTGGACTCATGGGGTCTTGTAGATGATATGTTTTAGGAACTATGAGAGTTGGAATTAGGTCAGTAGCTATTTTGGTTTGACCTAGAGAAATTCCTAAAGTCATATCTATACTGTTTTTGTTATTTTTACTATGGGTAATTTAGGAAGCAATTGACTATGCGGCCAGGGTGCCATGCATAGTATCGCTGATACCTCTCAGTAAAAAGTGGTTTTGGTCAATTTGGGATTATAAAACTCCCATAAATAATTTAATGGCAAAAAGGACACATCTAGGTACAAGATTTACTATAATTATTATGGACATTATTTGGATCAAACAATGATTCTGCATGTTTAAGAGGACATTAATAAACATTAGGAATTTTGATATCTAGGCATTTGGAAGCATTTTACATTTTCAAATCTATTTAAAGTAATTGGCTAATAATAGATGGGGAAAAGAAATTCCAAAAAGGAGAAAGGGTTGGCTGGGCTGGTTTTCAGGCGAAGTTGGGCCTCACCGTGGAGATCCGGCCCACCCAGGGCGGGCTATGCACGAGGGAGCGCGCAGACGTGTGTTTGAAATCGGCCACATTGGGCCCGCCCGTCAGCGAGGGGAGGACGCGAAGGGGTACCAAACAATTTTGGCCGTTGGTTGGAAGTGGATCCGACGGCCCCGACTCGTCTTCAACCTTAGTCCGACTTGTGGAAGGGGAAACCCTAGGTTCCGCCGGCGGGGTCCGAGAGCTCACCTGCAGGCTCGGGAGAGGTTGAGGAGGCGCTAGGGCGATCTGGTACTTCATGTCGAGCTCAACGAGGGGCGGAAGTGGGGTCTTATTCCTCGGGAATACGCTCGCGCACGAGTCCTGGTGGCGCAAGCTTCGGTCTCGACGGGGAGGCCTCCAGGGTTCACTGCAGGTCGAAGATAAGGACGGGGTTAGCTTCAGAAGACCAAGGGGAGTCCGGGGAGGTGACATGCAAGGAGCGAGTGCAAGGGATGGAGGGGCTACGCTCAGATCTTCTCCATGGCTGGGAGCTTCCCTTGCTTTCTTTCTCGGGCAAGAAGGGGCAAGAGAGAGGGAGTGGGGTATAGGGAGAGATGGAGGAAGCAAATGAGGCAGGGAGGAGGGGTGTTCTGCTAGCATTTCTTCTTATAAATCGAAGGGGGTTGGTGTAGAGTGGACTATGTCCATTTGATGGAAAGGGGGGGGTTTCTTCTCAGATATTGGTCGAGGGAGGAGGTGGAGGGGGTGAAGTGGGACACTGGGGTCGAGCAGTGAGTGGTGGAAGGGGTGGTGTGGCTGCTGCCCCTTTATTTTGGCTTTTATTATAAGGGGCATGCCTCTCTCTCTCCAAGCATTTAAGGACAAGAGTGGGGACTAGGGTTTTGTTACAGTAACTCCACCATAGCACATGACCAGAGGAAGTGTTGTTGCTGGGGTGGTGTATTGGACAAGTTTGGGGTAGGTTGGATTTGATTTAGCTCAAGTTTTGATTGTTTTGTAAAATTTGATCACAAGAGAGTTTTTAGAAGGAGTTCAAAAATTTGCATTGGAAAAGGTGGGGAAGATGGTACTGGTAGATGGGTATGGTTAAGGTACATTCCTAGGATTTATTTGGGATTTTTCTAAGGGGTGTTAGTCCTCTTAAATCCATTTATTCAAGAGGTGCAGAAGTAGTTTCTAGAAGATCGTTTGATATTTTTACATTGGACATGGTTCGTTTTTGATGTGAGATGGTCCTAAATACCAGATCACATATTGGGGAATTTTCTCAAGATTTATTGGAGCATAAAAGTATTTAACACATTTATTTTATTGTTTCTTCCATTTAGGAAAAAGGGCAAAAAGAATTATTAATGCTCTTCAAAAATATTTATTTTTGAAGTGGGAGGATATAGTATGATATATAGGACTCAAAAGTGCTTAAATTTGTGGAAGTTTTTTGTCGGAAACCAAACCTTCCTTTGTAGATGGAGTTTTGAGATTTTGCCCACTAAATGAATTAAATAGTTTTTGAGCCCTAGTAATTATGGATAATATTATATAAATCTTTATAATCAATTTATATGATGTACACAAGGTGTATATAGCATTTGCAACCTTGGGGGTTGAGAATCCCACTTGATTTTGGTGAGGAACAAGTATTAAAGGATCTTGGGTGATGTTATTTTCATACCATCAAAACATGGTTGTATCTTGGAGCTCAAGGCTCCCCTTGGTTCAAGGGATATATGGATAGATAGACCAAGTTATGTAGATCACCATGGTATAGAAGTTTTGTCTTTATCATTCTTGAGCTCTCCCATGATTGATTCCAAACTTTGAATAAAATAAGACTATCGAAGCAGATTACCAAATAGCCTTCAAAACCTTGTGGGTTTTTGAAGCACAAGGATCCATTTGGAACAAGTGAAGTAGGTATTGCTATACCTTTATTAGTATAACACAATCATGCAAGGAGTTGGGGAAAACAAGATAACATGTAGGTGTGAGCTTCTTCCAAAGTAGGCATGTTGATAAGATTTGCAGGAATTATTATTTTCTTGCCTGCAAAACTATTAAGAACAAGGGGGTTAGAGGATGGTATAACCAAGGGAAAGAGTGGGTCTTTGTAGTCCTTATGATGGTATACAAGATGGTTCGAGTGCATTACCAAAAAGGCACAAGGGTTTAGAAAGAGAGGCACTCAAAGAAGTGATGTTGAAATAGTTTCCAGACTTGGTCAAAATTTAGCAGATTTAGGGTTTTTGACTAGAATATGAGTGGGTGTGTTTTTGAGGGTTTGCAAGGTATCAAAGCATCATCAAAATGATTATGTTGAAGTGTATATTGGGTAGAATATATCCACGCTTGATATTGGTCTTCATTGACTTGGAAACTTCTAGAATGGATCACTTCAGAGTTGATCTGGTTAAGGGTTTTAGATGAGCACCTAGTGGCTAGAGATCAGATCCAGCTTGGTTCACTTGTTTAGGATTAACACTCTTGGATTAGATAAATGCTAGATGATGAGTGCCTAGGTAGCTCATTATACTTCTAAGAAATCAAGTCAAGCAGCAGATCAAGGTAACTCATCTTGCAAATAGAACAAATCTACTACCATGGGTACCTTCAAGCCTAGCTTGAGGTAGGGATAGGTATTTGAAAGGGTGGAGTTTGAATAAGGTGGGAGTCTTTGGTATTTCTACCAAGAGTATAATTCAAAAGCTATATAAAAAGGCCTTAGAAAAACCTAGAGGTAAGCGTAGTTGAAAGTTCCGCCTTAAAAACATAAGGAGATTATATCATATAGATCTCCATAATTTTGTCGAAAGAAGCTACTAAAAAGGTTTTAGGGTTGCAAGGCATCTTGGCTCAGGTTTTTGAAATGCCATACCATTTGGGAATATGAAACATAAGCCAAGATAGCTTTGGTTAAATAGCTTTTGTCAACTGAGGTTGAGGTAAGGAGTATATCATCTGTTGCACATTCAGAGGCATAAGCATAGACAAGCAATCAAGCAACTCTGCATCAATCAACTAGAAAAAGTTTTTGTTCCCCCTGATTTTTGCATTCTGGACAACTAATCAGGGTTACTGAAATTGGGATGTTACATCGTCTTCTGGCTCCGTGAGTCTTATAGTGAAATAGGATTTTTGTCATATTTTCTGGAATATTTCCGGATAGTTAATTTTCTGCACAAAAACTAGACACCAAGGTAATTCTGCTGAAAAGAACGTCAGTCCATGTTAGTTGTATCCAAATCACACAAGTTTAGAGGAAAAACAATAGCAAAAGTCTTCAGGAAAGTAGATATGTTTTGGACGTATCAAATGCCCCCAAGCTTAGCTTATTGCTTGTCCTCAAGCAATTCAGTTGAAAACTGAGTGCGATAAAATAAACTTTCACGAACACATTTGCTTCATAAGATGTATATATTCTCAGCATATGATCAACTACTTAGGCAATTCATAATAAAGAGTATGCAAATAAGTTTTCTTAATAGTCATTGCAAGCTATGAAGAGATTCCAACTCAAAAATAATAAATACCATGAAGCATAACATAAGCAACATTGCAATGCTCATAAAAAGGTATGATAGAGTGGTATCTCGCTTGCCTTTGATTGTAGAGCAAACATAAATTCCAAGGCACCTCTGAAGTTCAAGTGAAGACTAGAAGTATAGATATCAATGATACAAGCATCAAAGTCATGACACAATTAATCAAGTTTTGAGACAAGCATATTACACTAAGAATGACAACTATGCTCTCAAGAAAGTTCTCATAGAATATGTGGTGACTCAACAAGGAAGTGAAAAGGTTTTGAAAAGTTTGAAAGGCTTCCAAATGCTGAAAGTATGGTAATCGTTAGCTTTGAGATCTCATTGCCCCTATCATAAGCATCTTTAAATGGTTAAAGTGAAAGTGAGGTCCAATACGAGTTATATGCTTAAAAGACCATAAACTGGAAATCTCATGTCCCTTTAGTACGAGGGCCGCTCCTCATGCTACTCAACTTTAGTTACCGGTAAGTTCTTGTCATAGTAAATACATGCGTATCATAGAGATCCGCCAACGGGGTACCCCTTGCCCGATGATACGGAAGAATCCCCATATCAAAATGACAAGGCAAGCAGGCAATAAGCATCTCAGCATCTTCTTATTTACCATGGAAAAATGGTGCTTTTTTCTCTCTTTCCTCTTTTCTCATCATCTTTTTTTCTTTTCCTTAATAACTATCTCTCTCTTTTTTATAAAAAGAATGCTTCATAGATTGCTCATTATGGTTATGCTGCAGGTTTCCACCATGATTAGGCATGGATTAGACCAGCCGCCCAGGCGTTTCTCTAACACACATACATAACGCCATGGACTTACAAGATCCCCTTTTATTTCACACCGATGACATCCGTAAACAAAAGAGCATGATATCAACGGGGTAAATATTTACAGGTGTTGAAAGCGTTCTCCGTGACAACACAGTTCTGCTAATCCCTAGCCTATAATTTGCAAGCATATAACTTTCATGGATAGTCACAATGGTTCAGGTTTATTAAGTGCAAGAAATAAAGTGTGCCATCAAGTTCGTGAGAGCTTTACTAACTAAGTTTCTCATAACAAGCAAACATTTTGTTCAGAAGAAAACAAGGCATACTGAATATGCACGGAAAAGCAAATGATGCTAATAGGTATGTATGGTGGACACTTTTGGCAATATTGGTTTTGGGGAGTTGGAAACATGAGTAGAGCTCATACTCAGTGCAAGTGAAGGCTAGCAATAGTAAGTGAGCAACAAACGAGAGAGTAATAACTGTCATAATCATGCTTGCAACAAAACATGACTAATCATGGCATGAAAGTGATTCAAGACCCCTGAGGCAAAATAATTCATCGAGGCTTAACTGATTATTGTTTCAGTTATATGCATGCGTGAGCATGTGCCAAGTCAATTCAAGTGAAACATTCAGAGGAGGATACCACAGTGTCATACCAAGCTATGAATAGAGCAATGCAAGCAAACATTCATATGACATGCTACAAACCATTAGCAAGCTGGAGCTAATCATAAGAAAGCAAGAACTACCAAGCATCCATAAATAACATACACCTTACATGAACAGACTAGACATGCCCACAATGATGAGTATATGTTCAAAAATGAAAACAAATAAAGTTCGTTACTAGCCTCTTACCACACCTAAAGTTGTCATTAATCCTCATTATTTCCCTTCACTTGTGTGGCTTGAATAATAACATGAAACCAAACTCCACTAAGGACTTCTGAACCCTACAACGAACTTCACAAAGCCAAAGAAGAACACAAATATTTTTGGCTTTTCAATTTTTAAAGGCAAGAACCAAAAGGAAGAACAAGCAAAGCAAAATCTTTTTGGATTTTTCGAATAATCAAAACAAAGCTAAAAGGAAAAAAGCAAACCAAGGCTAAAAGACAAAGACGCAAACAAAGAGAAATGACGAAAATATTTTTGGTCTTTTTGTGTTTTGGAAAGCAAAAGAAAGCGAAACATGGATATACAAAGTACCGACTAAACATTGTATGGAGATGAGTGTGGTGTCGGTGTACCTCCCCCAAGATTAGGCTTTTGTCCTAAGTGGGTATCAATCCCAAGCTGGCCAAGATGGAGCACCTCCGTAGTACGACGAGGAGGTGCCCTCGTCCTGATACGAGCTCGAGGATGCCCCAGCTTAGTGCTCAGAATAGTCGTAAGAGGGCACATCCCTTGGTGCTGCCCGTGGAAACCAAGCAAGCAGAGCTGCTCGTCCACCTCCTCCTTGGAACGCGACCATGACATCCTGTAAATACTGAACAAAGTAGATTGTGGCAAAGGAATTTCCCTCTCGTCTCCGTCAGTAAACAACATAATGTATACCAAAATCTCCGTACTAGGGTCAGTAGTGACAAAGTGATGCATTTTCATAGCAGCACGATCAAGCCTTTGTGGTGTCAACACAGTATCATTAGGATCAACAGAAAGTTCCAAAGCATCAACCATGCATGAGGCAATAATGCCCTCATAAATAGGTCCTCTAGCGGCTAGGTGGCGAGCAATGAGAGAACCAAGATTATACTTGGTATCATTATTAAGTGCAGCAGCGAGGAAGGCCAAATGATAATTAGAAATATTACTAGTGTTCTCCCTACCAAGAATGCTAGTGGCAAGATAATAAGCAAAATATCTAAGAGCTGGGAGTTGAATGTTCCTTATCTTCCCGCACTGAGCTACGCGGTCATCCTCATTTGTCACACTTTGGTAGAGCTCCAACAAATCAACGGGTCGACCTTAGATCTTCTTCACTGTCCCAGTCATGCCTATGCCTATAATGCTGCAAAATCTTTCCAATGACATGGTAATAGGCAGATTATAGATTCTGAATGAAACAGTTGACTGATAAGGGGTGTTAGTGAAAACGAAACTCTCAACGAAAGTTTTGGTGTGCATGACATATTTCTCACTCTCATCTTCCATGTAAGTGGTCAGACCAACCCTCTGAACCAGTAGTAAGAATCATTGAGAATCCCTGCAGCTTGCAAAAAGGTAAAACAAGGGAAGGTAGATGGGTGAGCATCTCCCTCATCTCCTTCATTGCCAAAGCGTGGTGCAATAAGATCTTCATTATATGATGGCCTAAACTGAGAGGTTTATCTTGAAGGCCTTGCCCTCCTGGGTGTGTCCCTCTCAAATATTTCTCCAAAAGAGTGGTTGTTCATCTTTGATATTCTGAAATTTAAACATCCATTATATAAGTGATTGCAAAGTGAATACATAATGAAGGGAACTACTCATAGGGACTTGTAAGAGGCCTAAGCATGCATCAAAAAAATATCTCTAAGCATTGAACAAGCTAACAACCTCACATAACCTATCACCTACAGCAGCAAAATACTCAAGATATAAACCACTAAACACAAATCTACTTGGACAAGCGGAGGAGTCACATACCGGAGAACAAATGCTCCATACTTCAGCAGCAAAGATGGGCTAAGCAAGGAGATCGAAAAATCATGGACAAGAACAACAAGAACGCGATTTCAAGCAATGAACTGATGTTTTCTCGAGAGAGAGAGAAGGCAATGGCAAGTGAGAGTGTGAGTGGAGGGCCAGGGGTGGCCCACACCATGGCCAGGTGTGCCCCTAGTGTGGCTGCGCCACCAGGTGGTGTGCCTGCCTGTTGGCCCCCTGGTACTCTCTAGACACTTCTCTTCCCCTTTTTTCACGTAAAAATTTAATATGAATTTTCTGGAATTTTTCGAGACACTTTATTTTTTAGCAATTTTCAAGTATTGATGAATGATTTTTTGATAGAAAGATGGCTTTGGAAGATGCAAAAACAAAACAAAGCTAAAACTTCAGAAGTTCTAAGACACTCTAATAAGCAAGCAACTAACAACAGAAAAGTAAACTAAGTGAAAGCAAAAACTAAAATGGATAAACTAAAAGTAAGCAAAGATAATCATGGTGAAAACATTGTTTTTTTCATTAAAATACCTTTGTTAACAAGGTTGATCAGGTCTTGTTACCAAAACAATTTTATATGAAACAAAACTTTGTATTCCACTAATGATTATGTTACCTCAACCTTGATAGCAATGGTCCCAATCATAATAGTTTCATATTTTTCTCGTGGTATAGGACAATATATTTCTCCAACTTGGATGCCCTCAACATGTTCAATTAAATTTAAACCATAAGTCCTATCAATCTTCTTGGGGAAATATGCAGTATGTTCATTTTCATTAACATTAAAAGTCACCTTTCATTGATTACAATTAATAACAACTCCTGCAGTATTAAGAAAAGGTCTCCCAAGAATAATAGACATATTATCATCTTCAGGCATTTCAAGCACAACAAAGTCAGTTAATATCAAGCAATTATGAGCAACTTGAACAGGTACATCCTCACATATACCAATAGGAATAGTAGTAGATTTATCAGCCATTTCCAAAGATACATCAGTTGGTATTAGTTTTTCCAATTGAAGTCTCTTGTAGAGAGAAAAAGGTATAACACTAACTCCTGCTCCCAAATCACACAAAGCAGTTCTAACATAACTATTTTTAATAGAGCATGGAATAGTTGGAATCCCTGGGTCTCCAAGTTTCTTTGGAACCTTACCATTAAAGGAATAATTGGCAAGCAAAGTAGAAATTTATTCATTAGGGATCTTCCTTTTATTAGAGACAATATCCTTCATATACTTTGAATAAGGAGGCAATTTAATAGCATCAGTCAAAGGAATTTTCAAAAATAAAGGTTTCATCCACTCACAAAACTTATTATAGTGTTCATCTTCCTTTGAATTGTGTTTCTTATTAGGGAAAGGAATAGGTTTTTGGACCCAAGGCTCTCTTTCACTACCATGTTTATTAGCAACAAAATCTTCTTAAGTGTATTTAGTATTCTTAGTGTGCCTTTCAGGTTCTTCTTCAACTTTTTCTTTATAAGGAGCATCATTTTCCTCATTACCACTTTCAGTTTCAGCATCAGATAGATATACTATTAGGATCTTTAGCAGGTTCAGAAGGTTCTATAATAGTTTTATGTTTCTTTTTCCTTTTCTTAGGAGAAGTACCACTATTTTCAATTTGTTCAGAATCCTGCTCAATTCTTTTAGGATGCCCATCAGGATATAGAGGATCCTAGGTGGCAGCACCACTTCTAGTTCTAATTTCATAAGCTTGTTTTTCCTTAGAAGCATTAACTGGCAAATCTTTTTGTACCTTAATAAGCTAATCAATTTGAGTTTGAACCATTTGGAAATGCTTAACAAGCATTTTAGCATCATTAGAGGTTCTTTCCACAATATCGTTTAACTCAATAATAGCTCTAAAGTTTTCCATTAAATGATTTTGCACCCTTTTATTAAATTTATCTTGCTTAACAATAAAAACATCAAATTCTTCTAAGCATTGATCAGGAGGTTTAGAGTAAGAAATATCACCTTCATCAAAATGTTGGAGAGAGTGTACCTCAATAGTGGATGAGTGGGAGATTGGCTTACATAATTCTTCTATAGGAGGTAAATTCTTGACATCTGCAGCTTTAATTCCCTTCTCCTTAAGACATTTCTTAGCTTCCTTCATCACTTCATCATTTAGTTCAATAACTCCCCTCTTCTTTGATTTTGGTGTTGGTGTTGGCTCAAGCACAGTTAACCCAGGTGTAGTTATCTCAGGTGTAGTTGGCTCAGATGAAGTCCAGTCTTCATAATTCTTGCTTATTTTAGCCATTAATTCCTCAGCTTCTTTGGGAGTTCTCTTCCTGAAAACACAATCAGCACAACTATCTAGGTATGTCCTAGATTCTTCAGTTAGTCCATTATAATATATATAAAGAAGCTCATTTTTAGGTAATGGACATCCAGCCTGTGCATGAATCAAAGCACAAAACCTTGCCCATGATTCAGGCAATATCTATTTTTCTCCTTGTTTAAAATCAAAAAGTTCCTGCAGAATGGCATGTCTAGCACTAGAAGGGAAATATTTCTGAAGGAAGGTACTAATCAAGCAACCAGGGCTATCAATAGATCCATGAGGTAAATTATTAAACCAAATTTTAGCTTCTCCTTTCAGTGAAAAAGGGAAAATTTTAGCAACAAAGTAGGTGCGCATCTTAATATCATCAGAAAATAAACCACTCATGGTAGAAAGCTCAGTCATATGTGCTACAACACTTTCATTCTTAGTTCCACAAAAAGGTTCTTTCTCAACAATGGTTATGTAAGATAAATCAAGTGAGAAATCATAATCCTTATCTTTAATGTTTATGGGAGATGTAGCAAACTTAGCATTAGGAGATAATTTAGGTCTAACGGTATATTTCTCAAGAAGACTCTTAATAACATTTTTTATCATGAGTGTTTTGACATTCTTTAATAAATTCATTAGTCATCTCTATATAACCGTCTTCAATATCATAGCTCTCTCTAGACTCAGGCGAACTGACAGGTGTAGTAGTGTCTTCATTAGGAGTTTCATTATTTCCAGCTATAGTTCTAGCAATCGTAACATCTAGGAAAGGACCTAATGAACCACTTTTATCAATCACAGTAGAAGCAGCATCATAAGTATCAGAAGTTTCAGATTCAGCAGTACTAGCAGTGTGTGTAGCATGTGTATGTGGTGGTGTAAGGAGCTTACTCATAACAGATGGTGAATCAAGAGCAACAGAGGTGTTCCGAACCGTACCTCTCCTTGTAATGGATGGTAAAATAGGGACCTTGCCATCATGAGACTTACCCATGATGGATGGATGGCAGCGAACAATTGTGATTCCAAGTGAACTTGATAAATAGAGCTATGCTCCTCGGCAACAGCGCCAGAAAATAGTCTTGATGACCCACAAGTATAGGGGGTGTATCACAGTATTTTCGAGGGAAGTGAAACCCAATTTATTGATTCGACACACGGGGAGCCAAAGAATATTTATAAGCCTTAACAACTGAGTTGTTAATTCAGCTGCACTTGGAAACAATCTTGCTCATAGCAGTTAATCAGTAGCAACAATTTTGTAATAGCAATAGCAAAGTAATAGCAGTAGTAAAAGTAAAGACGGTAGTAACAATTGCAGTAAACAATAGAATTAAAGTGCGGTAGGCATAGGGATGGTTGGACAGGCGTCGCATGGACAAGAAAATTCATATGAAAATCAAGACATAGGGCATTTGCAGATAAATAAGATAAAGCATCCAAGTACTAAATAATCATAGGCATGTGTTCCACATATAGTCATACGTGCTCGCAATGAGAACTTGCACAACATCTTTTGTCATGCCAACCCGTTTGCAGTGGGGCCTCAAGGGAACTACTGGCAATTAAGGTGCTCCTTTTAATAGAGCGCCGAAGCAAAGCATTAACACTCTGTGAACACATGTGATTCTCACATCAAAGCCATTCCCTCCGGTTATCCCGATTATTATCCCTTCGGGGCCTTTGGTTCTGGACAACAATATGTGTATACAACTTGCAGGTAAGACCAAAAACAATACTATCATAATGAATCAATAACATGTTCAGATATGAAATCATGGCACTCAGGCCCTAGTGACAAGCATTAAGCATAACAAGTTGCAACAAAGTCAAAAAGCACTAATAATAGATACTAGGCACCATGCCCTAACAATCTGATGCCATTACATGAACGGTCTCATCCAATCCCTACCATCCCCATAGCCTACATCGGGGAATTACTCACTCATGGATGGGGGAAACATGTATGGTTGATGGAGAAGCGATGGTGATGATGATGGCGATGATCTCCTCCAATTACCCGTCCCGATAGGGTGCCAAAACGGAGTTTCTGGTCCTTTTTGGAAAAACGGAATCTGGTGGTGGCCGCGTAGCGGAACTCTTTCTAGAAAAACCTCAAACCCCCCTTGTTTTTTTAGGTCAAGAGGCAACTTATAGGCGAAGAGGGAGGCCGAGGGGGTGACCGAGGCGGCCACACCACCCCTTGGCGCGGCCAGGCCTGGCCCGTGCGGCCAGGTGGTGTGGGCCCCTTGTGGCCCTCCTCCATCTCGTCTTCTAGCTCCGTGAGTCTTCTGGTGAAATAGGATTTTTGGCATATTTTCCAGGATTTTTCCTGATAGTTGATTTTCTGCACAAAAACTAGACACCAAGGTAATTCTGCTGAAAACAACGTCAGTCCATGTTAGTTCTATCCAAATCACACAAGTTTAGAGGAGAAACAATAGCAAAAGTGTTCGAGAAAGTAGATACGTTTTGGACATATCAATAACCTGTCACCGCCATCGGTAGTAGCGACTTGCTAGAATCTTCGACTGCAGAAACCCGCTACAATCTTCGGCCATGGTGACCCGCTGCTTCCATCGTTTGTTGTGACATGTCGGTCGCATAGACTCCCATCACCCGCTGTGGTCTTCGACTCCGACGACCCGGGGACATCTTTGCTCTAGCGACATGCTGCAGTCTTTAGCTTTGGCGACTCGGGGGCTCCCTCGAATCGACGACCTGTAGCGGCCTTCGACTCCGGAGACCCACTGCTACCATCAGCTTCGGTGATCTGCTGTGGTCTTCAACTATGGATCCGCTACAATCTTCGACTCCCGCGATGATGGTCTGCTACTGTGTCAGCTCCGTCTATGGCAACTACCAATAAAGCTAAGTTTCCTCTCCCAAGAGTTAATAATCATTTATTTTAACCATACTCGAAACACTCAGGGGTTGCACCCTCTTTGAGTAACCTAATGTGCCGTTGACTTCACAAACTCGAGCACCTCATACGCGATAGCCCGGTTAGCTGATTCTGCCTGACCATCAAATCCTTGAACTCCAAGTACTTCGGCAAGGTACTGAGACTAAGGGTAATCAGGCTAACGAAAAGGTCTAGCATACAATGCAAAAGTGTCGACTCGATTGGCACCAGAAATTTACTTTACAAGCCAACACACAAATAGTCTTTACACGATATACGTACTTCACCATTCTTTATGTTTTCTACATCTTACAAGGATGTTTACTACGTCGAGATATTCTACCGGGTCCTCCAACAGGAGTCAACAAAACAACTGGCTATGCCATAAACTCAAGACCCTGGTCGAGTCCCTCCTCGGATGGTTGCATCGCTTGATGCTACAAAGAAGCAACACTGTCCGTGCACCCGATAGAAGTGACTACGTCGACTCCGTCCGCATCGTTGAGTTTTTCTTGTCAGTGGCTTCCCCTCGCATGATTTTCAACTGCGTCTACAAGATACAAGACTCGAGTCTCTGCCCAAGTCTACGACTCCACCAGACACTCGGGGGCTACTCCAAACTAGAGCGTTGGACGCGCATATACAAAATCTTCAAGTGACACGCTTTGAATCCTCACTCAAATCCACGATTCGATTAAGGACTCAGGGACTACTCCCATAGGGCATGCTGGTCGCGCATTCGAAAAAGAGCTAGCATTGATGGCATTCGTAAGATCATCTGAAGTACTTCTGAATCATTCTGTCTACGCAACCGACGACTATAAGTCTCTGCTCAAGTCTACGACTTAAACAGACACTCGGGGGCTACTCCCATAGGGAGCGCTGGTCGCGCACCCTATAGAAAAATAAAAGATTCATAATATGGTCTATTGTGTCGACTGCGTCCACAATGTTGACTCGCTTACAACAACTTAAATCATCAGTGACTCCAACCACTTACATTCCAATGTCAAGTTTAGAGACAACATCTCCTTGGCAAACCGAAACACCTTCGTGGGGATAAACCTTCGGATGTGGCGTCTACAATGCAAAGATAAGACCTATAGATACAATCTGATACCCTGGCAATCGCATCCGTTGTGCTCTACCATATAAATATCATGTCTAAGACATGATGAAAATCCTGACGAACGCGTTGGGTACATATACATTATAAATGGAGTTTGGCTTAGTAAGGCCTCCGCGGCATGACTCGAACTACGCCAGCAATTTTTTAATTCGAGTCCGGAGACTCGAGTTTGAGTAGGTGCCATTGTTTTTGCCCTAGAGCAATTAATTGGTCCCGATCCGTCGAGCACACCAGACACGTTTACCATCATCCCTATCTACTACTACAAATCCGGCTGAACCGATGAACTTCCGGGTGAGTGCTTCGCACTCGACACAACTGTCGACTTTGACATCCTAATGCAAGGCTCAAGACAACTAAGTCTCCACCCGTATCTACGATTCGGATAGACACTCGGGGGCTACTGACATAGGTATGCCCTACAGGCACATGCTATTAGCCTACCTGGTGCGACTCAATGGAAGGTCCACTTGACAACCTGCCAAGGTCCACGAAGCCCAAGACAGTTCGGGTGGTACGAAGCCCATATGGACGCCAACTCTAAGTCTGCAAGATAAGAAAAGCTCAAGACTAGAGTTCTAATCTAACTTGTAACCTACTTGTATTGGTACCTGAGACCAAGCCTCCCTATATATAAAGGCTAGGAGGATCCAACACGGAAGGCACCGAATAGATAGATCTACGATCTCCTACAATAGACAATAGATCTACGATCTGCTACAATAGATCCAACACAACAGATCTAGACAACACCCGTAGTATACACATACGCCAGATCCAATCTGCGCGACACCGCCATCAGCGACCTTGTAATCCTTCGGATCATTATCAATCAAGACAAGCAGGAGTAGGGTTTTCCCTCTGGAGGCCTGAACCTGGGTAAACATCGTGTCCCGTGTTGCTTGTCTGTTAGATGAACGCGATCTCTAGCGCACCCCAATTTCTCGAACCTAAGTCCATCAACGATGGGCATTGATGAGTTAACCCCTTGTCACAACCCGAGGTAGTGATTTGGCTCCCAGGTGCAAATGAATCTGTTACGGAAAAGTAAAAAATAAAATTTAAATTGTCAAAATAATCTGAACAAAAATTTCACATATACATCCGGATATTCTATGCCCCTACACAATTTTTCAAAAAGAATGAACATTTTATGTGGCTTGTGTAAAAATACAAAAAAATATGTTCGTGAGTAGACACGATGGAGCACTAAAATTTGTATTTTTACATGAAACATCTAAAATATTCTTTTCACCCGCAAACTTGTGTACGAATATTCAATATCCGGATATACATGCAAATATTTTTTCTAAGTTTTTTATATTTTAAAATATGTTTTCACATAGCGGGTTCATTTGCACCCGTGAGTCAAACTAGATTTCCAGGATCCAACTCGCGTAGCGGAGTGGGCTAAAAGGCATGCGTGAGTAATTTGTACCATGTGAATCTGCTGGGAGCCGTTTGGTACCCTGCATGAGGGTCAACCAGCCTCTAGAGAGTCGAAAATGGGATGTTTGAATGCATGCATGCGAGTTTAGACTGTGCCAACGCGTTTCTCAAAGCATCCCACAACCAAGCCCGACGACAACACTCAGATCAGCCATTTTCATAGATCCGGTCCCGGACACGGAGATCAAAGCACTCATTG
Organism: Avena eriantha; assembly: GCA_910589775.1. Lineage (NCBI taxonomy): Eukaryota > Viridiplantae > Streptophyta > Magnoliopsida > Poales > Poaceae > Avena > Avena eriantha. Next base: position 118,173,147 of record OU342745.1, read on the forward strand.
ATGCAATTCTTGCACGCACTCGTCTCATGGTATTTTGTCTCTCCTCTCCTAAATTGTGTTCGTCCTTGATTAGCACAAATAGGCTCCAAATCAACTCAACCTCTATGTTAAAAACATGCACATCGATGACGGGTTCCGTTCCGACCATCGGCACCAAGTATCATGCTCCATATCATCTCAGAATCATGGTTAAAGTTGGAGTTTTTGGACGAATTTCTTTAGATTTATCGCGTAGAATCAATCGTTTGAAATTTTCTTTGAGATGTAGCTAGATCTTGGTGTTCTCCACAACTCTCATATTGTAAGTTTTTCATTTTGATGCAGATATAGAGATCTCTCTGTACGTGTAGGTGTTCTTTATAACTTGCAACTTGTAAGTGAGGAGGATGAACAACTTCTCTCTTTGCCATCTAACATGCTCTCACATATACACTTGTAATCAACACAAATATGCTTGGATTCAAAATAAGTTCCACATGAAAAATATGAGCATCGACGATGGGGTTCCATTCCAACCATTGGCACCGAGTTTCGTGCTCTCTATCTTCTCAGAATTGTGGTAAAAGTTGGAGTTTTTCTGCACGAATGTCGTCAGATTCGTCGCACAGATTCAACCGTTCAAAATTTCCTCTAAGATGTAGCTTGATCATGTTGTTCTCCACAACTCTCATGTTGGAAGTTTTTCGTTCTGGTGAAGACATAGGAATTCATCTGTAGCTTCTCTACATGTACCTTAGGTTGAAGATGAAAGCCTATTGTTGCACAGGTCGTGCAGGCGGAAGAGCTGAAACAGTTGGCCCTCTCCGTGTCCTCCCACGCTGTTGTCCGTCGCTAGGATGGCCACAACAGGTGTCGCATCATCGTCTGTCACCAGAACTACTGTTGCGCTAGTAGACGAACATGAAGAACAGTAACTGCTAATGACTATTTATGTGTACATATTAATGTGGCAAGCAAATTCGGCGCAGACAACCAACAGCAGGCAATTGTTCTTGTCCTCATACACACAAAAAGGTATGCAGACTATCAAACAATTTGCACAACATAATTTTTGGGTTGTATGTGTGTGGCACTGTTGACCTGACCGTGCATATGCCCACTAAGCCCCTAATTCGATGCATGCTACCAAAGACCTTATTGTAAACCTGGCAGAGATGAGCTGTTTATAAACGAGGTGTCGCCAAATGACCCCTCAAATGCCCTGCAATATATGAGAAGGCTGTAATGCTTCAGAATTTGCGTTGCTTCTTTTAGGCTGGGGCGTCGCAAAAATAAGAGTAAAATGTGCAGGCAGTACCAAAACATGGCATCCCTTTTCGATAAGGCAACGACCTTTAGAAATACATGAATTGTTGTCTAAAGGAGAACACCAAAGCTCATTGGTTTTAAAATTATTTTTAACTATATTATTCCATGGATATATCTTCTAAAACACAAGTCTGATGTTGAGAAAGTCTTTTATGCGTTATAGGCTCATGTTGAATGTCTTTTGAACACCAAGATCAATGCAGTTTATTCTGATTGGGGTGGGGAATATCATCGACTTCATCACTATTTTGAGAACATAGGTATAGTTCATCGTCTCTCATATCCCCATACATCTCAACAAAACGGGATTGCTGAGCGCAAACACCATCACTTGGTCGAGACAGGTCTTACCCTTCTTTCACACTCGTAGCTTCCTCTATGTTATTGGGGTGAAGCTTTCCTTACTGCGTGTTTCCTCATTAATCGTATGCCTACTCCTATCATCAACAAGGAAACACCTCTTTATAGACTCATGCATATTTACCCCGACTAGTCCTTCCTACATATTTTTGGGTGTGCCTGTTGGCCTAACCTTTGTAAATATAACTCTCACAAATTAGAATTATGTTCTAAGATGTGTGTTTTTCTAGGGTATAACCCTATGCATAAGGGGTACAAGTGCTTGGATAGATCCACAGTGAGAATTTACATCTCACGTGACATTGTATTTGATGAGTTCGTGTTTCCATTTGCTAAAACCGACGTCTCTATTGGTGTGTCCACTCTTGAACAAGCTATTCGTTTTTCGTCTGATGAACTATTTACTAGTGAGTCTCTGTGAAGGTATGACCTGTCCTATTTGTCTACTGATCCACCTTGTAGGGTGATTGCGTTAGCATGCAGATGCTAGTGCCTCCTTCTAATCGCTCCTTGGAGCCCGTGATTGATGTACACGTGGAGCATGTGATTGATGCGCATGAGATGCCGCAGTCGCCGGTGGCTGCCCCGATTCCGCCTGCACCGACCCATGGGCTGGTTACATCCGCTCCTGACTAGCTTGTGTCGCCCATTGTCGTGCCATCGGCTGTGACACCCCTGACTGGCCCACCTTCCAAGCCTCAACATCCGATGATGACTCGTCATCGTGATCATACCCGCCGCGAGAAGGTATACACCAACGGCACGGTTCATTATGATTGGCGTTGCCACGATTTCTTTGCTGCTCCAACATCATACCGAGAGGCGTTTCTCGAGTCGGTGTGGCATGCAGCCATGTCGGATGAGTTTGTTGCTTTGCAGCTGACTGGCACATGTGTTGGACAACGCACAGAGCCAGACCGAAAACAAAAACTATTCTTCTCTAGCGAGCCACCCCAAGATCTGGCTAAGGTCATAGCTTATACCTCTTGACGCGCAGGTGCGGAAGCCGAGGAAGATCCTCGTGGTGGTTCCATACGTTCCCCTCGTCCCGTCCGGCTCCAGCGAACTTCTTGATCCTGGGACCACCTCGTCGCCGGCTCCGTGCTTTTCCTCACCCCCGACTTCGCCACCGCCCAACGTCGTCGACGATAACCGTATGTGTGGTGCCTCTGCTGTCACACACACACACAAGGTGGAACCATGATGTCTGCAAGTGCACAGATTAATTGTAGCTAGTTTTGAAGTATAGATATCGATCCCACAGGGAGCCCAAAGGTAAGTGTTTGTGCATGAAGTCTCTGTCACACCCGAAGTTGTCACAGGTCTTCGAGTGAATTAACTAAAAGTGTTAAAACAAGAATGGGGTTTTGATTAAATAATATGTGTTTAAATAGAACTAAAATGTAAACTTCAGAAATATAAAGCATAAAAGTAAAGAATGACTTGGTTGTTTGTTGTTTCCTGCAGATGGCAAAAGAAGGTGCGGGGAGATTCAGTTCATGGTGATAGTGACTGTGCCAGGTGGATGAATCATAAATATAACAATTATAATCTTATAAATATATGTGTCGGCGAGAAACCCATAGTTAGCCGGAACTCCTCTTGGTAGATTTCATCCCAACTTCAATAATCCTACTAGCCCGTTACCAAAACCATGATCAGACACTAGACGATTAAGACCCTTCAGGTTGCTTAGCAATTAAGCTCCTTGGATTGGACTAATGTAATAAGCACAGTGGTTCCTCGTTATCCTTGAGTCTAATAGTTTTCTATTGATATCGCCGTGTCTCCCGGGGGTCACCGGTCCGCTAGCGAACAAGATCTTATCTATGTAGAACAAAGCATGATGTTGTTTGGGCCCTTAATTGGACAACAAGCATTAGGCATCCCACAGATAGTCAAGCACACATGATATAGTAATTAGAATCAATCAAAAACTAATGGAAAATATATATGAAGGCATCACATCTCACCAATCCCCTACATCTCCCACACCGAAGGAAATTACTCACACATGAGAGAAGAACGGATCATCAATATAATTAAATAAAGGGAAATCTTCTTGATATTACAGTGGAGATCCACAATAAGAATAGGAAAATATCCAACACAATTCAAGATGGGAAGAAACAATCTCAAACCCTAGTCTTGCAAGGTGAAGATCCCTCTCTCTCTCAAGTACAAGTAGTGGCTATGGGGGTGTATTGGCTAGGAGGTCGAAGATCGTGGAGTGAGGTGAAGAACGTCTTCCCCTTCTTCTCCGAATCTCGTCTTTCTCCCTTCTGGATGTTATGGAGACTGCTCTGTTGTGTTTTTGTCCTTGGTCCCTTCATGTAAGTTGTCCCTTTTGACAAGACAGAGGCGGCTGCAACTATACGGTGGGAACTATACGGCCGGAAAAATATTCCCGCTATATAGTTGCTCGTTAAAGCTTTTGTAAGCTCCCCTCGAGTGCTTCCAAAGAGAGACTTGCTTGTTTTCTCCAGAATATTGTGTTTCTCTAGTTAAAACCTTTTGTTAACATTCAGAACCTGAAATACACAATAAAAACCAAGTTTTCTTTGCTACTGAAGTATTAGCATTAGGTCAAGCTAGAAAATTATCAAATTCGGGAGAAAACCATCAATATAAGCCATAAAAATGTGTCAAATATCACAGCTATCAACTCCCTAAATCTTAGATGTTGTTCGCCCTCGAGTGACAAGGAAATAAGGAAGAATAGCGGAGATTTGAGACTGAAAATAGAAGAATTTCCTAACCAAGTATATCTTGTTAGCAAATAAATCATATCCCCGAGCAAGTGTCAAAAGTTAAGTTAGGAAAGTGAGACAAATTCTTTTGGTGTCTCTCTTTGTTGAGAGATGAAAACTTTTTGTTTTTGTTTATTTAATCAATTAAGATTACTCAAGTTGGCACCAAAACATTTAATTTAAGAACAACTCATCTACTCCCATGTCAAAATTTCAAGACTCACAAAGCACTTTTTTTCTTTCTTTTGTCTTTCAAAAACTTCAGCTCTTTCATAGAGAAATCATGCCACTATTTTTAACATGTTAATTGGGGCTGTGTTGTACACTCGTGACCATGCCAATAAATAATGTTGAGAAATAATGGGTCAGAGGAGTACTACAACTTCACTTGGAACGTGAAACCATGAGGAGACTAAAAATTTTACCCGTCATAGCATTGCTGCTACAGACGTTTACATAACTCAATAGCCGAAATCAAATGGTTTCCCACATTAAGATCGTTCGTTGGCCAGCGGAGTTAATAGTTCCCCATAGAGCACGACAGACTTGTAATGACACGCGTAAAGCAATATCTTATGGTAATTATTAGAAAAAGTAGTGGCATAATTTCTACTACTTTGGAGCATCCATTTAATCAAACAATTTCAATCAAGAGTACTATGGAGTCTTTTTATATTAAGCTCAAATGGGATGGAGTAGTTCTAAAACCAAATTCTTTGAGCTAAGCATGGACTCAAGTCATCTTTCAGATGCTTTTTCTTGTTGTAAAAATGTAGGAAGTATTTTTAACCAAGTTCATTGCTCTTTGTTTCAAAGCTAAAAAGGAGAGACTAGCAAAGGAATAGAATTTGTAGGATAACAAGCTAAGTGGGGAGTGACTCCAGTGCAAGCGAGTAAATAATTGTAGGATCAATTTAAGGTTGCAAAGAGAGTGATGAAAGGAATGTGATACCTCCTCTTGCTTGCTTCTTTCTCATATTTGAGTCGAACCCCTTCTGTATTTCCATATTTCCAAATCATCTGAAATTGAGCAATCTCCGAGAGAAACAAAGAAACGAACTTGCAAATAAAGTTACAACTATTTTTTTGTATTTGTGGTTTAGGAATGCAAAACTGAAAATAAACATGCAAATTTGAAGAAATAAAATAAATCAAAAGAAAAATATAAAAACATGAATGCAAAGTTTGGAGGTTTTCAAACCTCCTCCAAGCTTAGGCTATTACCAGGCTCAGTTGTTGCCATCATTTGGCAGCTAGTGCGGATACTGCTGGTGGTAGTCGGGGAAGTGGGTCATGAAGTGACTAAAGTTTTGAGTCAAAGTACTCACATCTTCATTCATTTTTCCTAAAGAGTGTGGTCGATCTCCCCAACACGCTGGTTGAGCTGCTGGAATTCCTGATATGGGACGTAGTTGTACTCCTGTTGTGGTTGGTTAGGACACGGTTCCCAAGCTCCCCCTTGCTGTTGTTGCTATTGTTGCTGCTGTCCCTCCCAACCAGGGTTGTGTCCCTACTCGTCCTCCTGCTCCTGCTCATCGTCATCATGCTGCCCTCCTTCTTCATCTTCCTCTTCATCGGGCTAGAGTTCGGCCATGATCTCCATCACTTGGTCCTTGGTGAGGATCCAAGTGTCCTTCTCCACAATCGAGAAGGCTTGGGGACAGGGAAACGGAACCTTCTCACCCTGTGCATCATCAAGATAACTAAACTGATAGGCTCGAACCCTCCAGTTAGCTTGTTAAACACCAAGGAAGCCACAAGCAGTTAAATACTTGACGTCCATAAGTTTGGAGCCGTCAATAGGTTGCATAACAAGTAGTATAATATTTAATGCATGGGCAAGGTGGGTTACCAATTCACCAATGCGAATATCACCTTTGGTCATGTTGCTTTCATGGAGAAAGTGCTGGATGAGTAGAGCTACAGGATTGGGGCTTTGCGGCGCAGTAGGAAAGAGAGCCTTGGTGATCATTGCCATGTCCGCATTGGCCATGGAACCAGTGTCACCTCTTCCCAGTAGTGTGTTGGCAAGGAACAAGGCGTAGTAACGGATGGTTGGGTTCTGAATGGTGGACATCTTCTTCTGATAGAAGGTGGTGCCACCATCAACGGAAATGACCTCCCAAGTTTCTCTGCTTGTGACGCCATAGAGGTTAGTAATAGTTGGCTCCCCAACACGGGGGAAGCCGAAAGCATCACAAAATTGTTCAAAATTCATTTCATAGTGCTGCCGGTTCATGGTGAAGCTTACCGTGCACATCTTACCTTTCTCCATGTGGTCATCGTAGAAGGAGGCAAGGAACTCATGGGTAAGCTCGGTGTAGGTGTCGTGGCTTGTGCGTCCAAGTACTATCAACCTCGCCTTGTTGCACATGAGGTCGAAGTCCGCCTTCAACCCCGCCATGGTGACAAAGCTGTGGTCGGCCCAACGTGTGGGCATCACCCTCCTTGATGAAACCACGGCCAACTTGGGGTTGCACTCAGCTCTAGACCCCGAGATCGAGCCCTCACCCCATTGGCGCTTGGTCGAACGAAAGAGGTTACCGATTTTGTTCATCATGATGCACTGAAAAATTTCACCATAAAACCTTAGGCATATAGTTTCTACATGATATATGAATGATCCTACTTGGAAAAATGCAATCCTAACGTGAGAAATCAATAGGAAAAACAAAAAAGGCTTGAGTTCATCCACTAGATCAATGTGAGAGTTTCAACCATCGAAATCTGAAAAAATAAAGCATGGATAGGGAGAGAAACATACCGATCTATCGATTCCCCCACTCAAACGAATGAAATCCATGAAGAATCAAGAGTTCTTGGTGGATTTTGAGAGTTTTGGAGAGAGAATATGAGAGAAATAATGAGGAGGGGTGAAATACCTAGCCACCTTGGTGCGATTTTGTGGTCGCACCAAATTATACGCCCGGAACTATACGGGTGGATGATGTTGTTCCGCCCGTATAGTTGCTGTGCCACCGCCAACTAGGGTTTTTTATGCAGAAAACAGCTATACGGACGCAACTATACGGCCGGGTTGCAATAATCCCGCCGTATAGTTGGTCGTTAAACTGTCTGTCCCTCGAGATAAATTTCTAAAACTATCATCGATATCTATACGACCAGAACTATATGGCCTAAAATTTTATTCCTGCCGTATAGTTGGTCGTTAAACTCTCAGTACCTTTGTGATAAATTTCTAAGCAAGGGGTCGATATCTATACGACCAGAACTATATGGCCAGAATTTTTATTCCTGTCATATAGTTCGTCGTTAAACTCTCAGTACTTTTCAGAAAATTTTATACGAAGGCATTGATATCTATATGACCGGAACTATACGGCCAGATTTTTTATTCCCGCCGTATAGTTGGTCGTTAAATTCTCTGTGTCTTCGAAGAAAATTTGTTGATGGCAAAGATATCTATATGATCGGAACTATATGACTGGAATTTATTTCCAGCCATATAGTTGGTCGTTAAACCATCAGTAATCATCAAAAAATTCTATTTCTTTGAGAATACCTTCTTATTCCAAAACTTAGCGAAATACCTTATTTTTGATAGAAAATTGATAGTAGAAACTGTCACCAACATTGGCATATTAAAAGAATTTTTTATCTTTTGTAGATGAAATACTCAAACTTTTATTTTTATTCTTATTCTATACTCATTCAATCGACGTTTCTACTACTTTTTGAGAACTGCATCTTCACGGGCGTGCTTCCGCAAGAATGTCCTTGAAAAAGTGATAGGAATGCGATGAACCTTTTATTCTCTAGTTTATTTTAATGAAGAGATGGGTTGACTCCCACTAAGCATTTTATTAAGAATGGTTGAGTAAATCAACGTCTTCTCTATTCTCGAATTCTTACCTTGGGTTACCCCTTATCAAAGGCACTTACCACATGAACTTGTTTTGCCGATGGAATATATATTTATCCTGCTTCTAGCTTTTTTGGAAAATACCGGATGATTTCAGCATCATAAACATTGAAGATTATCTTTCCTTCAGCACAGTCAACTGATGCCCCTGTAGTACTAAGGAAAGGTCTTCCAAGTGTTATACATAATTTTTCTTGTTCAGGCATCTCAAGAATAATAAAATCAGTGGGAATAACATGCCCATCTATTCTAAGTAGAACATCCTCAATCATACCAATGGGTTTTTAGTGGACTTGTCAGCCATGTGTAAAGTGATAGTAGTAGGAGAATACTCCCCTAATCCTAACCTTTTTATAGAGGGAGTATGGCATTACACTAACTCCTGCTCCTAGATCACACAAGGCATTGTGAATATCAGTTTTACCTATTGAGCATGAAATAGTTGGTATTCTGGGATCTCCAGACTTAGACAACAACTTCCCATTAGCATGATAACTAGTTACCATGGCAACAGTTTCAGTTATTTCTTTCTTTCTACTAAGAATATCATGGAGGAACTTACAATAGGTAGGAACTTTTATTGCATCTGCAAATGGAATTTCTAGACAAAGGTCACTAAGTGCTTTTGTAAAAGAATTATAAATTACCTGATCTGGTGCTTCCTTTTTTTGATCTGGGTAAGGAAGCTTTTTCTCACTTGACTTATTCTTGTCTTTTACCTTTTGTGGGCGGTTAGGCTCTTTTGTTGCTTTCTTTTGTTGTTTCTTATCGCTTTTCTTCTTTTCTACTACAACAACTTCATCTTTATTGCTTATCTATTTTTCTTCTGTTGGATCAACCGTCTCTGCATTAGAGTCATTTTGGTCTTGCTTGGTTTGATATTGTGTTTCAGTTTCATCTTGAGGATCCACCAATGTATCATCTTCTTGGCTTGCTTCGAGCAAGGCTTTTTTCCTTTCGCTCTTTTTTAGCTCCATATTCCGGTGGTCCTAAGGGTCCTGTAACAACTGCACCTCTTCTTGTGACACATTAGTAGAAACAGGAATATATTTATCATCACTAAGAAAAATTTGATAACCGGATGCTATTTGTTCACACTAGGTTTCAATCATACTAAGGTACTTGTGAAATAATTTTATTTCTTGTCCAATCTCATCATAATTTTCCATGAATTCCGCCAAAATCTTTTTTGTGTTTTTGAAAGTGCTTATGCAAGTTATTATGAGATTTTACTTGTCGATATTTTAATTCTTTAAAAACTTTTCTAGTTTCATCTTCTTCAGTTAAAACTTGTAAAACATCTACTTTGTTTTCCTTAACAAGTTCAGAAGGTATACCTTTTTCTTTCATTGTTTTGCTTACCTCAGGCATAAGATCAGGAGTTATCCGAAGTATCCCTCTTTCCAGCTTAGTGCCAAAATCAGGATTATATAAAGAATCATTCTTAGCCCTAGTAGACATCAATTCCAAACATTCTTTAATAGTTAAAGTATTTATCGATCCTCCTGCTGAGAAGTCAAGAAACTCTCTACATTGAGTATTAAGACCGTGGTAAAATAAATGGCAAATAGTTGATTTAGAATAGCCATGATTAGGAATACTATTGATCATTCCAAAGAATCTTTCCCAAGCTTGTGGGTAGTTTTCTCCCACATTCTGACTAAAGTTGCCGATATTCTTTCTTAGTTCAGTTACCTTTTTAAAATGATTAAACCTGTTTATGAATTTAACAATGCAGTTTTCCCAACATTTAATGTAATGGCGAGGGAGAGAATATAACCAGTCTAGAGCTTTACCTTTAAGAGACCAACGAAATAATTTTAGACAAGAGAAGTCTCTCGGAAAACCTTTTGGTCCAAGCGATGTTATCACATCATTGAACTCTCTAATGTGCCTTCCTAGGTCTTCATCTTCCCTTCCACTGAAATCTTTTTCCTGCAAAATTTTAATAATTCCACCATCAAATCTCTAACTCCAAGATTAGGGAATTCTATTGGTTGTTAAGAAATTCAGCACTTGGAGAACTGTATTCTCTGAGATTTTTCTCAGGTTTCATAGGAGTTGTCCTGTAAATAGACATGATTTCCATAATATCACTCAGGTTTTCAACTTCGACTTTATTTGATCTTAAATTTTTTTCAATAATTTCTTCGCGCCTTTGAATCTGGTAGATAGGTCCTACCAGAGCATGTAGACCCTTTGTCTCCTAGGGAGAACATTTTGTAGTAGCGACACCTAAAATGTCGAAACACAAACACTTAGCGCTTAGCTCCCCGACAACGACGCCAAAAAATAGCTTGATGTCTGCAAGTGGACAAATCGTTTGTAGCTAGTTTTGAAGTATAGATATCGATCCCACAGGGAGCCCAAAGGTAAGTGTTTATGGGTGAAGTCTCTGTCACACCCAAAGTTATCACAGGTCCTCGAGTGAATTGACTTCAATTTTTGAAATAAGAATGGGGTTTTGATTAAATAAGATGTGTTTAAATAGAACTAAAATGTAAACTTCAGAAATATAAAGCATAAAAGTAAAGAACGACTTGGTTGTTTGTTGTGTCCTGCAAATGGCAAAAGAAGGCGCGGGGAGATTCAGTTCATGGTGATAGTGGCTGTGCTAGGTGGATGAATGATAAATGTAACAATTATAATCTTATAAATATATGTGATGACTACAAGTGTAAAGATCGTTTGTAGCTAGTTTCGAAATAAAGATATCGATCCCACAGGGAGCAGGAGTCTGAAGTCTAATAATTCTTGAAATAGTTATTGCGATAGAAATGCTAGATAAAGTTCTAAGTAACAAGATAAAATACGAGTATTGTGTAAAAAGGTGTTTTGGGTTTTGCGTATAAGAGCAATAATAAAGTAAAGCAAAGTAACTTAATGCAGAAAGTAAGTATCGCGTATGTAAGAGAGATTGGAACTGTAGTAGGGAAAAGGCGTTCTGAGGGAGTAGCGGATACACCACTAGTATTGTAGAGTTCTAAGATAAAGATTATCATCATGAACATTCTCAACTATGTATGTGTGGGAGGAACTCCGTATGTGGACGAATAGGCAACAACCGCTGCTCACATCAATCTCATAACAATAGCAGTCAGCAATCGACATCAATCAAATTACTACGCTATTAAGGGACGTAATCTCGTAGGACGTATCCCATGGCATGGATAGTGTTCCATGAATTTCCTTGATTTCCCAAGTTGATACGTAAGGAGTGCCAATAGCTTTATAGTCACTGTAAGTGCTAGCACGCCTCCGTCTACCAACAAGTAGTTCCCTCCATCAAGTCCCCACGAGAGGAAAATATTGAGAGGACGATTTCTCTCAACATCAAGATGTAGAGAATCTAACACATGGTCACAACGATGAATATCATAATAGAGTTTATCTTATTTCAGTCTTATACTAGGGTTTCTCCATCTCCCAAAGAACTAATGATCTACTCAGACATGGAGGCAATCAACATCATGGCAATGATAATGGAAACAATCATAGATGAATAGTACTTGTATAAATCCACAACGAGTATAGGAATTACAACAATATCTAGACAAGACATAGATAGGATTGATGGAGATGGTGGTGATGCAGTGGTGGATGATGAAGATCGATGCCTTAGCCTCCCGGATCTACGCAGGGTGAAGATGGATCCCTTGTGGATGAGTTCCCCTCCAGATGCCTTCCGGAGGTGAGGTTTCTACGATTTCTGGGTGTTCTGTATGCCATTTCCTCAAACCAATTGCACGGGGTGAAACTATTTGACGAGGCGGAGGTGGCATCAACTATACGTCCGGAGCTATACAGGCAGAAGAGTTGCTCCTATCGTATAGTTGGTCGTTGGGCTCTCTGTCTCCGTTGTTTGCTTCTGGTTTTCTTCTGGTATTATTAATATTTCCCAAATAAGCGTTTTACGTTGTATTCAACTCCTTTTCTGCATAGTACAACTGCTTCAATAATTATATCCATTGGATCCATCATCTGTCCTGATCCTAGTGAAAACAGACATAAAATGTGCACACGAGCGCTGTAAAATACCAAGATACTACATTTACAAAGCAAAATAATAATTCTAAACATCATGCAAATATGCACTCGTCAATTTCCCCAAGCTTAGACTCTTTCTCGTCCCGAGCAAGTTTTTAGCTTAATGGATGTGATCCTCATATTCATGAAGCTGGGTCGATAAAATAAATGAGGCAATTGTAACATGTGTTTATCATATACGATACAGGGGAATAAGTTCATGAATAGTACCTTACTCAAACCATCTGAATAGTATTGGAAGGCTTCCACACCTTAGTTACCAATAGTTCATAAAATATGAAGCTCAACATAATGTAAAAGAATCCGGTTCAACTGAATGAGTTAACGAGGTAGTCCCAAGTGTTTTTGGATCAACGTATTCACTTGGGATTCAAAATCTCAAAAGTGTCTCTTTGTCATACTACAATACAGTGAGTGGTATATGCCTATTTTCTCTTTGCACATTCGCTATTTTTCTTCTTTCTTTTTCTTTTCTTTTGCATATATGCTCACACTTTTGTTTTAAGTGCTGTGCAAAGGAGCTAGCCATATATTCCACTTCATGTAGGAATTCAGAGTTCAACGATCTCAATTATCAAATTCCAACTATATATGAAGTATTCTTATGACTTGAGATTCTACCTCGACTTGTTCTCACTCTATTTGGATAGCACTTTCATTTTCCTTTGTTCAAGGTTTTCTTTTTCAACTTAATTGTATAGATAATTCTTCTTTGTGAATCAAACCTAGACTTACAACATATTGAACAAATTATATTTATGTGTTCCATTAATACCAATGGTGTGAAAGACTCCTATTGCTATCATCAAGTGCAAGTAAAATCATACTCAAGCCATTCATATATCAATAAAGCAAACACTAACTCAATATTGCTCCATATATAATAATAAACTCAGAATTTCATAAAAGGGATCGACTATTGCTGAAGGGAATTCTAATGATGCAAACTTTATTTCTAGTCTGAACTAATGCAAGAATAATAATAATAAAAACATATAAGATAGATTACAAGGTATGAAAGATCTCCCCAAGCTTGGAATCAAGCCAGGTAGGATCAAATAATCCCTTGCGATTATTTGATACTGTGATTGTTGTAGATCACTGTGGCGCCATGGCATGTAACACCGCGGTGCATAGCTTCTTGTTGGTCTCCTCCAGAGTAGTTATGCAGCTTTAGCACATGTGCAGGTCAGATCGCAGAGTGTCCACTCTATCTGCGAGCTTGGTCACCAATGGAAGGAGGTCTTCCTTATTCTCCATCTCATTGAGATGGTGACGGACTTCGACGTGATGGAGAAGCTCTTCATTCTGATATATCTCTAGTGCCCGCACGCGATCCTTGGTCCTGGGGACTGCTTCTTCTTCCTCGTCCATAATTGATGGACCGGGGAAGTGGAAGTCGTACCTCCACTCTTCTTGAGGCTTGACCTTTATACGAGCACCAATGGTTGGATTCAAGAGTGCAACCTCCCCTTCCTTGCTAGCACTTGCATCAATATTAGATAATTCCTTACGCTTGTGCGGCCTTGGATCTGTGGTGATGAACTTGACCTTCTCCACACACCCTTTTCCATGTGGCTTGTGATCTTCTCTCTCTTGTTGATCTTTCTTCATCTCCGCCCAATTGATCTCCGGTGGATCATAGATGTCACGGCGGATGCAGATGTCGACCACATCATCATCGGAATCATTGTTGAAGTAGCTTGGCTCGATGTACTCCTTGTACCTCGGGATAAACCTCTCCACCTCCTCGTCATCGTCCTCCACGGACGGGCTGCTAGAGCGGTCCCTGGAAGGAGAAATGAGCCCCATGGGTTTCCCACGGCCTAGGGCTGGATAGCGCATTGCTAGATTGGTTTCTGTAGATTGCGATTAGAGAGAGATAATGGTAGTATATAAGAGGGGTCAGAGGTCGGTAAAACTCGCGAGAAATACCAAATTGTCGTCCAAGAAAAGAATCCAAACAGAACAGAGAAAGAAATCATGGATTTGGAACTAACCTGCTGCGTAACGACCAACTATACGGGCGCAACCCGTATAGGTCCGAACGTATAGTTGGTTCTAGGCAGATATTTCCAAATATCTCGAGTCCAGGTCGATTAAATCACAACTCGGAACTAATAATAACGTTTTTTAGATGAATATAAAAGAAAGATCAAACAAAAAGTGCCTGAGAGTTTAACGACCAACTATACAGCTGGAATTTTTTCTCCAGCCGTATAATTGCGACCGTATAGATTCAGACACCCGAAATCAAAAGTGCCTGAGAGTTTAACGACCAACTATACGGCTGGAATTGTTGCTTCGGTCGTATAGTTGCGACCTATAGATACAGACACCAAAAAGCAAAACTATCTGAGAGTTGAACGACCAACTATACGGCCGGAATTTTTGCTCCGGTCGTATAGTTGCGACCGTATAGGCTTAGATATCGAAAACAATTTCACAAAGATGATACTGAGAGTTTAACAACCAACTATACGGCGGGAGCCTCCTCTCCGGTCGTATAGCTCCGCCCGTATAGTTGGTAAAACCCCTCTAAAACTTCCGAAAAACACAAGGAATTCAAAAACAGAATTTTCAAGAGCAAAAATTGTGAAAATAAATCACTTATTTGAGTAAGAACACTTACCTTGCACTTACCATTCGTTTAATTGGGGATGAAAAGTTCCTCCCACAACAAGGACTCCTTCTCTCTTGGAGGAATTGACTTTAGTTCATTAGCTAATTCCCGTAAACGAAAATCACTAGGACTATAGTTCCTCTCAATGAGATTGGTCTCTTCCTGGGCAAACATGGACACTTTATCTAACATCTTTATTTCCTGCCTTTGCATAATCTGCAACTCAAAAATTCTTGTAGTGAATAAATACAACGGATCAGTCTTGGCTTATGTTCTTTCCTCTCAAGGAGTTCTTTTAAGCCATCACGATCCGTATGAACTCTCACCTTTGCATCAACTATGTAAGAACGAAATTTATCGCATGAGAAAAATACAGCAAACAGTTCCTTTTCTTCCTAAGGGTAATTCTTTTGAGCACCATTAAGAGTTCTACTAGAATGATGTATAATATTAAATCTAAAACCAATATGTTGTCCAAGAGTTACTCCTACAACATCATCGCTAGCTTCACATATTAAGTCAAAGGTTGTATCCCAGATAGGTGGTTTAATGATGGGAGCTCGAGTTAAAGTATTTTTAAGTTTATCAAAGGCTTCAAGACACTTATCATCAAAATTAAATCTCATTCCCTTTTGCAAGAGGTTAGTCAAAGGTTTAGATATCCTAGAGAATTTTTTAATGAACCTTCTATAAAAACCCACATGACCAAGAAAACTCCTTATACCTTTAATATCCCTAGGTGGTGGCATTCTCTCTATTGCTTCAACCTTAGCTCTATCAGCTTCAATTCCCTTACCTGATACCTTGTGTCCGAGGACTATACCTTCTTTGACCATAAAGTGGCACTTCTCCTAGTTTAGAACAAGATTAATTTCTTCAAAACGCTGCAAAACTTTCTTGAGATTATCCAAGCAACTAGTAAATGAAGTTCCATAGACAGAAAAGTCAACCATAAATACTTCCATTATAAGTTCTATAAAATCAGCAAAAATAGCAGTCATACATCATTGAAAAAGTAGCCGGAGCATTACATACACCAAAAGGCATACATCGGTAAGCATGTACACCGTAAGGACTTATGAAAGTTGTTTTAAGTTGGTCATCCTGATGAACAGCTATTTGAGAGAAACCAGAATATCGGTCCAAGTAACAAAAATGAGTATGGATTGCTAACCTTTCTAAAGTTTGATCTATGAACGGTAATGGATAGTGATCTTTCCTAGTTTCTTTATTTAATTTCCTGAAATCTATGCACATTCTATGCCCAACAATAGTTCTAGTAGGTATTTGTTCATTGTTTTCATTAGGAACAACAATACAACCGCCCTTCTTCGGGACACAATGAACATGACTTACCCAATCACTCTCTTTAATAGGATAAATTATGCCTGTGTCTAGTAGGCGTACAATTTCTTTTCTTACCACTTCTTTCATTTCAGGCTTCAATCTTCTATTAAATTCTACTACTGGTTTTGTACCTTCTTCCATGAATATTCGATGTACGACTATCATGGGACCAATGCCCTTCAAGTCATCCATTGAGTACCCAAAGGCTTGGCGATGCTCCTTAAGTATCCTCATGAGTTCTTCTTCTTCTCCTGAAAGTTTAGCACTAATAATAATAGGGAATTTATTGGTATCATCTAAAAACCTGTATTTAAGATTATCTGGTAGAGTCTTCAACTCTAGGGGTGGTAATTCCTCGTCCCCTCTCTTTTCTGGCTCTTCAAAAGCCTCATAAGTTGGAGGTTCCAAAATAGGAAGTGAATCAAATTCATCTTCTAGTTCTTCTAGGGACTTGTCCTCCATAATTATTTCTTCATAATTGGGATCTTCATTTATTTCTTCTTCTTGATTACCAAAGAAAAGAGCTGCCATTTCCTCAATAGTTCTCTCTTCCTCTTCTTCTTGTATTTGTGGAGGTTTGTCTTTAAATTTGGAAAAATGGAATTTATTTTCCGTTCCCCCAAGGTTAAGAGTCACAATATCCTTCTTGAAATTAACATAGGCACATATATCACCCAAAAAGATTCTTCCAAATATAATAGGGCAAAAAGTGTCAGCTGGCATATCAACAACTACAAAATCGATAGGAAAGTTTTTGTTGCCAATTGTGATAGTTGCATTGTCAACTACTCCCATTGGAATTCTAAGGTTTTTATTGGCTAACATAATTGTTATATCAGTATTTTCAATTGTAGCCGGTTCTATTTCTTCTTTTATTTCTAGGTATAAATCATAATATATAACATTAACTTCGGTGCCAAGAACACATAAACCGTAATGAGAGGTTTCTTTAAATATGCAGGGAAGAATAGGCTTACCCACATGTTTTACCTTTGTTTTACCTTCAACCAATATGGAAGTCTCTACATCAAGTTCAACTATGTTATAGTGTGAGTACATAGCAATAATTGCTTCCTTGGTTACCTCTTCATCTTTGGTTTCCTTACGATGTTCCACAACTTCTGGCATGCTTTCCTCTTCCCTCTTTTCCTGTACTACTTTGACCTATTCATATTCAAAAATATGCTTTTGTGCTGTGTCAGAGAAAGGCACTTCATATATTGGTTCTATGGAGGCAAGTGTTGCTTTATCTTCTCTTTTCTTTTTTGGTTCAGGTGGTGGATCATACTTGACTAGACCCTCCTTTGGAGCTTTAATATGTTATGTAAAAGCTTTAACAACTTGCAACACAAGATCTGAATCCAGATAAAGTTCTTTAGTCTTTAACATGGTCTTTTTTATTATAGTCATGAATACAATCATGCTCTATTTCTACGCCTCCTTTACTTCCTAGACCAAAATTCCATGAAACTCTATGATCACTAATTCTATTAAGTAAATCCCAAGCTTTAGGTATAGGAAGATTCATAAAGGCTCCTTCCGTGAAAGAGTCTAGTTCAATTTTATTAGGTTCAATTAAACCGCCATAAAAGATATCAGGTAAATACCATTCAGGCAAATCATGACGAGGACATAGTCGCAGTAAATCATTAAGTCTAATATAAGCTCTTACTAGTCCTTCATTAGAACGACTCTTCCAAGTCATTATAAGACGCCTGATTCCAAAAGATTTTGATAATGGGTAATATTTTGATAGAAGTTCACAGGCTAAATTATCCCAAGTAGTAGTGGCTTCAGGGGGTATAGATATATACCATGAGAGAGCTATACTTGTGAAAGTTCGACTAAAATTTTTAACCCTTACCTCATCATTAGTATATCCCGTTAATAGAAAAGTGCCACATATATCTTTAAAACATGCAATATGCTCATATGGATCAGGATCTTCTTCATCTCCAGTAAATTGGTTCTTATGTAGAATACTAAGTAGTAGAGGATTTATTTCAAACCCTCTTGTCTTCTCATTGGAGTTGTCTCTTTTATAAATATCATAAGGCTTCCCAAAGTGGTTGAGTGGGTTAGCACTAGTTATATGCTCAAACTCCATTATGTTGGTGGAAACCTATAACTCAAAACAAAATTTTGCAAGACAAAAATAAATAAGCAAAAACTAAAAGACCTACAACGCTTAGCTCCCCGGCAACGACGCTAGAAAATAGCTTGATGACTGCAAGTGCACAGATTGTTTGTAGCTAGTTTCAAAATAAAGATATCGATCCCACAAGGAACAGGAGTCTGAAGTCTAATAATTCTTGAAATAGTTATTGCAATAGAAATGCTAGATAAAGTTCTAAGTAACAAGATAAAATGCGAGTATTGTGTAAAAAGGTGTTTTGGGGTTTTGGGTAAAAGATCAATAATAAAGTAAAGCAAAGTAACTTAATACAGAAAGTAAGTATCGTGTATGTAAGAGAGATTGGAACTGCAGTAGGGAAAAGGCGTTCTCAAGGATTAGCGAATACACCACTAGTATTGTAGATTTCTAAGATAAAGATTATCATCATGAACATTATCAACTATGTATGTGTGGGAGCAACTCCGTATGTGGACGAATAGGCAACAATCGTTGCTCACATCATCCTCATGACCACAACAGTCAGCAATCGACATCAATCGAATTACTACGCTATTAAGGGACGTAATCCCGTAGGACGTATCCCATGGCATGGATAGTGTTCCGTGAGTTTCCTCGATTTCCCAAGTTGATACGTAAGGACTGCCAACAGCTTTATAGTCACTGTAAGTGCTAGCACGCCTCCGTCTATCAACAAGTAGTTCCCTCCATCAAGTCCCCACGAGAAGCAAATGTTGAGAGGTCGACTTCTCTCAACATCAAGATGTAGAGAATTTAACACATCGTCACAACAATGAATATCATAATAGACTTTATCTTATTTCAATCTCATACTAGGGTTTCTCCATCTCCCCAAGAACTAATGATCTACTCAGACATGGAGGCAATCAACATCATGGCAATGATAATGGAAACCATCATAGATGAATAGTAATTGTATAAATCCACAACAAGTATAGGAATTACAACAAGATCTAGACAAGACGTAGATGGGATGGATGGAGATGGTGGTGATGCAGTGGTGGATGATGAAGATCGATGCCTTAATCTCCCGGGTCTGCACAGGGCGAAGATGGATCCATTGTGGATGAGTTCCCCCTCTAGATGCCTTCCGGAGGTAAGGTTTCTGCGATTTCTGGGTGTTCTGTATGTCGTCTCCTCGAACCAATTGCATGGGGTGAAACTATTTAACGAGGCGGAGGTGGCGCCAACTATACGGCCAGAGCTATATGGGCAGAAGAGTTGCTCCGACCGTATAGTTGGTCGTTGGGCTCTATGCCTTCGTTGTTCGCTTCTGGTTTTCTTCTGGTATTATTAATATTTCCCAAATTAAATAAGCGATTTACATTGTTTTTAACTCCTTTTCTCCATAGTACAACTGCTTCAATAATTGTATCCATTGGATCCATCATCTATCCTGACCCTGGTGAAAACAGACATAAAATATGCGCACAAGCGCCATAAAATACCAAGATCCTACATCTACAATGTAAAATAATAATGTAAAACATGATGCAAATATGCACTCATCAATATGTGTAGGCGAGCAAGTCATAATTAGCCAGAACTCCACTTGGTAGATTTCATCCCAACTTCAATAATCCTACTAGCCTGTTACCAAAACCATGGTCAGACACTAGACGATTAAGACCCTTCAGGTCGCTTAGCAATTAAGCTCCTTGGATCGGACTAATGCAATAAGCACAGTGGTTCCTCGTTATCCTCGAGTCTACTAGTTTTCCATTTATATCCCCGTGTCATCCGGGGGTCGCCGGTCTGCTAGCGAACAAGATCTTATCTATGTAGAACAAAGCATCATGTTATATGGCCCCTTAATTGTACAACAAGCATTAGGCATCCCACAGATAGTCAAGCACACATAATATAGTAATTAGAATCAATCACAAACTAATGGAAAATATATGAAGGCACATCACATCTCACCAATCCCCTACATCTCCCACGCCTAAGGAAATTACTCACACGAGAGAAGAACGGATCATCAATATAATTAAATAAAGGGAAATCTTCTTGGTATTACCGTGGAGATCCGCAATAAGAATAGGAAAATATCCAACACAATTCAAGATGGGAAGAAACAATCTCAAACCCTAGTCTTGCAAGGTGAAGATCCCTCTCTCTCTCTCAAGTACAAGTAGTGGCTATGGGGGTGTATTGGCTAGGAGGTCGAAGATCCTGGAGCGAGATGAAGAACATCTTCCCCTTCTTCTCTGGATCTCCTCTTTCTCCCTTCTAGATGGTACGGCGGCTGCTGTGTTGTGTTTTCGTCCTTGGTCCCTTCATGGAAGTTGTCCCTTTTGACAAGACAGAGGCGGCGGCAACTATACGGCGGTAACTATACGGCTGGAAAAATATTCCCGCCGTATAGTTGCTCGTTAAATCTTCTATAAGCTCCCCTCGAGTGCTTCCAAAGAGAGACTTGCTTGTTTTCTCCAGAATATTGTGTTTCTCTAGTTAAAACCTTCTATTGACATTTAGAACCTGAAAAACAGATTAAAACCCAAGTTTTCTTTGCTACCAAAGTATTAGCGTTAGGTAAAGCTATAAAATGATCAAATCCGGGAGAAAACCATCAATAAAATCCATAAAAAATGTGTCAAATCTCACAGCTATCAAACAACAACAAGAGAGATGCTAGTATCGGTCTTGTTGCCGCGGGACAGGAAGGTGGTTACCAAGTATAGAGAAACCCTAGGAAGCAGCACTGGATCCGAAACCATGTCTTGTACGCCGCCACCCACCTTACTTTATATAGGCGAGTAGGTGAGGACACACAACACTTGTGTCCCTCGGTCCTAAACCCTATCCCTCGTCAAAGTGGGTCCAACCCATTGACATGTTTCCCTGTCCGAACAAGTCCAACTTGCCGGCTTATGATAGTCAGATCAACATCTGCCTAGTTCCACTCTCTTAAGTGTGTGATCCCACAGGCTTACGGTAAGACGGGCATAGCTCAGTAATCATTCAGTCAGAGAGGTAGCTCAATGACTTTCCGATTAGAGCTGATAATCAATAGCAGCCTCTATCAAGACTTACAGACTCCCGGTTTACGCAAGTGCCTCCAATGTGATGATCTAACCGAGTCCCTTTGCCTAATGATATTGGTGATAAGCCGCATGAGAGATTCTGTCATTCCAGTGTCGATTTACTCTCTTCTCGTTGTAGTGACAACTGACTCCCTCTAGCTTCTCTAAGTCAGACTACCTCGATTAACAGTTGATCGAGTAGCGCATGGCCATGCTTCTGAATCATATCACGCGAGAGGGCCCAGAGAATATGCGGTGACCCATCATACCAATTCATGATGTAGTACACTATAGTAATTGACATAACACCAAAGAAACACCGTTCACTAGTATTACATCCCTCAGAGTGGTACAACATAAACACAATAGGTCCAAGACATGTATATAGATTACAACTCGAATCTTTACAAAAGATCCAGAGAACACTCTAAGTTAAAGAGGAAGAAAACAACTTCTTACAAAGAAGAACCAGAAATAATAACTCAGAACTATTTGGCTAATAAGACTAGCATCTAAACTATCTAGCTTGCAATTGCTACTAATGCAATGCTCTATAGAACTAGGTTGTATGGCTAGAGTATCTACTCCTATCTAATCAGAAACTTTGTCTTCACTTCGGTTGATGTATATGTTGACTTCATTGACTTTATTGAAGAACTTGAGCTGTCGATGATGGTTTCTTGAGCATAAGTTGGTGTTGACATCGTCTTCAATGGCTTAGAACCTAGCAAGGGTGAAGAATGTACAGTTGAGTACGAGCGTACTCAGCAAGTTCACTAAAAAAAAGTTTTTGATGCACTATATACAGGCATAGACCATAGGTCATAGGCAATGCAGGTTTTCGTAAACATTTCTTCAAAGGTTGCTTTTATTCTGAAAACTATGTCCGTCAGCCTTTACAGGTTTACCAGAACTTTCATAGAGTTCCTTTCCTGCAGCGTTCACAGCTCCTTCTCGGAACAGGGAGTAACATGTCACAGTTTTATACACTCTGTAGAGGTGCGTCACTTTTCCCATAAGAGACCTTAGTCTTGTTGCACATCCGAGTTGCAGGCTCGTCCACACTTCCTTGGTATGGGGCCCAGTCTAAGATCCAAGCCAGTACTGCCCTCTCCACGACCCCGCATGAAGACACGATCCCCCAAGAAAGTTTACCATGAGTATAGTTCAGGTAGCCTCTCGAAGACTCTGTAAGAAGCTCTAACTGGCAGCCACCATCAGCTATGGTGAACCTCCACCAAGACAACTATGCACAGGTAATCTAGACACCAATATCGCGGGGCACTAAGGGGTCCCACCCATGTGCTGGATTCTCCACGAGGAATCTGTAGCTTCATGATAAGGTCGTCCGTCCATGCGGAAGTAGAAGATACAACTAACTTCCCGAGAGCCATTATAGATCTTATGGTTACTGCATAATTTACGGCGCAAGAATCATTGGCTACATTGGTTGTTAAGTCCTAGGTATTATGTTCCTTTACCACTTGAACTGTAGCAGTAGATTATTACCATTTGGTAAATAATCCATAATCATATTATTATGAAAATAGTGTTTTCTGACTTTTTGAAATGTAGGTGATGACAACATTTAAGTTACAAGCATTTGATAGAAAATAACCAAAGGACATGAGAAAGTGTGAACTTGCCTAATATGCAATCACGGTCTTCAAGACAATAGAAGATCCAAATTATGTAAACATCATCATTGGTTCGGTAAGGATGAACGTTTAAAGAAGCAAGATGCAATGATGCATAAGTAATGTAATGCAATTTGATAAACGTGAATCCCTCGGATAATAATCTATGGTCTAGGGTTTGAAAACGGTGAATGGTTTCTTTAGAATGTGTTTCACTTTTATATTAGCTTCCCACTTGTGCTCCTTATTAAGTCTTGTGAGAGTGTGTGAAATAATATGTAAGTATAATAAAGTACACAGAATATTAGAACACTCAAGTGTGGAATGTAATCTAAAGCCCTTTTAAAATCATACAATTATTATATTAATATTTTTGTGATAACAAATGATATTCTAAGGGTTCAAAAATTAATTTTATTTATTTTTTAACACTTGTTAATATTTTCTTAAAATTCTATGAAAGAAATAAGATTTTATTTTATGCAAACTTACTTTACTTAACTAAAATACAAGTTAGTATTTTTATAATTTAGTATATTCACTTAGGATCTAATAAGTGAATTTTTATTCAATTTTAAGTATTTTATTTATTTTTGTAAAATTCCAAAAGGAATATATACAATTTTAATAATAGATTTAAATTTAATTACTTAAAATTATTATTTATTATTTTTATTGGGTAGAGGATATTTTTGTGATTTCATAGATATATTATTTGTATTTTTAGGATTTTTATTTATTTTTCTAGAGCCTAGTTTATCTCAGGGGTATATTTGTAATTAGGTATTTTTAAACAAGTCCTTGTATCAAATCCTAGGCCTGGCCCACTGGGCTGGCCCAGCCCAATCCGACCCACTTGGGATGGTCCAAAGACCACCTGGGCGGTACTGGGCAGCCCACCGGCCTAGTACCCCCACCCACACTCTCTCTTCCTCACCCCTCTCTATCTCGCAACGCACTCTGGCGCTCGATACCGCCGCTTATGTGCACAATTCCAGCCAAGCCCGGCCGCCGTGGCCACCGCCACGATGCAGGACGACATAGTCAATGCCGCTGCACACCGCTGCCAAGCCGATTCGTTGCTGGTGCCCTCTCCTGGCCATGCTGACCCCTGCTCGTGGCTAGGGTTAGGGTTCGACCGCCCCGGTGCTTCTTCGGTGATGCACTGGGTTGCTCACGGCATGCTCCCCTTTTTCTCCGGCTGCTCCTGACATGCTACAGGCACGGGTTGCAGCGCCCCTTCGGGGTGCTCCCCGTGTCGCCGCCTCTTCTCCATCATCAGCCACTCCTCTTCTTCCTCTTTGATAACTTCTGTGAGTACCTCGAGTAAGTTCATTGTGCTACCCCTCTATGCTCCTCTCTATGCTCTTCCTAGCCAGACTATGTGTGATTACCCCCTGTTAGGGTTCATCTCTGAACCTAGGGTTCATACCCCCCTACAATGATGCTTAGTTAGGCTCCTTGGTTCATATTGGTTGTGGTAACCTCCTAGATTATGTATTACTATGGTGTAGTATCACAACCTTGTTGATCTTTAGCCTGCTACTCTGCTTTCTGTCAGTTAGCACTCTGTTGATTGCATTCAGATACTTTGTTCTCTATCAGAGAACACTATGTGGATGCATGGTTTTTTTACTATGGAAGCCTAAATGGTTATTGTTAGTAGCTTAAATCTCATGGAGTTGTGGTGCCTTATTGTTAAGCTAGTGTTGCTTGGTTTGATACCTTCTATGAAACACCTTTGAGTCCAGTCTCAGGATTCCATCCTGGTACTTTGTAAAACTGAGATTTCTAGAGCTTAGTCCCTTGTCTGTGATGTAATAGGAGATGATACATAACTAGATGATTCCTATCTCTTTATAGGAAAGTGATTCAATTAATGATCTCTGTCTAGTGTGGCTTAGTGATAGACAGTGTTGATATTTATTATCCATTCTAAATCAAGTGTCTATTATGATTCCTAAATCATTTAGGAAAATGATTAAATGTTTTTGAGAGATGTTGCTTAGGCTTATTCTTAAGAAATGTTGAACATGTTGGTACAGAGGTGCTACCCAGTTGGGGATATGCCCTGTACCAGTAGTGTGATGAGTATATATCTAGTTAAAACTAGATGCACTTGTCGGTGATGCTGGCCTGAGACCATCTCAAGTAGAAATCACTAGTTTTCTACTTGATGCCTCCTATTCATGTGTTTATCATGCTCTTAAAAGATTAGATCCATATGATTGCATTCATGACTATGCCAGGAATAAATATTTGATTCAAAAGGGTTGGGTTATACCCTTGTAGCTTGGTGTTGGTTGCTGCTGCCTTCTCTTTGGCTTGATCTTGTTCCACCTGGTGCTTCAGTTCCTTTGCAACCTTGCTATCCACCTTCACAACCTTCTACTCAGGTCACCATCTTGGTTGTTGCTTCTTAGGTTTGTTGTGCTGAAAGGTGATTGTTCTTGTGATGGTTTTGCAAGAACCTATGTGTTCTTGAGTATGCTTGTGATAAACTAGTGCTTGGATCTGTGAAAATGAGTAGCAAAGCCTACTTTGCACTGTGATGTTGGGTTTAAACCCCTCTCTCTTGTTCATTACTGTCGACACCTCAATGCAGGCATTTAGGTGTGTGACCAGCTTCACTGTTGCTGGTTGTGGATGAGATCGGGTGATTTTGTTTAAAAATCCCTCACCTCTTACTAATTCAATCCCTGGTGAAACTTGCCCCTTTTCTGCCTATGGAGTTGTACTAAGGCTTATCTGTGAAATGAACAGATGCTACACTTGCTGGCCTTGTCCCTTCTTTAAAAAGAACTCAATGATGTTAAGAAATAGTGCACTTCATTGTTAATGACTGAGAGTATTTTAAACACTAACCCCTCACTTTCTTTTATTCTTTTTCTATCTTATTTGCAGGTACCAGCTCAAGTGAAGATTAATCAGATTTAGACTAGGTTTAGTTAGGACTAGTCTATTAGCTTTAATTGTAATCCTTTTCTTTTCCTCTTTTGTAAGAACAATGTAATATGTGTTTATTATTAATAAAGTTTTGATTTTCTTCAATATTGTCTTTGTAATATTCTTCCTTCAATAATATTTTTATTCATTTGTTACTTGAGGAATAAAGGAAAGAAATAAGAAATACCTATTTGAATTATACATTTGTATTATTGTCCATTTCCTCTATTGTTTTATAATTGTTTAATACTCAAGCAATAATGTTAACTAAATTCTTTTTGGAATTTAAATAAACACTAATACTTCTTACTCACTAATTCTTTTTTAAAATTATTCAAATTATTCACCCAAATTCATAATAATTCCTAAGGATTAAAGGTCAAGATTTATTTTTAACTTGGTAATTACGGTTGATGTCTCAACTCAGAGTGAGATATTGATATGCCTTTTAAGGTGATCTTGATGGCTCTATTTTTATTAGGGTTTAAGATAATAAGGTAGGTAAGGCTTTCATCAACATACTCATCTGGTATTATAATTATCCCTTAGAATCTTAATTTGACTAAGAGCTATTATTCTTTGACTGCCTAAAAATAAGCATTAGTTCCACTGCTAACTTAATTCTAGGGTTTTGGACAAAAGGTAGACATGAGACTTTTCATGGCTTGCTATAATGTTAGTTTAAAGGTTTCTCAAGAATCCTAACTTCACTTCTTTACTGAGTTTGTCATTGGTTAAGGAATTCCTTTTCTAATTACACCATGTATAGATCTCTCATTTTATTCCCTAAGATCTCATCTTCCTGGATAAGTCAATCATCTAACTCCACCATATCCATCATCATATGATGACATGGTCTTGTCACTTCAACAATACTCATTCACTATCCTTATTCTAATCTCTAACTTCCATTGCTAAACTACCCTTGAGGAAATCATTTATCTAGTTAGTTCTAACTTCCTCCATTAACTCCTTTATATCCATCTTGCATCTACTTCCAAGGCCTGCAAGATTATCATCTTCTAAGAGCTCTAAGCTCCCTAGGAACAACACTTTGTGAGGGCTCCCATGCAACAGACGTCTCCTATTTCTCAGCAACACACGGTTAATAAGTTAAAAACGGATAGTTAGGCGGATCTCTTTTTTTTCACCATCAGGTGGTTCCCTCTGTACACTGTGGAGGTGTGGAACAGCTCGACTCCTCGGGCCACTGAAGCTGAGTACACGGACAGGCGTCGCGTGGATTGGCCCGATGCTGTGATGGGTTTTGTGATGAGTAGAGGCATAGGAGCTCAAGCGATGCACTAGAGCCTAGAGGAGCAGACCATCTGCTGCAGGCGGCACCGGAGCTACAGAAGGCTGCCACTGCCCTAGCCGTCTCCGACGCCTCTAGAAAAAGACGTGCAGAGGTGCTGGATAGGAAATCCGCCGCCTCAAGTGTTGGGTCGCCAACCTCCACCCCGCCAAGATCGACAAGGTCCATGTCCGTCGTGGCCCAACTTTTTCTCTCACACAGCTCAAATTTGATATGGCGCGGTTCGGGCATGAAGCCTATAATATTTGAAAATTAGATTATTATTCTATCATGAAGCAAACCGTCAGCACATTTATCCTATTTCTATGCGTTTCTTCTACATGCGTGCGAGAGGATTTGAGTTCCGTCTGTTTTGAATAGACACGGCTCTTTGCATACCTAAAGATAGTAATTTGTTTTGGTGACTTCTTGGTAGTTTTAGAGGAAGATTAAAAATGATCTGGGTGGTGAATTAATCACCCAACGGTTTTGTGGTTCCTTTTTTGACTAGAACTATTGCTCAAACTGATGTCTAATTGTTGTGGAACTATCACTAAATGAGGTGTGATAACTGTAGGTAAAGAATGCCTTAGCAAGTTCTGAATTTATGTTACCATTGCTCTACGAAAATTCCTTCTACTACAATTATAAAATCACTTGGGTAATCTACTAACCTTGCTCTTTGGTTTAAATTGCCAGTCCCATGCAGGTAAATTAACTAATCTTGTTCTTTGGTTTAAATTTTCAGTCCCATGCAAATACGTACATATGCGTGCTCACATTTCTTCAGTTTTGCCAGTATATATAGAGAAAGTGGTGTGTCCTAGGTTTTCTGCAATATTAGATACTTATATGAATTTACTATTAACTTTTCAGAGTGTTTTCAGTTTGTTCCTGCATGATTAAATGTTTCATGCATTAGATTAGTTTCTATTGCTTATTTTGTTGAATGTTCTAATGCTTTTTTAGGTGAAGCATATATACCTAGAACTATAACCTGAAGCATAATAATTCTTGTTATAGTTGGATCATTTGGTTGAGTGGATTATGAAAAGATGATTGTGATTTGAGTCCTCAGAAAGTGAATCTTTTACTATGGTGTATCTCTCAATTCTAATTGTGCACCGACCAATGGTGATAAATCAGTTTTCACGACTTTTATTGGTATCTTCTAATACATACTACCTTTTATAGATCAAACTTTTAGTTGCCAGATGACGATCCATGTTATAACACCAAACCACAATTTGTGTTTCCTCTCATGTGATCTATGTAGTTGAAAAGCCTTAGAGGAAGGAACCACATATGGTTGTTCCAGCGAGAATTGTGAAAAATAAGACAGGTAGCATCAAGTGATTTAGGTGTTACCTTAGGTCCTGGACGATTTTCTTACAGACTCGCAAAGCATTTTAAATCATCTGATGTGTGCTGGCTTTCCCTCAGGTGGAAGCTGACTGTTGTAGCTGTTGATAGCAATGCATTGGTTGAAATGGCTTATTTTTGGAGATCTTGCTAAAATTTGCTTGAAAGCATTGTGACATGTTACTGGTAGAGATTATGTCATGTCGGTAAGTATGCAAGTGAAAATTGCTGCACTTATTGGACAGAGCTATGTTGTTGATGTGATTGTTCGCGTTTCTCTTTCCAAAGGGGCATTGACCTTTTAGGTGTCTAAGTTCTACTCCAAAGGTGGTTCTTATATGCACGTACTATATATTGAGCCTGTTGGCTACTGCACCCTCAAGCACAGTTATACAAGAAGACCTCCCTATTGCTGGTATGGTTGGATACTCTTTTATGTCCGTGCAGTTCGTTTGGTAGCACATATAGATCCGTATACACATGCATATATTTTTCCGTAACTGACAGAACACAAAAATTACTACTCCCAAAAATCTATTCAAGAAAGTGAATCTTCCCATAAAATATAATGAAGAATCTACCCCTCCCCCTCCCTATGCGAGTTATGTGACTGCCACATTTCATAGTGAGATAGTGATACTACATGGTTTCCTCTTCTTTTGTGCTACAAAAGAATGGAACAGCCAATGACGTTTTTTTGATAAATACATGAACTAAAGGATTACGACACATGCATAAAAGACTTGGAGAAGATAGTCGATTAGACCGACAAAATCCACTTTTCTATCAACGCATTGAAACACAAGGCTTCTATGTTTTTACAAGAAATATAGTCGATTAGTTCGGCACAGGATATGCAATAGGTGCAGGCAAAACCCAAAAAACAAGAGGTTTTCTTTGTAGTCCACACTGGTTTTTTCTTTAGGAAGAATGCTCACATAATGCTTCTAACTATTAGCCTACTTACCCTAACTATTTTCATTTGTAGATGACCTGGTACATCACATAAGGGAGCATCTCCCAAAAAGCTATTTGCTAAAGGATCCTAGTCATAGGTGACACTAAGCGAACCATTGAAAAGCTTGCGCTAAGAGTCTGAATACTGCCATTGTTGCTGCAAACTCTTTGATGTTCCTTCCTGCTTTGTGTTAAGCGAAATGATTCTATTGTAGCCCTATTATTGATGACTTATTCTATCTTTCTAGAATTTTCTTGTGTTTGCAAAGTAATGATGTAAAGCTGAATAGAATGATCTATCTGAACAATGGTATACAACAAGAGACGAGCGCAGCAAAGCGCGCAAGGTCCTTCTAGTCCCCTCTATATTAAATGTGATATTAATCCTCTAGAAGAGATATGGTACTACTTCCGTAATACAAATTTGTTCTTGTATTATCTTGGTTAAACTATTATGCCTTCAACTTCTCCATACAACTCATATTATATACTTCATCATACTCTAGCTTGACTTCTCATGATCAAGCTAGATGCCCTAGCTTATTAAGGTTTTGCCTAATTTGGTTTTCTCACAAAGCTTCTTCATCATGTAGTCATCTATTCTCAAGTGACTTGAGAATAATAACCACCATCCTTTGATCATACAAAGCTTAGGCTTCTAATTGTTTAATCAAGATCTATCATCAACTAAGTAGTAGACTTGTACTAATCTCTTCATAGGGCTTATCTTGTTAAGAAAGCTTACTCCATATTTGTATCTACTTGGCTTAACAAGATTATGATTTTACATTCTATCATTTCTAGATTTCTTATAACTTCTCAAGTATTCACTTAACTCTTAGGTTTAGATACTTCTTCTAGTTAACCCATGAGTGAGTTATCTCCTCCAACATCAGATGGTTTGATCTCCACTAAGGATCACATTCCATTGATGATGGCACACTCTACCATAACTAGTTCCCCCTTACTTAAGGTCTTAGGGAGGTCAATATAATAGGTTAAAGGCTAATGGCTAATAAGTTCTAGGTCAGGGATTGATCACCCAACATTGATGATCAATGGACACTAAGACTTGGTTAAATAGGAATGTCATCTAGTAATATGACAACAAAGATATGAGATGAATGATCTTGGTTTGACTTCCTTTTCTACTCTATTTGTGATAAGAGCTAATGTTTAAGAACTACCTAGCAAATAGGATTCGCATGTTTTGAACGGCTCCAAGCCGGACGAATCTAGGAGTCCATCACCATGGAGCTTTTGCATGCGTTTCCAGCTCATATGACCAAGGCGACAATGCCATAGATAAGTAGAACTAAGATCATTCATCTTCAACCTTTTAGCATTCAATTTATAGATTGATTTACACTCAAGATCAAGCACAAAAAGTCCGGATTGGACTAATGCATAGCCATGAAACACATTATTCAAATAAAAGGAACAACCATTGTTCTTAATACTTGATTCATAACCTTGCTCCATCAAACATGAGGCAGAAATGATGTTTTGGCTTAGTACAGGAACATAATAACACTTATTTAATTATAGTAAAAATCCTGAAGGTAACTGGAGTTGCATCGTCCCTACGGCTAACGCAGTAACTCTTGCTTTGTTTCCGAATCTGATGTCAATCTCCCCTCTCGTGACGCTCATATGCCTTACTAGTACCTACATCGAGTTGAACACATGAACAACTGATCCAGTATCATATACCCAGGTACTGCTAGGAGTGTCGGCAAGATAAATGTCTATAACCTTCACAACACGTGTACCTGAGTCAAAATTCATACTTCCACTCCTAGCTTTATCCGCCTTGTACTTGTCGCAGTTCCTCTTCTAGTGACCCTCTGCCTTACAGTAAAATTATACTGTACCCGGAGGTTTTGTCGGCTTGCTAGTCACTGAGCCGGTGCTAGGACTTGGATCCAGCGTGTCATCTCCCTTTGTCTTGGATTTGTTAGACAAAGATTTCTTCTTGATCTTTAAAGCTTTCTGCACCATCAACACTTGCCAGGCGTCGCCTCTCTTGATGTCGGCCTCTACTGTCTTGAGCATCCCTTGAAGTTCTACCAGTTTCTTATCCATACCATGCATATGATAGTTCAAAATGAACGGACCATAAGCACTAGAAAGAGAATTCAGGAGAATGTTGGTAGCGGACTCTTCGCTTAAGGGAAAACGCATATGATCCAAGGACTACACATATCTGACCATCTTGATCATGTGCGGTCCTAGTGGATCTCTGTCTTTCATCTTGCACCTGAACAAGGCTCTAGAAACATTGTACCTCGCCGTCCTAGCCTGTGTCGCAAACATTCTCTTGAAGGCAACGATCATATCGTATGCCTCAATGTTCTTGAACTACTGTTGTAGTTCTGGCTCCATGTGAGTGAGTATTAGGAAGCTAACTTCTGTCGACTCATCCTGAGCCCGGTGAAAGGCGGTTCTTACACTATTAGGCACATCATTGCCTGACTCGTCTGGATTGTCCAGGACATGTTATTCTCTTGCTCGAGAACAATTCTCAGGTTATAATACCAGTTGATAAAGTTTGTTCCATTCAGCTTGTCTTTCTCAAGAATCGTACGCAACGCAAAACTAGAAATATGAACGGTGCTAGTTAGTGCCATCTACAAACGAAAGATACAAAACACTTAAGAGAGTGTATCTATAACAGAAGAAGGCGGATTAAACTCTTTAATCGTGCACACTCCCACCAAGACTGATGTCCCTCCGGCAGTCGACGGTGATTCAGGATCCCGGTCAGCTGTCCGACTAGTGAGCCTTTGCATCACTGCTAGCCAGAGAACATTTCGAGTAGGTAACACCTTGCCAATCAGATCTCTATCTGATTCATGTTGGATTGTTCGACAACCCTCCTTACTCCGAAGCCTACAACTATTGTGATAGCTCCATCTAGCTACCAAGTGCTCTGCTTGAGAGAGAGTCCGAATCTCTCACACTTTATCAAAAGAAAATTGGTAGTTCTCCAACAATATGAGCCACTAACCAAAAATATCCGACTTGTAGTGTTGCGTCAAATTGCGGGGTAATCCGACTAGACCTTGTTTGAGGGAAAAAAAGCAAATAAAACTTGCAAGTTGGGACCTTTCCGACTCACACCAGCTAACTCTTAGTTGAAACTTTTGATAGGGTACATATGTCCTATTGTTGTCCACCAAGAAAAATAACTTTAGTGGTTGAATCGTGGACATCAGCCATGTGACCTCCTACTCAAATCTAGACCAGTTTTGACCAACTTCTTGGCCAAGACAAAACCAGATCTGGCCACTACCCTAGATCAAAACAGATAAAAAAGGCAAAACAAAAACAGCAAGAAAGATCCAATCTTTCCTACTAGCGCATCTCATGCGCAAGAACTAGGCCAAAAACCTAGAGCTGATGCTCTGATACCACTGATGGGAAATGCGGAGAGCCAGACCGAAAACAAAAACTTTTCTACTCCGACAAGGTCTTCGGCGAGCCACCCTAAGATCCAGCTAAGGTCAAAAAAGCAATAGCTTATACCTATCAACACGCCGGTGCAGAAGCTGAGGAAGACCATGTAGCTTGCTTTGAAGTCAGCCCAATACCATCCTTATGACTCTTAGTTATAGTGAGCATTACATGGAGTCAAAGCCGGCATGTCCACAACTCGGATCATGCGATCCCCTCGGGTCCAAGGATTCCATTGTGTTAGTCGGAGCGTATGATAGTGTGCGCACGTCCTACTAACCTTTGGATCGGTCTGGCTATCGTACCTCTTCCGACTAGCCAATGCAAGGTGGATAGCATATCCATGCTCATGACACATGAAACAATGTCATCTTCCGACTTACAAATTAGTCTCGGCAATGGGTTTCCCTCCCAACCTCAAAGAACTAAGGACAAACTGGCTAGATCTAGATACAAGTATGTGGTTCCACACCTACAACAATTGTAGTGACACATACAACTAGCTCTAAGACTAATATTGGGTTACAAATACAAGTTGGAATGTGAGCCTCTAGGGCATCATTCCTAACAACATGGACCCTGGTTCCTTGACCACCTGGCGTCAATATCGTCGGCAGCAAGTGGATCTTCAAAACCAAGCACTGTCCTGATGGTCTATCAACAAGCACAAAGTGCGGGTAATAGCTCGTGGTTTTACTCAGCAGCATGAGATTGACTATGGTGATACTTTCAGTACAGTCGTGAAGCCAACCAGTCGCCTGGTATTGTCTCTTCACAGTCTCTCGTGGCTGGAGTCTTCGATAGGTTGATGTCAGCAATGCTTTCTTGCATGGGTTCCTGGCTGAGGATGTGTACATGCAACAATCGCCAGGCTTTGAAGATGTGAGGTATCCTTCTCATGTCTATAAGCTTCAACGGTCTATTTATGGCTTGAAACATTCTCTACGGGCTTGGTATGTGTGCCTGAGTCAGCTTCTCCATCAGCTTGGGTTTGTTTCCTCCAAGGTTGATATGTCACTCTTTATTTTCTGACAAGATTTGGTGCAGATATTCATGCTTGTCTATGTGGATGATATTTTCATTGCTGGCTCTACTTAGGAGGCTCTGGATCTTCTCGTTCGTTCTCTCTCTGATAGTTTTCCTATTAAGGACTTGGGACGACTGGAGTACTTCCTTGGATTGGAAGCATCACACAATTCAGGGGGGTGACATTGAGTCAACGGAAGTATGCTCTTGATCTTCTCCATTCAGTCAACATGGAGAATTGTAATCCTGCCACCACTCCTCTTGTAGCGTCTAAGGCCTTGG
Organism: Avena eriantha; assembly: GCA_910589775.1. NCBI lineage: Eukaryota > Viridiplantae > Streptophyta > Magnoliopsida > Poales > Poaceae > Avena > Avena eriantha. Next base: position 118,207,606 of record OU342745.1, read on the forward strand.
CTCGGGATTTAGGCACATTGCTAAGTGTAGATGATTCATTCTGGTATCGCAGTGTTGTCGGCGGACTGCAGTATTTGACTCTCACTCGTCTGGATATTTTTACGGTAAACAAGGTTTGCCTGTTTCTGTCGTAGCCCACTAATGTACATTGGGAGTCGGTGAAGCGAATTATGCGATATGTCAAAGGAACATTGCAGACTAGCTTGAGTATTCACAAGACATCATCATCATCTGTTATCAGTATTTTTTCGGATACATATTGGGAAGGATGTGTGCATGAAAGACGGTCCACGAGTGGGTTTGCCGTGTTTGTTGGTCTGAACATCATCTCTTGGAGTTCGAAGAAGCAACCCATAGTCTAGAGATCCTGTACTGAGGTAGAGTATAAGGCATTGGCTAATGGTGTTGTTGTAGCTATATGTGTAGACTCTCTACTTAAGGAGCTTGGTGTGACTCGGCAGCGTACCCCCATATTATGGTGTGATAATCTTAGGGCTACTTACATGGAGAATCGAGTGTTTCATGCTCACACTAAGCACATTGAGATCGATTTCTCTTTTGTGCGAGAACGAGTAGCAGCCGATGAACTGGATGTCAGGTTCATCTCCACCCATGACTAGCTGGCTAATGTATTCACTAAACCAGCCACACGACGGATGTTAGATAGATTTAAATTTAATCTAACCTTGTATGTAGCGGTTTAGATTTAGGGGAGTGTTATAATTGTATTCAAACTAACTCGTCTATCGTGTATTACGTATATGTGTTGTATACGTACGTAACTTTTATGTGGTCATTTTTTTTTGAAATGGAGACTTAGCCCCGGTCTTTGCATCGGTAGATGCATGCGACCTTTATTAATTTATTGAAGTCAAAAGTTTATAAAAGATTACATCATGGATCGCATAGGGTTGAGACATGTATCAACCATCTAAAGAAGAATGAAAACACGAAGTTGTTCTGCATCAACATGTTAACGTAAAATCAGAACGCCAGTTGCATCTGCTGTATAAATCCCGTGCCACCGACTCTAGCCGGCTGCACCCAGTATCTAAAACCTCACGCTTCTCCATATGTTGAAGGAAAGACCACAAATGGATCCAGTGTGTAGCCATAGGGATAACCTCCATGAAAGAAGTAGATTTTGCTTTGTTAAAGATATAATCATTTCGTATGTTCCATATGGCCCAAAGTAAAGCACAAACCCTCACTCGGATTTGTACTTTATCTTCTTTCGAGACTCCCATAAGCCAATTTCCAAAAAAATTGTTAATACTCCTAGGAGGAGTTATGTTAAAGGCAATATGCACAATGCGCCAAACTACTTTTGCAAGGGGGCATGTTAAAACAGGTGTTGTATTGATTCATCTTGAGAACAAAAATAACATTTCTTACATCCTTGCCAATTTCTTTTTATCAAGTTATCCTTTGTTAGTAGTACTCTACGGTGTAAGAACCACATAAAAATTCTTATTTTAAGTGGTACTCGCATTTTCCAAATATATTTACGAAGAAAACGAGTATGGTCATTCATGTGGTCGAGATACAAAGATTTGACCGTGTACACACCAGATTTACTTAACTTCCAAACGAATTCATCAGGCTGCACCGTCAGGTTGATGTTCATCAGTCGGCGCACTAGATGGAGCCATCGTGTCCCTCTATTGCCCGTTAAAGCTTATCTAAAACCAATATTTAAGGGTGTGCATGAGAACACATGAGCTACCGTAACTTGCTTCCTTTGCACAATATTATATAGAGAAGGGTATTGGTGTAAAAGGGTGTGCTGCCTAACCAAGTATCTTCCCAAAAACGAGTTTGTTCCCCATTACCAACTTTAAAACCCCCCCTTTCGAAGAATCATCCTTAAATTTTATAAGCCCTTTCCAGATTGGTGAGTCTGAAGGTTTCGACTTGACTTGGGATAGCAAACTAGAGTGTAGATATTTATTTTGTATGAGTTCCTGCCAAACTCCTTGCTCGGTTAGGAGTTTATACAACCACTTACTATTCAGGCATTTGTTTTTGATGTCAAGGACCTCCACCCCAAGACCCCCTTGGTCTTTTGGTCTACAAATGATGTTCCATCGAGTTAGTCTGTACTTCTTCTTATGACCATCACATTGCCAAAAAAACTCGACCTAAAGTAATCCAATCTTTTTTACCCCTTTTGGTATTTCAAAGAAAGAGAGCATGAACATCGGTATACTTGTTAATACTGAATTAATTAGCACCAACTGATCCCCATAAGACAATAATTTTCCCACCCAACTCGAAAGGTTTCGTTCAAAACGGTCCTCTAGCAGCTTCCATTCACCATTTTTTAATTTGCAGAAATGAATTGGGATTCCCAAATATCTAAAAGGGAAAGAGCCCGCCTCGCACCCAAAAAGATTAATATATTCTTGCTGGTGATCTTTAGCTTTGCCAAAACAAAAGACTTCACTCTTATGGAAGTTTATCTTTAGTCCTGACAGCTGCTCAAAAATGCAAAGAACGAGTTTCATGTTTAGTGCTTTTTCCAAATCGTGTTTCATAAAAATGATAGTGTCGTCTGCATATTGTAGAATCGAAATCCCTCCTTCTACTAAATGAGGTACGAGCCCATCTACCTGTCCATCTTGTTTTGCTCTTGTTGGGGATATACTTTCCGGGTATCCTCACAGTTCCTCACTGACCAGGGTGGCCCACTTCGGGTTAGAGCTTTGCTTCACAGGCGGCCCAGTCAGGGAGAAAAGACGGAGTCCCATCCGGCTACGGGAAGGCCCATAAGACTTACCGACTTAGGCCCATAATGTTACTTGTAGTTCAAGATGTATTTTGTAACCAACTCTTAGTCGTAGCCGGATAGATCTCTCCTGTAAACCCTAGGCCGGATATCTATATAAGCCGTCCTAGGGAGAGCCTTTAGGACAACACTCTAAACACCTCAGTAGTCTACAATCTCAACTGGCATAGGCGAAACCCTTGTAACCCATATTCCGGCTCTGCCGTATTACTGGATTGCTAGCAGGAGTAGGGTCTGTCCAAAGCCGGTGGATTCGAACCTGGGTAAACTTGTGTGCTCACCGTCCCGGAACACCGTACGTCTCACACCCCTCTCTTCTGCACGCCTCGAGGACCCCCTCATGGCATACTTGTCATCCATCCGACGACAGTTGGCGCCTACCGTGGGGCATGTGAGCTTCGGATCTGCGTTCTGAGTGGAATCTGCAAGAATCGGAATTGGCGAGACTATTGCCGTCGGTCGCATCCTCTACGCCAGCGACATCCCTCTCATCGTTCTCGACGAGACCTGGATTCTAGCTAGGGAGGCCGTAACTGCTTACACAATCATGTCTTTTGGCGAGATCGATGTTTACATCGGTTTTGCTGAACCTGCCCCACCCACCCTAGCTGTGATGATAGAGGCAGAAGAATCTTCTGGGTCCCCTTTGTCTGCGGAGGTGGCAGAGTTCCGGATCTCAGAAAATCATAATCCCACCCAGCCCACACCAGTTGCGGAGATAGTGGAGAAATCCGAGCCTGAAGAAGACCTAGTTGTCCAAGTCGAATCTGGAGTGGATCTCCTTGGAGAAGCCAGATCCTAGATCGACCCACCCACGGAAGTCGAAATCCAGGAGGAGCTTATCAACGACACTGATTCCAGCTCTGATGACGCTGGGACAGACATGCCTTTCCTTAGGTACCTTAGGAAGCACGCGTCGCACTTCATTGGTTATGTTGGATCTGGATCCGGCTCTGCCGATGCTGGAGAAAACACCGACTCTATGCTGGAGGCAATTGGAACAAACGCCGACGTACCCGCATCCTCGGATGATTCGATGATGTCAGCGGATTTCCGAAAGTTCTCCGCGGAATACGAAGAGGAGTATAACTCCAAAGCTGCAGAGGAAGGAGAAGCCATGGATGAAGGATCCAGGGAACAATGTCCCAGAGCACAGGATGACATGGAAATCGGAGACAATCCCGAAGTCCAGATGTCCGAAAGTACCGATCAGAGCTTAACTCCGGGAAATGGATCCAAAGCCGTCTTTGCTACCGGCGCAGCCAAGAGGGCAAAGAAGAAGAATAAAAAGAACAAGACCCCGGCAAAAGATCCTCTGACAAAGGAGGTGATTGCCGAGGAGTACGAGGAAGACTCGGATGGAGCACTTATCCCAGACGATACGAAAAAAGAAGAATTGGTGGATGGACACGTGATCAGTGAAGGTGCGTGTAAACTCATCGATGCTGAATTAACCACACCTATCCCTACAGCTGCAGAACTTACTGCTGAAGAGCTGGACGAAAGGGCCCAAGCCCTAGAAGCGCGTCGTCAACAACTCCTGGATGAAGCCAAAAACATTCAGGAGGAAAAGAAACGCATGGCAACTAAGGAGTACATGTCTCGGTTGCATCAGAAGACACAAAAACGTTACACACGTGACGGTCAATTTACGGAAATAAACATGGTCCTCTTTGAAGGAGACCCAGGGATGCCTCGTCTCGACAGCAAAGGAGATCTGGTGTATCCGACACCGGTACAGAACACTGTCACAGCTCGAGATATCTTGTCAAATAACCAAGGCCCAGAACAGGTTTCATTGGGCATCAAGCTACTCACCAAGGGTCTGGAGCAACAAATGGCTGCGAAATCCGGAAGTGGAAAACTGGTCTCCAAATCCGATCAATGTCACACGGACTCAGCCTGGAATGATATAAGGACCCAGTGTGTTCCGGAATAGCGTCACTGTTCCGACCGACGGGAAAACAACTACTCCAGAACCGGATCGTCATGACAGCATCACAAAATTGCGCGTGACTGGAGCAACGTCGCTCCAACGGCCGAGCAAGAGGCCATTGATGCACTGTATCCGAGAAATCTTCCCCGACGAGAGTCGAACGATCGAAGGGGAGAAGATAAAGAGAAACGTCAGGAGGAGGATTGTCAAAAAATGCCACCTCCTAGATATGAAAGCCGTCCGGCTGGTCCTCACCGTAGTGGGAACGACAGACGAAGGAACGACGGAAACCATGACGGGTCAAGCCGGCAGGGGGCTCGTCGTAGTGAAGACCCTCCCGAAACCAGAATAATGACGCTCCGGACGGAGGTCGGCGAACAGCCGGAAACAATCCAGCTGCCCCATCCTCTCCACCAAGCAGTCATCACAATGGCTCTCAAGGGGGACAAGGATGACGACATGGCGGAGGAGGTGGTGGTAGAAGCAGAAGTCTGGCTCCAAGGCACCGTAGCCACAGCCGACATTCGGGACGATCTCTATCCCCGAACGACGCAAGGCACAGGATCAATTCAACATAGAGGCGTGGGGCTACGAAAACGATGATATCTACGTGGGCCCAAAGTGCTTCAGACCATGCATCAGAGCTACAAGATTCCCGGAAGTATTTGCTATCTCAAGACATATCCAAGCCTACGACGGCATTGCTCGGCCAGATACCTGGCTACAGGATTTTTTCCAAGCTTGTTGCATCGCCAAAGGCGGAAACAGCCTGGTCGCAACCCGATATCTCCCACTTATGTTGCGGAAGACGGCACGATCATGGCTCAATGAAATTTCGGAGAACACCATCCATAACTGGTAGGACATGCAAAGTGCGTTCTTTCAGAATTTCGAAGGCACATATCGGAGGCCTTGTATGGTCATAGACCTACAGCGTTGCACCCAGAAAGCCAGAGAAACTTGCCGGGATTATCTCGGACGATGGATTGACACCAAGAACTCCAGTGAAGGAGTAAATGATCAAACTGCGATTGAAGCTTTCATTGCAGGTCTCCCAATTAGTCTACTGCGTCATCGCTTGAAGTGTGACAAGGTCACTGATTTGGGAGAGATGATAGAAACAACGAGCAAGTATGCAGATGCCGACGACGATGCAGAGGGATTACTCAATGCCCTAGCTGTGCCTTAGTCGGAAAAACAACCAAAGCAACCAGCTCATAAGCGCAATAATACCTCGGAAGAGAAACCCAACGCGGAAACGGGAGTGGTCACTGCTACTTTCGGGTCTGGAGGACGAGGAGGACGCGGCGGAGGCCACAGGCGTGGCCGTGGAACTTCGAGAGTCCAAGGTAGAGGACACCAACAAGCAGGCAAAATCTACTCTTGGGCCGACATTTCCAATAACCCATTTGTGCATCACTTAGACGCCAATGGGGGCTCGTCCCACACCAACGCCGAATGTCGTTTCAATGACGACATCAAAAGAGATGACACCGCGGGCTACAAAGCTAAGCGGGAGAAGGCAAAGAAGAATCCTAAAAAAGATAAAGAGACCAAGGAAGATTCTGACATGGAGGAAACTGATGCTTCAAATCCCAAGCTGGAAGGGAAGAACAATTTTCCGACCAAGAAAGACACTTATGTCACCTTCCTCGGATCTCAACCAGCAAAGGTCAAGAAAGCAGTTCTACATGAGCTCAATGCAACAGTTCCGACTGTCCCCCAATTTTTGGACTGGTCGGAAGTGGCAATCACATTTGACCGTGGTGATCATCTGCCTAAGCTACACAGGCGAGGAAAATGCGCCTTAATTGTCAATTCACTTATTGACGATTATGGTTTCTCCAAGACCCTCATGGACGGTGGCAGCAATATCAATATTCTCTATGTCGAAACGCTACGCCGGATGAAGATCTCGGAGACCCAGCTGAATCACAGCACTGTGATTTTTCACGGGGTTGTCCCAGGAAGACAAGCTAATTCCCTAGGAGAAATCACTTTGGATGTTACCTTTGGAACTCCAAAGAACTATCGGACGGAGGCACTTTCCTTCGAAGTAGTCCCGCTCAAGAGCGCGTATCACGCTATATTCGGACGTCCGGCTTACTGGGCTTTTATGGCTCGTCCGTGTTACATTTACAATATGATGAAAATTCCAGGTCCCAACGGCGTAATCACTATCAGGGGAGACCCGAAGAAAGCACAAGAGTGCGAGGATGGAAATTCCGCCTTTGCTGAAGTCGTGTTGCACGCCCAGGAGTACCAGGAGATCAAGAAGAGCATAGATCCGTCGAGATGCTCGCAACGAAGAAGGAGGTGACAAAGCCAAATCCGGAGTTCAAGGCATCAGAAGAGACGAAGAAGACACCGTTGAAGGATGATGACCCCTCCAAGGTGACCCAGATAGGCGTAGGCCTAGGTAGCGCATAGGAAAGCATGCTCGTCAAGTTCCTCCAAGCAAATCAAGATATCTTCGCATGGCAGCCATCTGACATGACCGGAGTACCTAGGGAACTTGTCGATCACTCTCTAAATGTAAACCCGAACGCTAAACCCGTCAAACAGTACTTATGATGTTTCGGCAATGAAAAGCGTAAGGCAATAGCTAAGGAACTAGCACGACTCGAGTTAGCCGGATTCATAGAAGAGGTCATCCACACTGAGTGGTCGGCCAATCCTGTAATGGTCCCTAAAAAGGACACCACTGATTTAAGGATGTGTGTTGATTATACTGCCTTGAACAAGGCTTGTCCAAAAGATCCGTTTGCTCTGCCTAGAATTGATCAAGTTATTGATTCTACGGCAGGCTCGGAACTCCTCTATTTTCTCGACGCATATTCCGGTTATCACCAAATCCGGATGAAGGAATCTGACAAAGTCAAAACTTCATTCATAACCCCCTTCAGAACCTTCTATTTCGTTACGATGCCCTTTGGGCTAAAGAACGCAGGAGCTACCTACCAGCGCACGATGCAGCGTTGCCTCCACGACCAACTCGGACGCAATGTACACGCATACGTGGATGATATTGTGGTGATGTCCAAAAATAAGGAAACGCTGATTTCCGACTCTGAGGAAACATTCGCCAATCTATGAAAATACAACATCATGCTTAACTCGAAGAAATTCTTCTTTGGAATACCAGCCGGAAAATTGTTTGGTTTCATCGTGTCTCAAAGAGGCATAGAGGTGAACCGGGACAAAATCAAGGCTATACTCAATATTTCCAGGCCAACGCGCCTAAAGGACGTACAAAGATTAACTGGTTATATCGCTGCAGTCAGTCGATTTGTAAGCCGGCTTGGTGAAAGAGCCGCACCATTATACAAACTCCTGAAAAAGACCAAGGATTTTGTTTGGACTGACGAAGCTGAAGTTGCACTACAAGACCTGAAGAAAGTACTCTCATCTGCTCCTATCCTTGCAGCGCCGGAACCTCAGGAACCGATGTTGCTCTATCTTGCTGCAACAAATAAAGTCGTTAGTATCGTCATGGTGGTGGAGAGACCAGAGGAAAATCAGGAGCACCTGGTGTAGAGTCTGACTTACTTTGTCAGTGAGGTCCTGACAGAATCAAAACAGCGGTATCCGCACTATCAAAAGCTAGCTTACGGTGTTTTTCTAGCATCTCGTAAGATACGACACTATTTTCAGGAGCATCCAATTACCGTGGTGAGCACAGCTCCCATGAGAGATATAATCAACAACAGTGACGCCACAGGACGCGTCGCCAAATGGGGTATAGAGCTTTCAGCTTTCGATATTGAGTATAAACCCCGGACAGCAATCAAATCCCAAATCTTTGCCGACTTTGTTGCTGATTGGACAGAGACGAAGGAGAATATGACCCTCCCTGAGTCGGAATATTGGACCCTCTATTTTGATGGGTCTAAGGCTCGAGGGGGCTCGGGAGCTGGCGTGGTGCTCAAATCACCCCAAGGAGATAAACGACTATACGTGTTGCAGATCGACTTCACAGCGACAAACAATATTGCCGAGTATGAAGCACTACTACATGGAATCCGGATTGCTAAGGATATTGACATCCGACGTTTGATGTGTTATGGAGATTCAGATCTTGTTGCTCAACAAGTTTCAGATATTTATAATGCAAATAAACACATGTCAGCGTATAAGGCTGTCGTAGATGATCTATCTAAATTTTTCAAAGGGTTTGAGGTTCAACACATCCCTCGAGCAGAAAACGAGGAAGCAAATGCACTATCTCGGATAGGCTCTGCACGGAAAGAAGTCCCGGATGGCGCTTTTTTAGAGCACCTCAATGTTCCCTCAATAAAGGGAGTAGATGAGGAATATCCGACCAAATCCGACTCACCTAATAGAAGTTCTAGCTGTAATTCCCAGTTGGACTCAACCCTACCTAATTATCTGGTAGACGGCAAATTACCCGAAGACGAGGTTCTGAGCCGGCAGATCATCCGACGAGCGAAAGCCTATACTGTAGTTAAAGGTGAGCTCTATAAGCAGAGTGTTTCTGGGGGGTTTTCAGCGTTGCGTATCTCTGGAAGGAGTAGAAATCTTAAGAGAAATCCACGAAGGCGAGTGTGGTCACCATGCTGCAGCCAAATCTTTAGTAGCAAAAGCTTTTAGACATGGATTTTTCTGGCTTACAGCTCAGGCAGATGCCGAACGATTAGTCAAGACGTGCAAAGGCTGCCAAAAGTACACCAAACAAGCTCATGTTCCGGCTGATCAGCTGCAAACAATACCTATAACATGGCCTTTTGCGGTCTGGGGGCTTGATATGGTAGGACCATTTAAACGAGCTCCAAGTGGATTTACTCACCTCTTAGTGATGGTGGATAAATTCACCAAATGGATTGAGGCTAAACCCGTCACTAGTTGTGATGGAGGAACAGCCAAAAGATTTGTCGAGGATGTTATAATCCGGTATGGTTATCCACATAGCATTATCACGGACAACGGGAGTAACTTTTCTATGGGAGAATTGGCCGAATTCTACAACGAGCAAAATATCCGGCTTGACATTGCGTCAGTCGCACATCCACAGGCTAACGGACAAGTCGAAAGAGCAAATGGTTTAATCCTACAAGGCCTAAAATCGAGACTCGAAGCACCACTACGACGTGCTGCGGGGGCTTGGGCAGAGGAATTACCCTCTGTAGTATGGAGTTTACGAACAACTCCAAACAGGTAAACCGGATACACACCTTTCTTCTTGGTCTATGGTACAGAAGCAGTTCTTCCTAGTGATTTAATTCATACTTCTCCTAGAGTGGCCACGTATATTGAAGAGGATGCTGAGATTTCTCGACAAAATGATCTCGACTTGGTCGAAGAAGTTCGCGTTGCTGCTGAAATGAGATCAACAGCCTATCAGCAGAAGTTACGCAAGTATCATAGCCAGAGATTCCGAAACAGATCTTTCAAGAAAGGTGATTTGGTTCTCTGGCTTGTGCAGCAAAGAAAGCACAAACTTTCCCCAGTATGGGAAGGGATCTTTTTAGTTAGTCGAGTATTGCACAATGGATTGTACTACTTAACTGACATGAGGCCAGTCAAAGAAAGACCTGCTACTAAGAAGAGAAAGAGAGCTGGAGGCAGTAAAAATCCGGATGAGTTAGACAGACCATGGAATATTGCTCAGCTACGTCTCTTTTATTCTTAGTTTATCTTTCTTTGTAATCATATATATGTACATGTTCTGTGAGAAATAAAAGTTTTGGTTGCCTCAAGTTTTCCTGAGAAGTTTTTACCATCTTATTTCCGAATGATCATGTCATAGTCGAAAATCCCAGAATACGTGAAAGTACTTTATGCTCATGTTCGTTCTGGTTTAGATTTTCGATTCTAAAAATGCTACCTTCGGGTATAACTCTAAAGTTTCTAGTCTATACTTTGGGTTTTTTTGTCTAATTGCTGAATGTGGGTCTTTTCCGAGTAGTGAATTGTTGGTACTGGAAGCCGGCTTTGTTTCCGAGTTTAAACTGGTTTAGCAATTGAGCTCCGTTGCTCGGCAAAGTTTTCGAGCAGAAGGTTTAGCCAGCTCACTAAAGGGACGAAGCGGAAAGCCAGATAAACGATAAGTGTAGGCGAAAAAATACAAGTGCTTATGTAAACATTTCAGGCACACACAAAATTTAAAAGCAAAAGTGCTGAATAGATTAAAAGCTTAGCACTAGCAAAGTTATAGTACTACATATTTACAAGCCCATCATGTTTTTCATAATAATACAAATATTTCTGGTAACCTATGATGCAGGAGAGGAAGGAGCTGTCGGCTCGCTGGATACATCGCCTTGATATCGTTCCGAGATGTCCACATCCGAAACGGTGCGGTCATCGTCAGAAACTTCTGCTGATTCTTCTGGAGGCGGAGGCGGAGTGTCCACGCGGGTGAAGAAAGAAGTTTCGTAGCTGGTCAGGTCAGCCACGTGACACCCATTTCCAGCGTAGGAGTCCATAATGGCTTTGATGTCCTGCTCTTGGTCGTCTTCATCTACTTTGCAGTACCCTCTGGTCACTTGCCATATTTCCATGTTTCCATGATGGCTCATGACCATGGTGAGAGCGTTCTGCGTTGCGGTCCACGCGTAGGACATGTTCCAATACTGGACAAGCTGCGGCATCTCCTTTGCCTTGTCCCGCACCTGAAAATCCGACATGCTATGCATGTCCGAAATCTTGAGAGCTTCGCCAATGTCCTCAAGGGATTGGCGGAAGTCATGAAGCAGGTCACCGACTTGGGTAAGCCGGTGGGTGCGGGGCTCAGCGAAGGTGGAGTCCGTCAAGTTCAGAGGGCCTATAAAAAAAGTTAAAGAAAATCCGACATTGAAAGAAGTCGAAGAAAATAGACAAGTCAGACAGATGGAACGTACCGAAAATGACGTTCAGCCTGGAGTGCCTCGGAAAGGTCCCTCTCTCTGCACAGCTCATTATTGAGGTCCGAGATTTTCTGATCTTGAGCAGCAATCTTACGATCACGCTCATCAGTGGCCATGGAGGAGGACTCGAGAATTTGAGCAATGCTCTTCTCATGATCCGCTTTGAGCTGGTCCAGCTCTTGGCGAAGCTCCTTGTTCTCCACCACCAAACTCTTGAGGTTCTCGGCCTCTTCAATCATGGCGCAGGACTGTTTTACCAGCGCTGTAAAAAAAAGAACAAACAGTTCAGTAAAAATTCAACTATAAAAACATGAAAGACAAGGTTTGAGTCTCGGAATGTTTACCTTCGGCCTCATCCTTGGCAACTTTAAGCTCATCATTCTTAAGTCGGAGAGCTTTGATCTCTCTCCGCTTATCACAAACATTTTTCAACAAATCCTGGTTATAGGAATATACTTTCTGTAAGTCAGAATACCCAAAGTCAGAAAGCTACTAAAGACTCGGGCTAATATTTTTGCTAATATCAGCACGAGCCTTGGGGGCTACACTAGTTCGTTCTTTGGCATCCTAAGGAAGCATAAACCCAGATTATTTATCCTACTTCATGCTTGGGGGCTAGAGGATACGATATGAAATAAAGGAAAAACAGGAGTTAGAATTCCAACTTACATATTGTTCGTGAGTAAGTTTATCCAAACTCGCATTCACTTCTACAGCAACCTTCTCAGCGAGAGTCAGAGAGGTCACTGGAGCAGTTGGAAGCTCACCGGACCTGATCCTCTCGTTGCAAAGACGCACTTGTTCAAGAAGGTCAGAGTGCTTGATGTCCTCTGCTTCTTGCGCTTCTTGTTCGGCAGATAAGTTTCTTTTCTCTAGGCATTGCCTGGCCAGCCGCTGGATCTCTTTAGCAGATTTCCGGGATAGGCCAAACTTGGCAAGTCCCGGATTGCTGAGAAGGTTTTTGGCAAAGGTTTCTGCCGAGGGATCATTACCCAAAGAGGGTTCACCCTTATCTAAACCTGACTCACCCATGGTGACGTTAGTTTGCGATTCAAGGATCGCGGGCTCCGTTAAAGGAGCCGGATCTTCTGTGACGGCCGGAGAAGGAATGATCACCGGCGTTGCGGAAGGTTGAGGGGCAGGAGTCGGAGGAGCCACGGCAGGAGAAGCTATGGTAAGCTTTGTCAGTCGCAAGGGCTTCGAAGAAGTTCCCCTTGCCCTTGATGAGCTGCTTAGCTCTGAGAATGTAATAGAGTCGGAAACATTACATCTCAAAAGAAAATTCGAGTAAAATGCAAAGGCGGAAGTTGTGATTGAAAGTTACCTCTTCACGACGGGCACCTCCTTTGTGCCAATAGCCACTGTCGGAGCTTTGCGCTTCTTGAGCGCAAGGTCCGGCATTGGGACCACCTTTGTCTCCTGAGAAAACTCTGGAGGATATCCTTCAAGTGGAGCAAATTCCGACTCGGGGAGGTCAGCAAGCTGAAAAGAGAAAAATATATCAGTATTGAAATGTAACTTAAAGATTGAAACACATGAAAAGGTTTACTGTTAGAAGCTTACCGGCACTACGGGGTTTTCTGCCGTATGCATATCCAGAGAAACCTCCGGGATCCTCCTCTCGATCCACTCCCTTATCAACCATTTTATCTGGCTTATATAACCTTGTGTGGTATAGGATTTGGAGCTGATGCGGAGGGAGTCTTTCTTGGACGACGTGATGGAGTGCATCAGTCGGTCTCCGTGGTACTAAAGGGGTTGGATCCGACATGACACCCAACATTGGACCAAGTCGGATCCCTTCAGTCCTTTGTGTATGATCAAATATTCGATCCGCCTCTTAGCGAGGATCAGATCGTTAGTGAGAGCCGGAGGAGCCTCGTCCCAAGACAATTGGGCCGTGGCAGCTCCGTCGATAAAAGTCGGCAAAGCAGTGGCTTTGCCAGGAGCCGGAATATCCTTGTGATAGAAGAAAGTGGTTGGCCATTGTTTGACCGAGTCACTGGCAAGAATCTTGGGATATGCGCGCTCGCGTCTAAGTGAAAAACTAATGGTACTGGTGATATAAGGAACACCAGAAGTGATAGAATTTCTCCGGACATGGAAATAATACCGGAATAAGGTCAGACTCGGCCTAATGCCAAGAAATCCCTCACACAAAGCCGCATAGGCGCTCATCTCTAGGAGAGAGTTGGGAGGAAGATGGTGGAGTTGAACGCTATAATGGTCTATCACCTCGGAAAAGAATTCTGAGGGAGGAAACGACAAACCTCTGTCGAGGTGGGTGCCGAAGTGGACCCGCTCGTCGGCGTGCCGGTTGGGGATGGTCTCCCCGGCGCCGCTCCACCAGTCGCCGGCGCGGAGAAGCCCTTCTGTCTCCACACCACGGAGCTTCTCATCATCTAGCACGCAGGGGAACCAGACCCCGCAGAAGCTTTCCTTCTCCTCCGCCGCTTCCGTCGCCGTCGTCGCCGCCGCTGCCGCCAAACCAGAAGAGGATGAAGAAGCCATTTCTCCGGTGAGCTGGTGACCTAGGATGGGCGGCGCTGGGGGATTTTTGGGGGAAAGCAAAGGAGCTCTGTGCGCGGGGGAGATTTGGAGGAGAGGAAATGGCAAGGGAACAGGTGAAGAAAGGAGGAGGAGAATCCTCACCCCTTATATCCACCTAACCGCGCCAAGATTCTTGCAAATGCTACAGTGTAACCGCCACGCATCGTGGAAGGAACTGGGAAGGACCCACGCGATGATTACGTCGCCTCAATCTCCGCGTACGGATTGAAACGGCGCCACGGTTCCACGAACTGTGGACCCACCAACGGTCGTGCGGACAGGATGTCTGTCAGATGACGTGACTTGACCATGACTTGTGCCAGGTGGCGTTAGGGATCAAGTTCCGGCTTAGTTTGAAATCAAGATGAAAAATCCGAGTAACCTGTTGATAGGTCTGACTTATTTTTAAGACCCGGATTGTATTTTTTGTTGTGAAGTTTCAGGAATCCTTCAAGATTCTGCAAGCCGAAGATCAAGCTAGACGATGATAAATCCGACTTTGGATCTTGGAGGCCTCCGGGGGCTGCTGTTGGGGATATACTTTCCGGGTATCCTCATAGTTCCTCGCTGACCAGGGTGGCCCACTTCGGGTTAGAGCTTTGCTTCACGGGCGGCCCAGTCAGGGAGAAAAGACGGAGTCTCATCCGGCTACGGGAAGGCCCAGAAGACTTACCGACCTAGGCCCATAATGTTACTTGTAGTTCAAGATGTATTTTGTAACCAACTCTTAGTCGTAGCCGGATAGATCTCTCCTGTAAACCCTAGGACGGATATCTATATAAGCCGTCCTAGGGAGAGCCTTTAGGGCAACACTCTAAACACCTCAATAGTCTACAATCTCAACTCGCACAGGCAAAACCCTTGTAACCCATATTCCGGCTTTGCCGTATTACTGGATTGCTAGCAGGAGTAGGGTCCGTTCAAAGCCGGCGGATTCGAACCTGGGTAAACTTGTGTGCTCACCGTCCCGGAACACCGTACGTCTCACACCCCTCTCTTCCGCACGCCTCGAGAACCCCCTCATGGCGTACTTGTCATCAATCCGACGAAAGCTCTAGCAATCAAAATTGCTAACATATCTGCCACAAGATTGAAAAGCATGGGGGACATCACTCTTAATGGATCGTTTCATGTAGAATCAGTACTCCTTCCAGAATGTGCCACCCTGGCATGAAAGCCGTTTGAGTTGGTCTAATTACATGTTGTGCCACTGCGGTCATTCTATTTGTTCCTACCTTTGTAAAAAAATTGAAACTCACATTAAGCAGACAGATCGGCATGTATTCTTGAATCTGAACCGTGTTCTCCTTTTTAGGTAAAATAATCACAGTACCATAGTTTAATCGGAATACCCTTGCTGAAAATTTTCAAACAAATTCATTAGGTCATTTTTTATTATCTCCCAAAAAGATTGGTAAAGCTCTGCGCGAAACCCAGCTAGCCCCGGAGCTTTGTTCTTTTCCATTTGCATAATTTCTTCGTATACCTCCTTTTCTTCGGACAATTGAGGAATGTCCCCTGTTTCCGTTTCAACAAGTGAAAAAGTACTTTGGTCTGAAGCTCCGAACAACTTTTTGTAGAACTCGGTAATATAGGCCTTTATGTTATCATGGCCTATAATCGTCCCTTCCTCTTATTCTAGTTGAAAAATCTTTTTTCTTCGATGCTTGCCATTTGCAATCAAGTGGAAGTATTTCGTGTTATTACCACTCTCTTGAACATGTTTAACTTTTGCACGTTGAGCCCACTTTGTTTCTTCGTCCCGTCGTATTTTGGTTAACTTTTCATTCGCCCCACGTAATTCCTCCCTCTCAGATGAATTAAGAGGGACATATTCTGCTTTGATATCTAGTGTGTCAATTATGTTTAAAAGTCTTTGTTTTTCAATTTTATACACACTGCTAAGATTTCTTTCCCAACCCCTAAGAAAATTACGGAGATGGCGGATCTTGTTCTGCCATACCTCCATCGGGTTTCTTCCAAGAGTAACAGCTCAGCAGCCCACTCACGTTTTATCATTTCATGAAAGCCATCTTGTTGCAACCATGCAAGTTCAAAAGAAAAATGAGACTTATTTCCTGATGACCCACAAGTATAGGGGGTGTATCGTAGTATTTTCGAGGGAAGTGAAACCCAATTTATTTATTCGACACAAGGGGAGCCAAAGAATATTTATAAACCTTAACAACTGAGTTGTCAATTCAGCTGCACCTAGAAACAATCTTGCTCATAGCAGTTTATTAGTAGCAACAGTTTTGTAGTAGGAAAAGCAAAGTAGCAGCAACAATAAAGTAAAGACAGCAGTAACTATGGCAGTAAACAGTGGGATTCGAGTGCAGTAGGCATAGGGATGGATGGACGGGCGTTGCATAGACAAGACAATTCACATAGCAATCAGAATATAGGGCAACTGCAGATAAATAAGATAAAGCACCCAAGTACTAGACAATCCTAGGCATGTGTTCCATATAAGTGCTCGCAATGAGAACTACTTGCACAACATCTTTTGTCCTGCCAGCCCGTTTGCAGCGGGGGCTCAAGAGAACTACTGGCAATTAAGGGGCTCCTTTAAAAAAAGCACCGGAGCAAAGCATTAACACTCCGTGAACACATGTGATCCTCACATCAAAGCCATTCCCTCTGGTTATCCCGATTTCTGTCACTTCAGGGCCATTGGTTCCGGACAACAATGTGAATATACAACTTGCAGATAAGACCATAAACAATACTATCATAATGAATCAATAACATGTTCAGATCTGAAATCATGGCACTCCGGCCCTAGTGACAAGCATTAAGCATAACAAGTCGCAACAAAGTCATAAAGCACTAATAAAAGATACTAGGCACCATGCCCTAACAATCTGATGCCATTACATGAACGATCTCATCCAATCCCTACCATCCCCATAGCCTACAGGAGAAGATTACTCACTCATAGATGGGGGGAAGATGGATGGTCGATGGAGAAGCGATGGTGATGATGATGGCGATGATCTCCAATTCCCCGTCCCGACAAGGTGCCCGAATGGAGTTTTTAGTGCTGTTTCGTGGAATCTGGTGGAGGCGGCGGAGCGGAACTCCTTCTGGAAAAACCGCGAACCCCCCGGAGTTTTTAGGTCAGAAGAATTCTTATAGGCGAAGAGGGAGACCGAGGGGGTTCCAGGTGGGCCCACACCACCCCTGGCGCGGCCTAGCCCGGCCCGCGCCACCAGGTGGTGTGGCCACCCCCTGGCTCTTCTCTGTCTCGTATTCTGGCTCCTGGAGTCTTCGGGTGAAATAGGATTTTTGGCATATTTTCCGGGATTTTTCCTGATAGTTGATTTTCTGCACAAAAAGTAGACACCAAGGCAATTCTACTAAAAACAGCGTCAGTCCGCGTTAGTTGCATCCAAATCACACAAGTTTAGAGGAGAAACAATAGCAAAAGTGTTCGGGAAAGTAGACACGTTTTGGACGTATCAACTCCCCCCAAGCTTAGCTTATTGCTTGTACTCAAGCAATTCAGTTGAAAATTGAGTGCGATAAAAGAACTTTCACGAACACATTTGCTTCATATGATGTATATATTCTCAGCATGCGATCAACTACTTAGACAATTCATAATAAAGTGTATGCAACTAAGTTTACTTAACATGCATTGCAAGCTATGAAGAGATTCCAACTCAAAAATAATAAGTAGCATGAAGCATAAGCATAAGCAACATTACAATGCTCATAACAAGGTATGATAGAGTGGTATCTCGCTTGCCTTTGATTATGAATGTCAAGGCACCTCTGAAGTTCAAGTGATGACTAGAAGTAAAGATATCAAAGATACAAGCATTAAAGTCATAACACAAATAATCAAGTAATGAGACAAGCACAAAGAATGACAACTATGCTCTCAAGAAGGTGCTCGGAGAATGTGTGGAGACTCAACAAGTAAAAGAAAAGGTTTTGAATAATTTGAAAGGCTTCCAAATGCTGAAAGTATGGTACTCATTAGCTTTGAGCTCTCATTGCCCCTATGATAAGCATCTTTAATGTGATTAAGGTGAAAGTGAGGTCCAATCTGAGTTATATGCTTGACAGACTATAAAATAAAAATCCCATGTCCCTTGAGTACGAGGGCCGCTCCTCATGCTACTCAACTTTAGTTACCGGTAAGTTCTTGTCATCGTAAATATGTGCGTATCATAGAGAACCGCCAACGGGGTACCCCTTGCCCGATGATACGGAAGAATCCCCATATCAAAATGACAAGGCAAGCAGACAATGAGTATCTCAGCAATCCTCTTATTTACCATGGGAAAATGGTGTTTTTTTCTCTCTTTCCTCTTTTCATAAATCTCTTTTTTTCTTTTTCTCAATAGCTATCTCTCTCTTTTTTTATAAGAAGAATGCTTCATAGATATAATTATGGTTACGCTGCAGGTTTCCACCATGTCAGCATGGATTAGACCAGCGGCCCAGGCATTTATCTAACATACATACATAACTCCATGGACTTACAAGCTCCCCTTTTATTTCACACCGACGACATCCGCCAGTGTTGAAAGCGTTCCCCGTGACAGCACGGTTCTGCTAATCCCCAGCCTATAATTTGCAAGCATATAACTTTCATGGACAGTCACAATGGTTCAGGTTTATTAAGTGTAGAAAACAAAGTGTGCCATCAAGTTCGTGAGAGCTTTACTAACTAACTTTCTCATAACAAGCAAACATTTTATTCGGAAGAAAACAAGGCATAATGAATATGCACGGGAATAGCAAATGATGCTAATAGGTGGGTATGGTGGACACTTTGGCAATGTTTGGTTTTGGGGAGTTGGAAACATGAGTAAAACATACTCGGTGAAAGTGAAGGCTAGCAATAGTAAGGGAGCGACAAACGAGAGAGCAATAGCTGTCATAATCATGCTTGCAACAAAACAGGACTAATCATGGCATGAAAGTGATTCAAGATCCTTAAGGCAAAATAATTCATCGAGGCTTAACTGATTATTTCAGTCATATGCATGCGTGAGCATGTGCCAAGTCAATTCAAATGAAACATTCAGAGGAGGATACCACGGTGTCATACCAAGTTATGAATAAAATAATGCAAGCAAACATTCATAAAACATGCTACAAACTATTAGCGAGCTAGGGCTAATCAAAAGAAACCAAGAACTACTAAGCATCCAAAGATAACACACACCCTACACGAACAGGCTAAGCATGCCCACAATGATGAGTATATGTACAAAAATGAAAACAAATAGAGTTCGTTACCAACCTCTTACCACGCCTCAAGTTGTCATTAATCCTCATTATTGCTCTTCACTTGTGTGGCTTGAATAATAATATGAAACCAAATCTCACTGAGGACTGATGAACCCTGCAACAAACTCACAAAGCCAAAGAAGAACGACAAATATTTTTATTGTTTTCGATTTTTAAAGAAACAAGAACCAAAGAGGAAAACAAGCAAAGCAAAATCTTTTTGGGTTTTTCGAATAGTTCAAACAAAGAAAAAGGGAAAAACAAACCAAAGCAAAGAGAAAAAGAGGCAAACCAAAGAGAAACAACAGAAATATTTTTGATCTTTTTGTGTTTTAGAAAGCAAAAGCAAAAAAAAGCGAAAACTAAAAAGAGAACGAAACATGAATATACAAATTACCGACACAACATGATATGGAGATGAGTGCGGTGTCGGCGTACCTCCCCCCAAGCTTAGGCTTTTGGCATAAGTGGGCATCAATCCATGTACGAATAGGGGTTCCAAGCAGGCGGATCTTGATAAGAATGGTCGTAGTTGAGCCCATGGGAAGAAGAAGAAGCTCTCCATTCATAAACAGGCTGCTGATATGAAGACTCTCCCTCATTCGAGGGCTGAACTGAATCATTCGTGACCTCCCTTTTAGTATCTTGCTCCTGTTGGGAGAGCTCTCCCAAGTACGTGTCAAGCTCCTCCTCAGTGAGGGACCATCCTTCCCTATTATCAAGGTTAAACAAAACAGGTGCAGGCAAAGAACAACACGCTCGGACTTGCTCTTTCCCCAACCAGCTTTGAGAAAGGTTATTTCATAAGACAACTCACTCATACTAGCCCATGAGATAACAAATTTATGTTGTATCATGGAATTAAGATCAAGCCTCTCTATGGGAAACTGTAGGTCTAGATGATGAGGCACTAAACCATGCAATGCTACTAAACGAGAAGCAACGAGGCCTCCACAAATTCCACCTTTCTCATGGTTAGCAGCAAGACGGAAAGTTATCAAAGCCCCTAAGTTGTAAGACCTATCTCGTTTAAGAGCAGTAGAGATAAATGCTAGATCATAAGAAGATAACTTATTGGCAATTTCCTAGCAAGAATACACTTGGCAACAAAGTAGGCAAAGTAACGAATGGAGGGAAGATGAATGTTATAGATTTTTCCATTCTCCTTTGAGAAGCTGCTCCCTTGGCAAATTTCTGCGTATAAATCCATGAGTGGTTCAGGTCGCTCCTTAATCCTTCTACATGATCCCTATTGAGGTACCTTAATAGCTACACAAAAATCATCAAGAGAAAGGTTGACAGCAATATTGTAAATTTTGTAATGGACCATGGGGTTAGGCAAAGAGTGACTAAATTGGAAATCCCGCACCACAGACATGGTTAGCTTCACAAATTGACAATGTTCATCTTCCAAAAAGTGCTCTAACCCTGCATTAGAAACCAAAGTGTGGAAGTCTCGGAGAATTCCTGCAGTTCTCATGAACTCAGAACATGGGTAAATGGAGGGAAAAACTTCCTCCTCCCGGTGGACCTTCATGATCTCAGGCACCCATAGTTCATGTTGGTTTAGGTGGTGCTCACTCATCTTCTATTCTGAAATTTAAACACCTATTAAACAAGTGATTGCAAAGTGAATATAATGAAGGATTCTACTCATAGGGACTTGTAAGAGGCCTAAACATGCATCAAAATTATATCTCTAAGCATCAAACAAGCTTACAAGCTCTCATAACTAGTCACCTACAGCAGCAAAATACTCAAGATATAATCCACTAAATACAAATCTACTTGGACAAGGGGAGGAGTCACATACCAAGGAACAAATGCCCCAAATTTCAGCAAGAAAGATTGGCTGAGCAAGGAGATCCAAAAAATCGAAAGCAAGCACAGCAAGAACGCGATTTTGAGCAATGAACTGGAGCTTACTCGGGAGAGAGAAGAAAGTGGCAGGTGAGAGAGTTAGTGGGGGGCTAGGGGTGGCCCACACCAGGGCATGGCGCCACCTAGGGCAGGCCGCGCCACCAGGTGGTGTGCCTGCCTGGTGGGCCCCCCTGGTACCTCCTAGGTACTCCTCTGCCCCTTTTTTCACGCAAAAATTTAATATGAATTTTCAAGAATTTTTCGAGACACTTTATTTTTGGACATTTTCAGGCATAGAAGCATGATTTTCTGACAGACAGATTTTTTTGGAAACAAGATGCAACGACAAAACAAAGCTAGAACTACAGAAGTTCTAAGACACTCTAACATGCAACAACTAACAACAAAAGAAAACTAAACAAAAGCAAAAACTAAAATGGATAGAATAGAAGTAAACGGAGATAATTATAGTGAAAACATTGTTTTGTTCAATGAAATCCTTTTGTTAACAAGGTTGATCAGGTCTCGTTACCAAAAAAAATTTCATATGAGATAAAACTTTGTATTCTACTAATGATTATGTTACCTCAACCTTCATAGCAATGGTCCCAATCATAATAGTTTCAAATTTTTCTCTTGGTATGGGACAATATATTTCTCTAACTTGAATGCCCTCAACATGTTCAATTGAATTCAAACCATAAGTTCTTTCAACCTTCTTGGGGAAATAGACAGTATGTTCCTTGTCATTCACATTGAAAGTCACATTTCCTTGATTACAATTAATAACAGCTTCTGCAGTATTAAGAAAAGGTCTCCCAAGAATAATAGACATATTATCATCTTCAGGAATTTCAAGCACAACAAAATCAGTTAATATCAAGAAATTATGAGCCACTTGAACAGGTACATCCTCACATATACCAACAGGAATAGTGGTAGATTTGTTAGCCATTTGCAAAGATATATCAGTTGGTATTAATTTTTCTAGTTGAAGCCTCTTATAGAGAGAGAAAGGCATAACACTAACTCCAGCTCCCAAATCACACAACGCAGTTCTAACATAACTGTTCTTAATAGAGCAGGGGATAGTTGGAATCCCTGGGTCTCCAAGTTTCTTAGAAACCTTACCATTAAAGGAATAATTAGCAAGCAAGGTAGAAATTTCTTCATTAGGAATCTTCCTTTTATTCGAGACAATATCCTTCATATACTTTGAGTAAGGAGGCAATTTAATAGCATCAGTCAAAGGAATTTGCAGGAATAAAGGTTTCATCCACTCACAAAACTTATTATAGTGTTCATCTTCCTTTGACTTTTGTTTCTTATCAGGGAAAGGCATATGTTTTTGGACCCAGGGTTCTCTTTCACTACCATGTTTCTTAGCAATAAAATCTTCTTTAGTGTATTTAGTATTCTTAGTGTGGTTTTCAGGTTCTTCTTCAACTTTTTCCTCATTAGGAACTTCATTTTCTTTATTACCACTTTCAGTTTCAGCATCAGAGATAGATATAGTATTAGGATCTAAAGTAGGTTCAGAGGGTTTTATGGCAATTTTATGCTTCTTTTTCCTTTTCTTACGAGTGAAACCACTATTTTCAGCTTGTTGAGAATCCTACTCAATTCTTTTGGGATGCCCCTCAGGATATAGAGGATCCTGGGTAGCAGCTCCACTTCTAGTTCTAATTTCATAAGCATGTTTTTCTTTAGCAGCATTAACTAGCAAGTCTTTTTGCACTTTAATGAGTTGATCTATTTGAGTTTGAACCATTTTAAAGTGTTTAACAATCATTTTAACATCATTAGAGGTTCTTTCCACAACATCTTTCAACTCAACAATAGCTCTAGTGTTTTCCATTAGATGATTTTGCACCCTTTTATTAAAATTATCTTACTTAACAATAAAGATATCAAATTCTTCTAAGCATTGATCAGAAGGTTTAGAGTAAGGGATATCACCTTCATCAAAGTGTTGGAGAGAGTGTACCTCAATAGTGGGTGAGTAAGGAATAGGCGTACATAATTCTTCAATAGGAGGTAAATTCTTGACATCTGCAGCTTTAATTCCCTTCTCCTTAAGACATTTCTTAGCTTCCTTCATCACTTCATCATTTAATTCAGTAACTCCTCTCTTCTTTGATGTTGGAATAGGCATTGGTATAGTAGGTTTAGGTACAATTACTTCAGGTATAGCTTGTTCAGGAGGAGTCTAATCTTCATAATTCTTGCTTATTTTAGCCATTAATTTCTCAGCTTCCTTAGGAGTCCTATTCATGAAAACACAATTAGCACAACTATATAGGTATGTCCTAGATTCTTCAGTTAGTCCATTATAAAATATATCAAGAAGCTCATTCTTAGGTAACAGACTTCCAGCTTGTGCATGAATCAAAACACAAAACCTTGCCCAAGATTTAGGCAATACCTCTTTTTCACCCTGTTTAAAATCAAAAAGTTCCTGCAAAATAACATGTCTAGCACTAGGAGGAAAATATTTCTGCAGGAAAGTACTAATCAAGCACTCAGAGCTATCAATAGATCCAGGAGGTAAATTACTAAACCAAGTTTTAGCCTCTCCTTTCAGTGAAAAGGGGAAAATCTTAGCAACAAAGTAATTACGCATCTTAATATCATCAGAAAACAAGTCACTCATGGTAGAAAGTTCATTCATATGTGCTACCGCACTTTCATTCTTAGTCTCACAAAAAGATTCTTTCTCAACAATAGCTATGTAAGATAGATCGAGAGAGAAATCATAATCTTTATCTATAATATTTATGGGAGAAGCAGCAAACTTAGCAACAGGAGACAATTTGGGTCTAATAGTATCCCTCTCAAGGAGACTCTTAACAACGCTCCTATCATGGGTGTTTTTATATTCTTTAATAAACTCATCGGTCATCTCAACATAACCATCTTCAATATCATAACTCTCACTAGACTCAGGTGAACTAACAGGTGTGGTGGTGTCTTCATTAGGAGTTTCGGTATTTCCAGCTATAGTTCTAGCAATCGTAGCATCTAGGAAAGGACCTAATGAACCACTTTTATCAAGCACAGTAGAAGCAGCATCATAAGCATTAGAAGTTTCAGATTCAGCAGTAGTAGCAGTGTGTGTAGCATGTGTATGTGGTGGTGTAACGAGCTTACTTATAACAGACGGTGAATCAAGAGCAGCAGAGGTGTTCAGAACCGTACCTCTTCTTGTAGTGGATGGTAAAATAGGAAACTTGCTACCACGAGACTTACCCATGATGGATGGATAGCATCGAACAATAGAGAATCCAAGTGAACTTGATAAATAAAACTATGCTCCTCGGCAACGGCGCCAGAAAATAGTCTTGATGACCCACAAATATAAGGGGTGTATCGCAATATTTTCGAGGGAAGTAAAACCCAATTTATTGATTCGACACAAGGGGAGTTGTCAATTCAGCTGCACTTGGAAACAATCTTGCTCACAGCAGTTTATCAGTAGCAACAGTTTTGTAGTAGGAAAGCAAAGTAGCAGCAGCAGTAAAGTAAAGACAGCAGTAACTATGGCAGTAAATAGTGGGATTCGAGTGCGATAGGCATAGGAATAGATGCACGGGCATTGCATGGACAAGACAATTCACATAGCAATCAGAACATAGGGCAATTGCAGATAAATAAGATAAAGCATCCAAGTACTAGATAATCCTAGGCATGTGTTCCATATATAGTCATACGTGTTCGCAATGAGAACTTGCACAACATCTTTTGTCCTGCCAGCCCGTTTGCAGCGGGGGCTCAAGGGAACTACTGGCAATTAAGGGGCTCCTTTTAATAGAGCACCAGAGCAAAGCATTAACACTCCGTGAACACATGTGATCCTCACATCAAAGCCATCCCTCCGGTTATCCCGATTTCTGTCACTTCGGGGCCATTGGTTCCTGACAACAACGTGTGTATTGAACTTGCAGATAAAACCATAAACAATACTATCATAATGAATCAATAACATGTTCAGATCTGAAATCATGGCAATCGGACCCTAGTGACAAGCATTAAGCATAACAAGTCGCAACAAAGTCATAAAGCACTAATAAAAGATACTAGGCACCATGCCCTAACAATCTGATGCCATTACATGAACGATCTTATTCAATCCCTACCATCCCCATAGCCTACAGCGAGGGATTACTCACTCATAGATGGGGAGAACATGGATGGTCGATGGAGAAGCGATGGTGATGATGATGGCGATGATCTCCTCCAATTCCCCGTCCCGGTAGGGTGCCCGAACGGAGTTTCTGGTGCTGTTTCGTGGAATCTGGTGGAGGCGGCGGAGCGGAACTCCTTCTGGAAAAACCGCGAACCCCCCAGAGTTTTTAGGTCAGAAGAATTCTTATAGGCGAAGAGGGAGACCGAGGGGGTGCCAGGTGGGCCCACACCACCCCTGGCGCGGCCTGCGCCACCAGGTGGTGTGGCCACCCCTGGCTATTCTCCGTCTCGTATTCTGGCTCCTGGAGTCTTCGGGTGAAATAGGATTTTTGGCATATTTTCCGGGATTTTTCCTGATAGTTGATTTTCTGCAAAAAAAAGTAGACACCAAGGCAATTCTACTGAAAACAACGTCAGTCCGCGTTAGTTGCATCCAAATCACACAAGTTTAGAGGAGAAACAATAGCAAAAGTGTTCGGGAAAGTAGATACGTTTTGGACGTATCATTTTCCCAGTGAGCTTGTTCACCAAAGAAGTGGTGTGTGGTCCGATTCCGTTCTTGTTAACGCTCTGACACTAACTAAAGGAAACTTCTGCTCCCAAGAAACGCTAGCTAGCACTCTGTCTAGCTTTTCGAATGTGGGATATTCTTTTCTATTAGTCCAAGTAAATTGTCTTCCTAACAAAGCTAATTCTCTGAGGTCAAGGCTTTCAACGATCGCGTTAAAGATGAATGGCCATCTAGTTTTGAAGTTAGCATTATTCTTTTCCTCTTGGCTTCTAATAATATTAAAATCACCGCCGACCAACATTGGTAACTCATCGTCCTCGCAAAAACGAACTAGCTCTGCCAAGAACTCACCTTTCTGGGCATCTTGAGACGCTCCGTATACAGCAATTAAGGACCATTCAAATTTATCTGCTTTAGTAGACAAGTGGAATTTGACACATCTCTCTCCTGACACAACATTATTAACCGACAGCGTTTCTGAATTCAAACCCACTAGAATACCTCCGGATCTTCCTATGGGAGGTAAACAGTACCAAATGTAATAAGACCTCCTGATAAGTTTCTTAGGAAAGGTGCCGAAAAGTTATCATGACCTGTTTCTAAAATCGCAAAAAAATCTAACTTGTGCTCTCTGATTGTTTTGTGAACAACTGAGTGTTTGGCTGGGTCCCTAAATCCGTCGCTGTTCCAGAAAGATTCTTTCATTGCTTTTTCCGTTTATTATTTAGTCGAACACTACGTCTAATGACCGACCCCTCCGTAGTTTTTATTATTAATACGTTTTGTTTTAAACACCGGGGAATTAGGATCCTTATGATCCTCCGAGCCTTGTTGCTCTTCACCCTCAAGGTCAATGCAAAGTTCTGTAGCTTCATTCAAAATTAAACTACTTGTTGAAGTGTCACCCAATTTTATTTTCTCCTCGTTCTTTTTTAACATCACTAATGTTCTCTTAAGATTTAACTCTTTAATACTATTTACCGAAAGTTCTATCTAGCCTGAAGACTCACCTAGGGAGACTCCAAGTTTAGCGGCTCTAGCAACAACCAACTCATTAGAAATAGCATTAATAGAAAATTGGGAAGAAAATTTGGTACCTGATGGTGTAGCATAATTCTTGTTTTGCACTATCCGTTGTGCACGCTCCAACTGCGTATCCTCGGCGTTGGGCTGGGAACGTATACGTTCACTTGAACGCATTCCATCCACGGGGACACCGCCGAACACCATCACCTGTGCTTGCGAGTACCGCCCATCAAGGAACACTCCTGTCCCGAGCGGCGCGGATGGCGAGGACGGCGAGACGCTGCGGCACATACTCCCTCCTGGAGATTGTGGCAGCGAAGACGAAGCCAACGAAGCCGCATGAGACGCCACAACCCCCTGCTGCGGGCTCTGCAGAGGCGACGTCAAGCCACGCGGGAAACACTGCCGAGGTGAAGACGGAGACGATGACACAACAAAGTTGGCCTCCTGCCTGTTGTTGTTCATACTTTCCGAGGCCGCGAGGAGTGACGTAGAACACTTAGCAGACATGTCTGCGACGATAGCCAGTTGTTCAGAAATGTCCGAGGCAAGAGAAACTCCACAGGAGATGTATCGGGAGACTTTTCTGAAGCGTCATGTAAAACCGCTGTCGTGGTAGCCAAAATATCGTGAGAACCTGCAGCTGCATCCACCCGACCGGCCTTCTGCCTATGTGCGCCAGGTGCCGACAACGCAGCAGCAACTTTGGGTTTCAGATTATCCCGTCCAGCCTTAGCTATGGCACGAGGTGGTGCTGATCTAGCAAAAAGTGTAGGTAGGCCATCAACTTCATTTTCAGCCTGATCTCCCCACTTCCGAGAGGACGTATCTACGGTACCAAATTGGATCACTAAATCATTTGGCACTTGCTTGCCATGACTAAAATTTACAGAAGTGTACGTAGTTTTATCTGCAGCTTTTTCTGGTGCTCTCGGATGCGTTTTATTCTCCCTCTCATTATTTTTAGGATCATCATCTTTTGTTGGCGAGTCATCATCATGCCTTTTCTCCTCCATCTCAACATCTTTGGGAATTTCATTTACCCCTTCAACCTCAAAAAGAATACCATAACCTTCACCATCGTACAGGAGATCAGTTCCTGCCGGGATGTACTTAATTACGGTGACAAGAGCTCTCATCCGCACCACTTCATGCTGTCTAGCGTATTCCATGTCAATTTCTTTTGTTTTTCCTAGTAAAGTGCCAATTGCCAACATACCCAAAAAGTCACAACGTAGCTTATATGGACAGGCTGAGACTTTCACCCAAGCCTCCTCAAGCTCATATCTGTCCAAATTTGTAGAGGACCATTCCTCAAAGTGTAGCGCACATTCAGTTTCAAGAATTGGGATGTCAGGCATTTTGTGAACCCTTGCTAGATCAGCTTTTGAAGGGAAAACAGCTTTAAAAACTCCCTGAGCAGCGGGTCTAAGATCCCACTGGGATAATCCACTGTAACTCTTTTATTATCTCTTGTGGAGTCATCATCCCACCAATCACTGAAATCCTTCCAATCTTACCACTGTCATGCTTGAAACGGATCTCTTCGGATCCTTGAATCTCATGAAAGATCAACTCGGGTCGACATAAGCCATATGTAACAACTGTTGGTCGAGGCATAGAGAGAAGCGGGCAATCTTTTTTGTCATGGTCAGCCTTTTCACAATAGATGCATAGAACGGCAGTACAAGTGTTAGCTAAATGACCCGTATCCTCGCAACGGAAACAGACTATTTTATCTTTCTTGGATAATTTAGTTGTTGCTACTCCACCCTCCGAGGGCAGCAACTCGGAGACCGTTGCTGCAACCTGCTGCAAAGGAGTTGCTGTGCCGACCGAGGCTGCAGGAATAACAAGAGAATTATTATTGGGATTTACCGCAGTCGAATCTCTCTGAGGGTCCGCTGTGGGGCAAGTTTCTCCTCCACCCTGACAACGGTAGGAGGTTCTGTTCCCACCATATGGTCTATAGTTCTGTTGGCGATACGAACGCCGGCGGTAGTTCCCACGGTTATTAAAGTTCTGATTGTAACCTTGCCCTCCATCGTAATAACCTTGGTCAAAGTCGCCAAAGTTACCATTGAAACTATGATTATCAAATTCCTGCCTATCAAAATCTTGCCACTCGTTGTATGTATTGTTACCTTGGTTGGAGCTTGATCCCTGCTCAAATCGAGATCCACCCTCATTACGCTGATGAACTGGTGGAAAGCCATGAGATCCCCTCTGATCGTATCCACTGCCACTAGGTCCTCTCTGATTGAAATCCCCCTAGCCACCGCGCGAGACGAACTCACCTTGTCCTCCCCCATCATTCCTGAGCTGATGAGGAGGCAGGCCTTGTAGTCCCCTAGGCAGGAAAGCGGCAGGACCCTCCCTCCGGATGAGATCAGCCTGGCCATTTCCGACCCTCGTTGGCTGTTGAAGACAATGTGGAGGTTGCTGGAAATTGCCTGCCTGCCATGAGCGAAGCTTGGCAATAGGATGGCGGCGTGGAGAGATGAGTCAGGGTACAGGGGTTTGCGAGAGGGTGCCCTAGATAGACATGCATACGCCTCGGACCCCGCTGATTACGTCGATCGCCTTCTGACAGCGAGACCAAAGGGCCATTTGCCCTAGTTTTCGTTTTTTTCGGATTACATGCCTCATACCCATTAGGCCCAATATTTTGGAAGGACAATGACCGAGATCTGCTACTCTGCGTAGCAAGATCCGCGATAAGCAGGATTGATCTCCGGCGGCCTATGCGGCACACTGGAAAACGAGATTCGACATTGATCCGATACCCTCTGATAGCACGCTTCTTGTGTCTTTGGATTGTAATCCATTCATGGGCATCAAAATGGTGGCCATGACTATATAAATGGAGCACGTGCGGGGGATTTTGACCCACGCACAAAACATAAATCCTCTTTTCAATCTCTGGTCACTAAATATAGCGGCTATTTCATTACCGTCACTCGGCTTCTATACATGATGTATTTGCCGACATGGCACTGAGTGGACCCCATCGGTCAGCCCCTTTAGCACTAATTAGAGATTATTTTCAAATAATGAAAACTAGCGGGGCCAATTTGAAAAAAATGCAAGAGAATCTCACAACCGCTCCATCCCTCATCCCGTCCTACCTCCCGCCGCCGCTGGCGTTGCGGGACGCCGATGGCCACCGCTGCAGAGGAACTAGGGAGGGAGGGCATGGCCAGACCGCCGTGATGGCTTTGACCTTCAGCTCCCACGTCGTGTGGAATTGAACCTCCCCTTGCCTCGTTGGCGCGCGCCCGCCTCTTGCAGCCTCCACCTTCCTCTGCATCTGCGGCCTGGGGGCCCAGAGCTGTCGACGTGAGCGGCGGCGTACAAGCTGGACCTGGCGACGACGACAAGCACGGCGGATCTGAGCAGCCATCTGTGCACATCCCTTCCTAGATTGATTCGCTGGAGGGCTGATGCATCAGTTCGTAGATTGATTCGATTCATTCCCTAGTAGCAGCCAGCAAGCGACGCCGCGGCACCGTCCCCGTCTCGCCGTATCCTGGATCAGAAGAACAACCGCACCGAAGGCTGCTGCTACTGCTAGCCTGCAAGCTGCAACCTAAGTTATTGATCCGTTCAATATTGATTACCATGATATTCGATCTGTTCTTGTCTAGCTTGAACGTCCACAGTTCAATTTTGTTGCCATTTTCTCGATCTGTCCTGTGACCTTGTGTGAATTCTTGTTGATTACCATGTCGTTTCTAAGTCAGATTAGACAGAAGAGAACATGGGAACCAAATGCCCACCCCTAAGAGCAAGGTTAATAATAA
Source organism: Avena eriantha (assembly GCA_910589775.1). Taxonomy (NCBI): domain Eukaryota; kingdom Viridiplantae; phylum Streptophyta; class Magnoliopsida; order Poales; family Poaceae; genus Avena; species Avena eriantha. Next base: position 118,238,378 of record OU342745.1, read on the forward strand.
AGCCCGCTGCCGGCTGCATATATGCCACATCATCTATAGCTAACATAAAAGCACAATCCATACAATAGACTAGCTATTAGGTTGGCTATTAGTAAACTTTAATTAAGTTTATTTCTTTAAAGCACACATGCTATTGGACCTAGGCTGCATGCAAAGACTTTTCTCTTGGCCTCTGTGCTAGAGCCCGCTATACGTGAAGCACCCGCTTTGCTTTCTCGCCTCTTTTCTCTCTTCCACCTAGGTTTTTAAATGACATGGCACCTCCTATAGCCTGCTGACTAGCCTTATTGTACTTCCTCTAAGTGGGTAATCCTCTCTGTTAGTTGCTAATCATGCTGACATGTGGGCCTCTTTTTCCGATTGATTTTTTAAACATAGTGTTTGCAAAGAGGCTGGTTGGCCGAGGGGCATGTGGCAAATAATATGGTCAAGGGGCATTTTTGCAAAAAATTCATAGTTGTAGACCGGTCAAACCTCGCCACATAGGCAAATACGTCGTTGTACAAAGCGAAGTGACCGTAATGAAACTGCCAATCGCGTATTCCTAATATCAATAACCGTATCATAAAATGACGCACAGTTTAGGTACATTGATGGATTTTACTCCAAAAATAAACTATGGACGTGTTACTTTTCTCCTTTCCACATTTAAACAACTATGTTTGCATAGCAAAAACTCGGTGTCTCTAGGTGCATAGTCAATACCACGCCATGAATCTCATATGGCAGAACTCACCTTTAGAACACTTCTAGTGGAGCGTCCAAATGAGAACGTCTATATCTTCATATAGACGGTCACGGTCGTGTATAAAGATTCTGTTTTAACAGTCCTCAGTTTTTCAGTGGAACATTTATATTCATGAGATCTATATTCTCTCTTCTATATTTAAAATTATATTCGAACTACTATCTAAGAGTAGTTCATCTGCATGAGAGTTGTCCATCTGCACGAGAAATACATAGCAGAATAATTCGGTGTCTAGGTAAATTTCTTAAAAAAGAACATCAAAATTCTGTTGCGTGCAAATCAGCCGTGCAGTACCAAGGTAGCAGCTAATTTCTACACACACGAACAACCCGCAGCAGCAGAGCACCGTGCAGTACCAAGGAAGCAGCAAATTCAGTACTAGCAAAGAACGTAGCAGGAGCCCTATAGCAGAGCTCTTCTTCTCCAAGGATCAGCCCACGGCTCCATTCACCTGTGCTGGTGCCAGGCGACCGAAGCCGCCCTGTTGAATCAGCCACTGCCCCTGAAACCCGCCCCTTGAACCCGCCGCCGCCTCCGCGCATCGGGTGCCACCCCAACCACACGCATGCGCGTGAGCCATCCCCACCACAACTACCTCCGAATCCGGCAGGAACGGAGCACCGGCAACCGGATCCGGCGCTTGCCATGGTTCCAGGGTCAAAATCCCCTCTTTCTCATCCAATTTCTCTTACTCTCTCTCACCTACTCTACAGGGAAAGATATGGAGTACCTGGCGCTCTGGTCATGCTTCTCCAACTCCTCCGGATGGACATGGGAGAGAGGTCGGGGGCGAGCAATCGAGATTTGGACGTCGTGGCTCGGTCGTCCACACATGAACGATGGGTAGAAGGATGTGGACGACTTCTAAATTTAGACCCCCATTTAGATGAGCCGCTGGGAAGGTTATTTTACTCCACCATCGTCGAAATCCGTTTGGACATCGGTGGTATACGTGAACCACTAGAGATGCTCTTAGTACGACAATGATGCACGTCTTACTTTGCTTTTTAACTATACTAGTTAAGTGCCGTTCGTTGCCACACGATTTCTATTTTTTCCCTCGTAGCATGTAAAAATTATAGTGTGGCAGAATATATGCGAACAATTAAAGCTTTTTATAATCCACATTTGAACAACACAATCCATCATAGGAGAAGGTCATGCATTTTTTATTACACAAACTAAATGCCATGCCTTTGGCGTGCATCATCACGGAAATCATAGAGGGATGTTTCTACCAAGTTGCATTTGATGTTTGTCGTTGGTTCACACGTGAACAAAAATGTATATTTCTCGGTTTTCGGCAAGTTTGTATACCATTTTCTTATTATTCTCTCGGTTCTTTCTTAGAACTTTTGTAAATGAGAATATTTGTTTTCTGGAACTTCGATATTTTTTTGGTGGGTTCTCAATACCTTTTCTAAAACTTTTTACATGTGTATTACTTGTATTCTCTAAATTAATATCTAGTGATGTGATTTACATAGATGTCACAATGAACAACACAACTCAAATGGATCAAAAGATATGGAAAACAATGATACTGAGAGAGATATACTCAAATGGTTTATCAATTCCTCTATCTCAAGTGACATGTGTTTTGCTACGAAAATAACAATGTACATAGATTTTGAAAAAACAAAATGTATTATGATGTGTGCACTCGTGTGTCAGGACATGTGCCAAAAGACTGGTGTGCTCCTATTTCCCCTTATCATGGCATCTTAGTCTTACATGTCTCCTCCCGTTCTTTTGACCATTCATCCTAAGGACTCGCTTCTTCTTGGGTTGGCCATCTCATACCATGATATAAGCGTATATAGTCTTCTACCTCCACTCAACACTCATTGTTCGTCGGCTTTGCCTCTAGTTACATCTCCAATTTTGTTGCTCCGCCTTATTTACCCGAAGTCATTTCACACTAATACGACACAAAAAAGATACACACAAGAGACTACAGTTTAACAATGAATTAATGAAAGCATACGTATACACACTACAAAGGAAGAAGACACAACTGTGTCGTTTAGGTAAGTGCTGTCAATCATTACTATTGAGTAGGTCACAAACGTTATGTCCCTAACTTGTAATCAAGGATAGCTAGCTCCTAGTACACACCATTTTTATTTTATGATAAAAGTATCAATGGATATTGCTAATATTTTACCCAAATAAACTTGCTAGCTTGTAATTATGAATTGATAATGTACATGAAAATACGCATTGGGAGTGATGCACAGACCAACTACAAGCAATCCTGGTGAGGGTATGTATAGTATGAGATGGTCATATAGATAAGAAGACACAAAGCTCAAATTTTAAAGTGCTCCTGTTATTTTCTTTCAAGGAAAGAACTGTTTTGGTCATAATTCGTTACATTTTGAGAACTCACCATACTCTGTAACTGAACTTTTGTTTTCTAATGGCTACATATACAATTCCATATTGATAAAAATTGATGACCGCATGGCGCATACCACCAGACTTGGATTACTTAGTCAAGCCATACGGGTAGTTGATGATGACGTTTTACTTGCTCCCATGGCGAACATCAGATTGCATTTTTATCTTAATGCTAATCACGTTCAACTATTCACCCCCTATATTTCTTAGGTGGCAAAATCCAAAAATACCATAAATGCATGGTGTGCAAATACATAGGTAAATAAGCAACCCAACATTTAATTAGTTAATATCCACGAAATTTTCTGGTTTTCCTTTATAAAATGTAATTTGCTAGTTATATAACAAAGTGTATATGAAAGTAAGTAGACAAGTGAAAGAACATATTTCCCTTGAAAATAAAAAGCCTGACATGCATCTGAGTTGAGTAAGAGAAGGTACTAAATATGATAAACCAAGAATATCTCTTAAGCGACACAACATGGATGTACCTTCTAAAGGTTGTATCATCTAGTTGTGGAGATACTCTGGAACATAATTTGTAGAGTTTCCCAAACCCTAAACCCTAAACACTTATGAAGGATACTGAAATTTTATGAAACAATGTAGTAAAATGAATATAATATCATTATATTTCTCTAGCTATAATCCATGTGTTCAGATGCAGATGAAAGTACCACACAAAAAACTGCTATCATCTCTAATGCCAGAGGGATTTGCATCACCGTACCCTTTATCTCAGCCGATCTTTGGATCGCCATTCATCACTGAAGCACCAGGACCAGATCGAGTTAACTAAGATGTTTTAAAAGTTATAGCACCGTAATTTGGAACCTATATAATGTCAGCAAAATATAGGGGCCATCGAAATGGACAAAAAATGCCTAATTTGAATATATGTTTGGTTAACTTGAGAGTCAACCAGATATCTACAGGGTCTGACTGGTACACCAACCTAAAAGAGCGAGCCACCGTCTGTGGATCAAGATTGAGGCACACACAAGGGTTTACCCTAGTTCGCCCCTCGCAGGGTGAAGACCTACTTTGTGCTTGATTGTATTGATTACAAGTGGATTACAAGATGGGCGAGCTCGGCGGCTAGGCAGCAAGTCGCTTGGATCGGGTAGCTAATAGCTCGTGAGTACAATGAGTACCCTAGGGAGGTTCATATAGGGTCACCTCGCTAGTGTTTACAAGATTACAACCGAATCAGTGTGGGTTTCGGGGGGTTTGACCTAATCCGACTAGGCCTAACTAAGGTCTTGGGACTTCAGCTTCCAGTCGTCGGGCTTCATTGAAGTCTCCTTTTAGTCGCCACACCGGCAGGCCCATTCGTCATGGTCCTAGGCTAGTCGAATCCTCCTTCTGGACATACCCCGATTGATATATCCCCATCAGTCTCAATTAAGTCGTATTAGGACTTGAGAGAGATGATAGAAGAACCTAGTAAAACTCGATTTGGATCAACAGACTGGCTCGGTTTAGCTAGGGAGAAAGCGGGGAGAAGAAGCCGTGCAGTTCACTAACCAGCAAAAGAGATTGGTAGGGGCAGTTTGTGGCAGTGCTCGAGAGCAGGGAAGCCAGTGCACGCCTGCACTACCTAATGTGTCCGCCGCCGCCTGACCCAGTGCTCGTCCTGATAAACACATGACATGCAAAATTCAATATTCTGAACTGGGACTCTACACTTTTAGAAGAAAAAAATTAAAAACGAATCGCGGACAAGAATGATAATCTAAATACAGGATATGCACAGATCAATAAGATGCTAAACTTATGGATCTCTTCTAAATCACAAAACACCTTGTTATGGCATACAGTATATACCTGGAAGATACAAAGTCATATCAATTATCCGAACTCGGACCAAACCCTTCTGAGACATGTGTTTTTACATGGCAGCAACAACGAGAACGTGATAGTATATGTGATTAACTTAAAACTGATCATGCAGTGCCTACTCAAGAGAATCTTTGTGACACAATTAGTATCTATTTACCACAGTTATTAAAAAATTATCAATTCACGAATAGTAGTATGACCAGAGGTGAAGGGTGGTGAACTATTGATGAAGAATAGTGTTGGAGTTCTATCCGGAGGTACCGAAATACACCCACCGTACATCATTTCGGTTAGCTTATTGCCTGGACCTTTGAGTGTAGTCATCACTCACTCACAACTATCAAACATCTAGTTCAGTATATTTCTTTTTATTACTACAAAGAATTGCATATGAAATCAGCAAACCATTATAAAAATCATTTTCCCATCTAACAGTACAGACGATTTGTGGCTCTACTGGAAATCTAAAGCTAGTGAAATTTGGAAATCTGAAGCTAGTAAAATTTGACCAGCACATATCTCTTATTGAATTGGCCACCAGAAACTCCGTCCGGCACCCTACATCCTCCACAGGCCAGCGCTGAAAGGGAAACCAATCCACTGTCTCGCTCCTGAAGCCGCCTCGGCCATTTTGCCCCCGAGACAGTTGGAGACGAAGGGGAGAGGTAAAGAGGGGTATGAAAGAGAGAAGGTACTGCACATAGATGATAAAATACCCACTGCCTCGCCTTGCCATTGGATGCACCACCGGGGTCGCCGTTGAGTCTACCATTATTTCATCGATCCGACGAGCCGTCGCCACTTTGATCGAGAGAGAGACCTAGAACTTGGAGGGAGGGAGGTGACGGAGGGTAGTGGGATCCGTGCTTTGGAGGGGATTCCTAACGCTAGATATGGGGTGGCAGCGCGCATTGTGCCCTAGTCACCGGAAGCCATGGAGCTGCGCACGCGAGAAAGACAAGGGTACGGGGGAGTGGAGAAAATGCGTGAGGCAGGGGAGGAGAAAGAAAAAACGAACATGTAACTTCACTTGGCGGTGGCAACATAGGTGAATAGTCCATAAACAGAGGGTAAATGCACAGCGACGTACCAGCGATCTGGTCGTCTTCCTCTATGAATAGTAGAGATAATCACATGTTAAAGTATGATCAAAATACATTAAGGAGGCTAACTTTAGACTTCTCTATGCTTTGGCAGACGTCTACGGGTGCGGAGGGTGGTAGCCCTTCCTCCCCGCGGTATGAATCGTTAAAGACCTAGGATTCCACCGCTATATATACCTCTTGTAAGCCACCGACTGGTATAAGTTGCATCTTGCTGTGATTTTCTTTTCGTTCTTCATTATCTTCTTGTTGCGCTTATAACAACACATGATTTGGCTAAACTAAATGCACGCATCTTGAGTTTTCTACAGTGGTACCATGACAAACTGACTAATAGCCATATAAGTTACTTCCTTATCTCACATTACCAAGTTTTCTTCTAGGCAACACAAAGAAAACATTGTTTCTCATAATCAGCGTTTAAGAAACAATATACACGTAATGTGCACACTATGTCCTGTCCCGCGTACGTCTCCTTCGTCGGTCTCATGTACGCAACGCACTGCGAAGTACCGTCACTTCTGCGCAAGTGCACCGTAGTGACCGTGTTGCGTGCGTGTGTGAGTGTGTGCGGGCGTGTGCACACACCTATAGACACGTTGTTTTCTACATGTGTTTCTCTATCGATTGTCCGCGTAGAAATCATCGTCTCCATGGGACCAGGGCCTCACGAACCCGCCTAAATGTGGTCCTCCGCCACCAGCGGCTAAGAAGGAAGATCTGTGGGCACTCGGTAGAGCCCCTCGGGGAGTAGTATCGGAAAGGGATGCACCTACACGAACGTTGTAGTCCCTAAGGGTTCATACACATGGACCCTGAAAAGGTTACACAATGCATCCCAAGCCACAAGAAGAATCTAATAGACTACCTGAAGGATTCCCCTTGGCAGGGATGCCCCGAGAAGAGTCCTATCCCGGCTGCCAGGGACATGGGAAGGCAGAAGGCGTCATCTGTCAACCGCCTTGTGGCACACATGTGCACCGGCCTGAGAAAAGCATAGCGGATGGGACAAGACTAGAAGACCCGATGGGACAACTCTACCCAGGGATGCTGCTATCCTCTACCGTATAAGCGTCCTCGCAGGGGGACTAAGTCGCCACGCATCTGCCATGCACTCACCATTATGACGCATGGATCCAACCCCTATGGAGACCCCTCGCTGTTTTAAGAGGAGGCCCGAGATAGAGGGAGAAGGGGAGGAAGAAAGACAATAGGATATTAGAGAGTGAAGCTCGATCTGTGTTCCCGGGATCAACGTTGTATCCTCTATGGGCACTAACTCCTTCAAGTCCCCCTGTTGATAGCTCTACATACATATTGTTCAAGAAACATGAAACTTGCATTCCAAGGTACCTACACACTTTAACTTTTTAGGTCACCATTGGCATTATCCATTCCGACATTCGAACTATAATTCGAAACACTTAACATACTTATTAGCTACTTAATTTCCATTTCAAAATTCATCCAAACCCCTTCAGGGATCCTAGATGTACTACCAATTTCCCCTTTGATATGCTACAGGTTGCCCGATCTCATGGTTTGACCCCGAGGAAGAACACGGGGATGAACAAGGGGGTGAATAAGGGAAATAATGAAGACAAACACAAAATAGGTGGACATAAACTCCAAAGCTTACAAGAAAATATCACCAGGCAATAAACCCTCCATGGGGAAGCCTCGGTATCTCAAATCCCAAGCCAACAACATGTCAATTTAACCGATTGTTCTTATCGGCCGGTCGCTGATCCAATAGAATCTATGGAGCAAAGAAAGATTGTCGATCACTACTAGAATACCATGGGGGGAAATAATAGCTACAGGAAGAGAGATTCATCTCCAACAAGAGGAGGTTCTCATGTTTCCACACACAGGAAACGGGGGAGCAAAACAAAACTCAATTCTTCTATTATCGCTAACCCTAGACTAATTATAGCTCAGCCGCGAAGGTGCAAGTGAGGGGATAAGAGCCGGTTCAATAATGTGGTCTGCGGATTGGTCCAAGTATATGAAGACTATACTTGATAAAATATTTTTTTCCAACTAGGCTAACCTCTTTCCATTAATTGTCTAACGCAAATACAAAGTTTGCTACTTAATAAAGTATTGACATCATTAGAAAATATTTTTCAATACGAGTCCAACTATATCATTTTTGTATAATGTAACCACAACATTGTTGATCAAAACTATGGTAAAAAAGAATTGTCATCGAAAGTGGCGTGTGCGCCTTATACATAAAAATGAAAGATGATACTCCATCCGCCTTAAAATAGATCTCGAAAGTTTTTCTAAATTTAAATGAATCTAGATACTAAGTAGTGTCTACATACATTTAAATTTATAAAAAATTGCGACATCTATTTTGAGACGGAGGGAGTACCTAGGCCCTTTCTATAGAAAAAGGCCATAGATGTTTGAAAGTCGAGCCCAAGCCCACAATCTCCTACAGTCACTTGCGTTGTTTACATGTGGCCTGGTAGCTTCCCCCAAAAAAACTAGATTAGTCGCTCGCGTTGTTTACTTGTGGCCTGGTAGCTTCACTAAAAACGTTTGGTTTACTAGTGGCTTTGGAGCTTCACTAGTGGCAGGCTTCTGCATTTTTTTCTTTTGTTCACAAAAAAAAAATAGTGCCAGGCTCCTGCTTTTGTATGTTCACAAAAAAGAAAAAACCTAGTGCCATGCTCCTGCATATGCATGCCATGAGAACAGCATTACACCTATACCAATAGGTGAGGTGCCCATCTTAAATCCTCCTGCCATGAAACAGGGTATAGGGTAGTAGTAGGGAACACCACGCATAGTGCTAGCCGTTGCTGGAAGCATGGGGTTCCATTCCATGTGTCTGACAGTTGCGTTGCACAGAGGAGAGCTGTAGGGAAGTGAATAGCGTCGCGTTGGAGGGATCGATGCATCGTGGGCAGTGCCTCGGAGAACTGTGGCGAGTTTCCGTGTCGATCATGTCGTAGAATTGACTGTCTGGCGAGTGTGAACGTCTCGTGTGCAACTCTGAAGAAAGCTCTCGATCATGGAGTACTAGCGTGTATCGTGAGCATCATCTATCTACAGACTACGGGCGATGCCAGAGCAGAGACCTTGGAACTCCTAAAAGCTCTGATAGAGTACACAACTGGACAGCACTGCTTCGCAAGACCCCCGAAAAGGGAAACAAAGAACGCGAGCAAAGCAAGCAAAGCATCTCGGCGCAAGAGCCGGCCAGCCAGTACACACATGAATGCCATATGCATGCAACATCTCTCTCGTCACAGCCCCACAGCGAGTCAGTCCGGCGAATTCAGAATTCGCATTGAATTTGTTCCTCTCCTAGTACTCCCAAGGCAACGCGAAAGCATAGTACAGTAGGTGCTGCGGTACGCAACGCGAAACCTGCGAAGCACGTGGCGCAGCTCCTAAGGCCTGCTCCATTTCCTCCCTCTCCGACGCCGTTGCTTGTCTGAGCAAAGTGGCCGAGAAAGTCTTGCTCCATCCTATTTATGCAGAGCAGTCCGATGGAGATGGGAGCATGGGGTAAGGCAGCAGGAGGTGGGTGACGGAGACATGGTGGTTGGTTGCAGGCGGGCAAATGGAAGAAAAGTCCTCGCAGGGAAAAGAGGGGACATGGCCATGGCAGTCCCTTCTCAGAGCTGCTGGCTGTATACCTATGCCACGTCATCTATAGCTAATATAAAAGCCTATCTATAAAATAGACTAGCTATTAGGTTGGCTATTAGTAAACTTTAATTAAGATTTATTTCTTTAAAGCACACATGCTATTGGACCTAGGCTGCATGTAAAGACTTTTTCTCTCGGCCTCTGTGCTAGAGCCGGCTATACGTGAAGCACCCACTTTGCTCTTTCTTCTCTTTTCTCTCTTCCACCTAGTCTTTTAAATGATATAGCACCTCCTATAGCTTACTAAGCTTATCTACTTCCTCTCGTGATCTCATCTTTGTGGGCTTGTGGGTAGGAGGCCTCGGGGCTCGTGCACATGGCAGGCTGGATACAGCCGTTGCTTCGGGTACTGGCCTACTGCTAGTACTGGGATGTGTCGATTGGCTGAGCTCTCACCCCCGGAAAACAGCGACTAGTTGGGCTATATGGCTCGGAACGACTTCCCACTGAGAGCACGTCCACTCGATCGCGTTCCGAGGACGAAATCTGGCTAAATAATGTAATTAACTTTTGATGATCTGGAAACGATCAGTTTCTCACTACAGTTTTCCACTAATGTTCTCATGCCGAGTTTTCAGATTTAACCAAATTTTAACTCGCCAAATTTTGAATGAATATAGACGATTTCATTAATATTGGGCAAGTTCATACATATATTACATCAAATTTGGGCGAAACACCTGAATTTTGACTTCATTAGGCTAAAAAACTTTTTTTAAAATACTACTGGAACTAGCTGATGTCGATGCCGACGCCGCCGGACGCCGCTCACATGCCGAAGTTACGGTAAAACATCGTGTAGTCGGGGTCCGCTTTGCCATCGTCGTCGTCATCGTCACTCGGCGGCTGTGGGTGGTGGTGGTGGTGGGGGGGCGAGCTGCCCTGGCCGGCGTCGCCGCACCGCCACGGCTGGGACGAGGGCCGACATCATCGTCATTGTCGAGGATGATGAGCGGCGCGCCCTAGTAGGCGCGCTGACGGCGAGACCTACGGGTGGCCTCGCGCCGGCCTCCTCCTGGTGGCGCCGAATTCGGTTGGCCTCCTCGTGCTCCCAGTCGGCCCGGGACCAGGCGAGGGCGTCCGACTCCGGCATCGACGACACGTCCTGCAGAGAGCGCTCCATCGCCATCCCGATAGCGAAGGAGTCCTCATCGACGGGAAATCGCCCGTTCCGCCGGCTCCGGCTTCAGCTGGCGTAGGCGAAGACAGCCGGTCGGCGACGATGGCGCGTGGTGCCTCGCGACCTCGTCCTTGGCGGCAAGGCCTACCGCTTCACAGGCCGCAGTGCCTCGCCTAACGAGCGCGAGGCCGAGACGGCGGTGGCCGAGCCAGACGAACTGCGGTTGTCCATCCTCCTAGGCAACCAGTTCGCCGGAGGGGTGCGCCTCGCCCTCACCATGGGGAGCGGCGAGCGAGGGAAGCCCAACCTCGGGTGGTTGCCGGCGTGGATGTGCTCCAGGACGGCGTTGAGCGTCCTTCCCGGCGTACTCCACTAGCGATGGCACCCCGCCACGTTGTTGCGCTTCGGCGGCGTGTCAGGCGGGCCTTCTTGGGCGGCGAGCTACCGGTTCCGTCGCTTGGTGAATAATTGCTCCCAGTAAACTAGGTTACCGGGGTCTTCGGCGAGCTCCGGATCTGCCATCGCCGCGATGGCAGCCTGTATCTCCTCGACCATCTCGTCGTCCTCAGGCACCGGCGACACCGACATGCCGCCGGCACTGAGCTTCCAGTTGGGCGGGCACCGAAAGTCCGGCGGCGCCATGTAGCCGGCATCGTGCAACATTCGGGCCTCCCACGTTTGGAGGGTATGCCGGCCGAAGTCGTTCGCCGCTGCGGGGTCGCCTGGGTACCTCTCCGCAATTTCTTTTGCCGAAGTTTCTTCTTCTCGCCGGAGGTGGAGTTTGTGGGGGAATGGGGAGGCTGAGAGTGTGTGCTGTGAGCCGGCAAGGACCCTGGATTTTATAGCCGAAATGGGTGGCGAAGGTGGGAGGGGTGTAGCGGCGTGGGCGGGAAAAAGGAAATAGCGGGAAGGCGAGCCAGCGGTGGCGCGCCATTATGGCGACGCGTGGTCGACGAGACGGGCAGTTATTACCTGGCGGTCCGTCGCGGGAGCCGAGGCGGGAGGATGAGGATGACTTGGCTTCACTCGCCAACACGGCGGGGCCATAGGCGGGCGTGTTTTTTTGGTGTTTCCTCTGCGTCCGGTGAGTTCTCAGGCGATTCCCACGCCCTAGGTTCGGACTAGGATCGCCAGATGAAAGTTGGGCCATATTCGGACCAAATCGGCGTCTTGGGAACGCGACTATGTCATTTTTCGCCGCACGGATGAAAATTTAGCCCTGGGAACAGCCTTTTGGGAACCCGAGTGGAGATGCTCTAAGACCAAATCCACTCGACGTTTCCAGGCCAAATTCTGGCGCTTTTAGCGCCGGATGGATGTAATATTCGACATGAGAATGGTCAGCTTCTCACTATGCCAAATTCCCGTCTTTGACCAAAATTTAAACAAACACGACGAAATTTTAAATGAAAATATGCAATTTCATTAAAATATAGGCGAGTCTGTACATATTATGTCAACTTTGGACATATACCCGAATTTTTACTACGGTAGGCTAAAGAACTTAAAAACCATAGAAATAACTAATATGTGATGCCGTCGGGTGCACTCTTCACATGTCGAAAGGGCAATAGAACAACGTGTAGTCGGCGTCCTGTGCATCACCGTCGTCGTCGCTGGGCGGCTAGGGGGAGGTGAGCTACCCTGGCCGGCGTCACCGCAGCGCCACGGCTGCGATGAGGGCCCGGCCTCGTCTTCATCATCGTCGTCGAGGACAATGAGTGGCGCACCCTGGTAGGCATGCTGTCGGCGAGCAGGCCCGACCTCGTCTTCATCGTCATTGTCGAGGATGATGAGTGGCGTGCCCTGGTAGACACGCTGTCGGCGAGCACCGCGCGCGGCCTGGCACTCGGCTCGTTGATGCAGGCGACGGATGCGCTCGACCTCCTCTTCCTCCTTCCAGTCCACCTGGGACCAGGCGTACGCGTCGAGGGACGGTATCGGCAGCACGTCGTTCAGCAAGCGTTCCGTCACCATTTTGAGGATGAACTTGTCCTCGTCGACGAGGACGGCCTAGTTCACCGGCTCCGTCTTCGGCGCGCGCTGCCTCAGCCTCGACAACCAAAGGTGGCCGTCTGGTGGCGATGGCGCGCGACCTTTGTTGATGACGATGCCGCGTGACCTCGTCCTCGGCAGCGAACACGCAGGGGACTCCGCCTCCCGCTTCACCGGACGGAGTGGCGTGTGGCGCGACGATAGGGCCGGCGCCGAGCCAGATGGGCGCCACGTGGCCTCCCATCCTCCTCGGCATCCATGTGGCCGCCGTCGGCGACGACCATGGAGGATAGCCTAGTTTAGGGTGATCCTCGGCGGTGATGTCCTCAAGGACGACCACCAGTGTGCGGCCTGGCGTGCTCCACCACCGACATCGTCCTGCGACATTGTGCTAATTCGGCGGCGGTCCTCCTCCATCGTGGGAAGCCATTTCTTGGTTCCAACGCTCGACGGAGAAGTTCTCCCAGTAGACGAGGTTGTCGGGGTCTTCGGCGAGCTCCATATCCTCCATTCTGGCGATGAGCACCTAGATCTCCTCGATGATCTCGTCGGAGGCCGGCACTGGTGGCACGGGCATGCCGCCCGCGCTGAGCTTCCATGTCGGTAGGCACTAGAAGTCCGACAACGCCGGGTAGCCGGCGTTGTGGAGCAGCCGTGCCTCCCACGGCTGCAGATAACGCCGGCCAAAGCCGTTCGCCGCTATAGGTTCACTGGGGTAGCGCTCGTCCATTGTCGACGGAGGGAATTTCCTCTTCTGTTCTTCGGAGGGAATTTGCTGGTCGGAGAATGGAGAGTGCTCTGGGAGACGGTTGTGTGCTCTAGGCGACGGTGAATGCCGACATTTATAGCCAAAAGAGGGAAGGGCGGCGAGACGGGAAGGCAGCGTGGGCGGGAAAAGTGGAAACGGCGGAAAGACGGGCCGGTGATGCATGTAAAATGTATCCATGAACTTTATCGTGTATTGCTTCAAAATAATTATTATTTTGCAACATTATTATATTTATTGGGACTAATGTACTAATAGTTGCAAAAGTACATAAATTCTTGTTCAACACTTTGTTGTATAGGAAATACACAAATATGGAAGGAAACCGCGCATTATGAAGAAGTCTGAAAATAACTAGAATCTGTCCCTACAGAACTCTTTTCTAAGATTACCAAAAACAACCCTAAAGATGACGTCTAATGGAAAACTTGTAGAAATGAAAGTTGTGTGGAATTTTATGCGCAACAATTTAGATGTAAAATTCGTCCCAATCGGAGTATGGATACATTTTTATAGCCATATTACTGCTGTGGACCGAAGCAGTTTCGGGACTCCAAAAATATGTGACGTGGTTGACTCAAACTCCTTCCATCTTTGATTATTTCGGCCCAACCATGACTTTATGGACTCATTAAAGACAGGGGGACTCCTAGGAAGGTTCTAGAGATGTCCAAGATCCCTTGGATCCAAGGGGCATCCATCCTATGGCAAAGATTGCATCTCCAGCACTATATATTGAGAAGAAATCCTACTTTTGGAGGATCCACCCATAGCCATGAAAATCCCCCTCCATGTCATCCCCAAGGAGGGGGAGAAGCTCCTCCATTACTGCACCATCTCCAAGAAAGAAGAAGGGCCAAGGGGCCGCTGCCCCTAGGAGGCCGCCGGGGCGCCGCCACCCTGTGCTACCACCGGAGCCACCTTCTCCACGCCGGTGCCGCCTCTCCCCCTTGGGGAGGCTCATCTCCATCACCATCTACTGCAAGATTCCATCATCCCCCATTGTAATATCTTGGAAAACATGATGTATGATACAATATATTATTTTCCCATGATCTATTGTATGACTATGTTGATGTTTGAGTAGTGAATTGTTATGACAATTGTGATCTAGTTTATTTTGGTTGTATACAAGTATATGTTATCTTATACGATGATCTTGATGCACTAACATATGAGTGCACACATATGTTGGGGGATGCACAAGGTTGTCACTGTTGCATGTTGATAGGATGAGGGATAGACGGAGTTTGATAGAAGCCGAATTCCAAGTCTTACAAATATATATAGTATTAATTTATGGTTAATCAATGGGGATATTATCATGGACACCTTAGATCTAAATGCGGTGGTTGGACTTTATGTCTTAATATTCCCTTGTTTGTTCTTATTTGACCTTGGGATCAATCACTAGTGGTGTACTTTCTCGTATCTATGACTACACCTAGTTATGGCTTCTCTTGGAAAAAACAATAAAAAGACTATATATGTGCTTCACTAATTATTACAACCAAATGAATGAAATAGGAATTTTCCTAAACATTTGCCCCATAGATTATCCACATCCACTCCACTAGCTCCACTTCATTTGCATTATTTTACTTATATTATTTATTTCAACTACTTTATTGTTTTCTAGTTAATACCAAAAACAACCAGACACACACTTTAGATCCTAGATTTGCATAGAAAGCCATATAAGTGGGTTATAGGGCTTTAGAGAATAGATAGTTTACTTTCAGCTCCTCGTGGGTTCGACACTCAAATACTTATCGAATTGTACTATGGTGATCCCCTACACTTGGGGGTTATCAAGATACTTTTCTGGCATCGTTGCCGGGGAGCGTAGCGCTAGGCTTCTATTCTTGTTTGCGTTGCTAGTTTATTTTTAGTATCTTGCATAAAAAATTAATACCCAAAAAAGAAAATTATAATGGAAAATTATCACAATGATGTGTATGATATGCTAGTCAAATATGTTGAAAGCTTGAATATTCCCTTGGGCACTAACTTTTTGAATGCAAGAAATCATGATGAAAGTGTTAAGGAAGAAGATGACAAAAGGCCAAGCTTGGGGATGCCCATGCATCCCAAATAAAAGGAGATAGAAGAGGAATAAGAAAAAGTGGAGGAAGAATGGAGTAGCTACCCATCTCCTACTCCTAACAAGAGTAACACATAAATTCTCATGAACAACTCTTCTTATAATGATGATGATCTTTCATTGCCTAGTAGTCCTCTATGTGGAACAATTATGTCTAATATATGGGAGGATGAAAGTGATATAATTGACTTAGATGATCCATTATGCTCATTAGATGACTTATCTTTATACGGTGAATCTATTCAAAACTAGTATGTGATTAAGTTTGCTTTTGATGCTTGTAATAATTATGAAAGAGGAAGAGATAAAAACCCTCTTTATGTTTCCATTCTATTTGTGCAAGCTACTGATCATTATGTGCATTGGATACCACAATCTTGCTACTATTTATTCATATATAAATGCCAATGCATAGGAAGAAAGTTAGACTCAAATGTTAATGTCTATGTGCTTTGTGGTGTGCTCCATATGCTTTCGAATACTATTGTATTTGAGCACAACTTGATATCCATGTAATATGTAAAATAACTTTAGCTACTGTTATTTAACAATTAGTTTAAGATTTTAACTAAATATAAAATTTTGGAGAGCAAATGAGAAGGATTAGAAATCGAGAAGTTGGGGTCGACCTTGAGCATGTGTTGTCCATGCCAATGGAACAATTGCATAGCCTATATCATTAAAAATTTCCCTGCATAAAAACAAAGTAAAAAGAGTGTAGCTTTTGTAATATATTAGCTTCTTGAATAAAATGGTTTCCCAATAATTACTAAAGTTTGCATCATGGTAGAAACTATTATATCATTTGTTTGGAGAACTAACCATTTTGTAGGCATTGAAGTAACATGAAGATGAAAATATTTCTTAATTTCAAATGAGTGACATGATGTGATGAGAAAGAAGTAGATGATAAGAACTAGAAAGACGACAAGCATGGGGATGCCTACACATCTCCCTCTTCTTTCAAGTATTTCAAGTAGTATCATTCCAAACTCATGTTTTAGTTTTACCTTCATGTTTTTGTTTGTATGCAGAAACCATGTTTGAATTACCTTTTTGTTTTGTTTGGATCTTATTTTTCATATTACTTATAAAAACAAAATACAAAAAAGATTTTATGTTTATTTGGTTCTTTTTGCTTCTTATTGCCTTCTGTTTTTAAAACTTTAAAACATTTTATGGTTCTTCATTTGGTTCTTATTTGCTTCTTGTTTTTTCCTTAAAACAAAAACAACAACAAAAAATATGCTTTTTTCATTTGGTTCTTATTTGGTTATTGTTTTTATAAAACCAAAAAAAACAAAAATATTTTATGCTTTTTAATTTTTGTTTCTTCTTTGTTTGCTTCTCTTGATTCTTTCTTGGTTCTTTTTTCTTCTTTTAGGCTTTTGCATTTTGGACATTTGTTCTTTGTTAAAATAAAGGTTTTATCTTTTTTTTATATTTTCAAGAATAAAGTACCAAGTTTTACCCATTTTGGATGTTAAAAGTTGAAACGTATATTTGGAGTTGAAAATTTCTACACGCTGTTGTTTACCAAATGATTTTTATGATTTTTTTCTGTAACTCTTATTGAGATAAATTTTCTACTGAAATTATAACATTTCATCCTCTATATGCAAAAAAATTGGATAATATTCCTAACATTCTTAAGTGGGCGAAATAAATATGTTCTTCAGCCGCTGTTTTTCTGGACATAATCTGTCTTTTGTTGCAAGAGTGGCATTTTTGAGTTTTGATTTGATTCTTTTTGAGTATTTTGATATTTTATGGATATTGGCCACTTAAGTAACTCTCTGTATATGTAAAACCAAATTTTATTTTGGTCTTTTATCATAGCTAGTAGTATATCTTTGTACCACTAATGTTACCCCATAGAAAAAAAATGGGAGAAAGTTTTGTGTTAAAGTTTTTTGACAGGGAATGGAGGAAAACCACACTAAGAGTTATCCAAGAATGGTGAAGACCATAAGCTTGGGGATTCCCAAGGCACCCCACTGTACCTATCAAATTCTCGGTTTGCAAACCTCTAAATTTTTTTTTTAGCTACATAGAATGATCGTAGAAACTTGAAGCGTCTTGGTCTAGCTTTATGTCTAGTTTTGCATGTTGCCTTGAGAATAAATGAAACCACCATGATAGATGTTTTGCATGCTTAGGAAATATCTACTGAAACAGTATATCCCATGATTAAATTCTTTGATGAGAATGAGTTGTGTGCTACCAAAAGAAAAGGGAATGAAAGCAAAAAGCTGAAATTCAAAGTCATGCCTAGTGTTGCTAGCTCAAATACTTCAATGAATGATAATTTGATAGTGCCTTATTTAGTGATACCTTTTGCTCATATACATTGGTGTTTAATACTAAGGAGCACTGTGTGATGATAAATGTTGGGCACTATGGATCTAATGGCATACTTGTACATCTTTTTGCTAGCCCAAAAATTCCTATACAAGCTTTGCTTTATTTAGCTTCCAAATAATATCGCTCTTATGGTTATGGTTATCATAGAGAAGTTGGTTGTAGGGTGACCACGAACTTGAAGGCACAACCACTAAAGGTGGTAATGATTTATAAAATAAAAAAATGGTTTTGTAAGATAAAAAGTGGAAGGAATGATAACAAGGGGACATGAGATACTCTTGTTCTACTTAGTAATCAACGAGTAAACTAAGGGTCATGGGTATTTCAATACATATGCTCTAGGAAAAGGTGTTGGAAAGGTGGGCACCTGAGGATTCGGCTAGCCATGGAAAGTGAAAAAAGGTTGTTTTAGAGCATATGACATGATTGAAAGACCCATGAATAAGGTTTATACTGGGTACTAGGAGGGCAAGACCGTTAACTGATGCCATATAAAAAATGGTGAAAGTGTTCGACAAAAGTTGAACTTCGTGTCAATCTTGTTATAATTATTCTCTTCTTTGAACTAGAAAGATGCTAATGATAGGGGTAAATGGAACCAAACACTAATGATGAACTATTGATCAATCATAAACTTAATGAAATAGAGTTCGGAAGCTAAATACACCTTTGCACATGTTTAATCCATGCTTACTTTCGGCACGAGATAAAAAATATCTTAAGGGAAGATATAAATCTAAGAAGTGAGTCTTCTAGGTCAAGGGCATGAAACTAAGAAGTAACCCTAAGTAGAAAGGCATAAAAAACCCATGCCAATGATAGTAATGAGTCTTCCAACAATTCTATAGGTTCATCTAAGTATGCGTGAAGGTTTGTTTTATATCTCATTTGTTTGAACACAAGTCTAATTATTATTGAGCATGTCTATAGAGTGCAAAATATAACACTTTATATCCCACTTGCTTGTTTTTATCCCTTAAAGATTAAACCAAGTGAACTTTGTGTGGCAATAAAAAAGAAGCAAAGCAATAAACTCCAAAGTCCATGTTAATTTTATCACCTTTATGCTTGAGGACGAGCATATCGGCTGGCAGTGCGCTCCATTATGATGACGCGTGGCCAAGGAGACAGTCAGTCACTGCCCGACGGTCCGTCATAGGAACCGAGGCGACGGGATGAGGATGACTCGATTTCACACGGTGACAGGGTGTGGCCACCAACACGGGGTATTTTCCCACAGAATTCGCTTCGTCCGGTGTTCCCAAGCCGTTCCCAGCGTCGTGGGTTCGTCCTGGGAACCCCGGATATAAAATGGGACAAATTCGATGAAAAATGGGCGGCTGGGAATGCGGCTAGGCGAATTTTCTCCGTCCAAATGAAAAAATCGGTCTGGGATGGCCCTCCTAGGAATTCTAGTGGCGATGCTCTAAGGTTCAATCACTTGTAGTAGTTGACACTTAGAGCATCTACAAAGTAGCTCCCTAAATGCTCCCCATCAGTCCGTTTCTATCCGTGGATATCCCAGCCCAGAAATCAGCTCCCAGCGGGCTCCCCATTCCTCGTTCGTCCCCTGGACCATCCATTTTTCCCAAACTATCCCCAAACTTCGGGATGGTTTTAGGGCAAACAGAAATGTGAGGCCGTCCTCGCTTGTCCTCCCATGCCTGGCCCCTAGCACGCCTGTCGACCACAACAAGCCACCTTCCTATTGGTTTCTCCTCTCACAGCCCATGCCGCTGCCACCATGGATGGCTCATCCTCCCCACCGCCATCCTTTGAGGCAACAAATAAGGTGGTCCCGCTTGGGAAGAAGGCCTCTCCCAAGCCCTAGAGCAAGAAAAGGTAGGGACATCGCCTGAGGGCATTGGACGAGAAGAAGGCAACAAAGGAAGCTGTATTTTCTGCCATCGAAAGGGTCGATATAGCTCGTGTGGAGAGCGAGCAACTAGCCAGGAACTAACTGGCTGCATAGCAGGTTCTGGTGATTTTGAATAACCAAGCGATGGCCGACGCGTTTATCGCAGCGCAGCAAGTGTCCGCGAGCACCAGCAGTCAATGTTCCGGTGCATTCAAGCCTCCCCAGAGCATGTCGCCTCCGGTCCACAACTACCGACCCTACAGATTTATCCTTGGGAATGTCCACCGATGAGACGGTTCTCCCCACGCAGCTCTGCCCTGGAATGCTCCAACTCCTATGTCTTTGGTGCGTCACCGACCATTGATCTCAATGCCACATACGCCCCGGAGACTCGATGATGTTGTATAGGTTCCCGACGGCTCGCGGCGTCACGGACGGCGGAAATCTCTTTGGGGATCCGACACGAATGGCCAAGACCACTCCTGATGAGACAAGGGTATGGTATGAGAATAAGAAGCAATCTATCATGGCTCAAGATATGTGATGTTTGTCTATTGTGGTTGCCATTTTATGAATTTGTATTTTGGATGGTCATGGAATAGCTCTATTCCTATGTGAGATATATTGAACACTATTTGTGAATTTGTATTTCGTATTATATTGCTAGAAATTGTTGTTGATATAGCCAAAAAATGTGAGTCTGGCCCGGGGACAGAGGAGGACATGATTTGGGGCCGACCTGTTGGGTGCAAGGGGCGGACATGGACGGACGGGGCTGGTTTCTCTCCCCAAAACCATGTCTGCACGGACGGAAAAGGACGGATTTTGGGGAGCTCCCTTGGAGATGCTCTTACAATCGAGATTTTTTAAAAAGATCCAAATCATGCGCAAACAATATATAGGTCCAATCACCTGTAGTTACAAACTTATAATCGAGATTTTTTTAAAGATCTAAATCACGCGCAAACTATATGGACCTGTGAAAACCATGGCCGTAAACACTCGGAAACGGTAAAATAACGCTAGTTTTCAATCTCAGAAAAAAGGTAGCTCTAGACGTATCTGTAAAAGGTGTCAGCCCTTACTTCTTTTAGGCTGGCGGTGAATTGCTCCCGTGGCAGGTACATTTACGGTGCGAGATGCCGAAACGAGCGTGAACCCTATCCCCCCGTGAGTCTTGGCGCACTGAAATTTCTCATCCCATCTCCTCCTTCCGCCCGCCGCCGCCACCATTCACCCGTCCTTTTAGGTGAGATTTGCCGGCGCGTTGCACCCGGGCTGATAGATTCGGTTACCCCGGAGCCACTACTGCAGCCATGTAAGCTGTCGCCGCCATAGTTGACCGAATCGCCTGCTGTGGTCACCGTTCCCCACCATGGTATGTCCTCGTTTGATCTCCCCTCGATTTCATGATTCTATGGATTTTTACGGTCGTTCGTGTTTGAGATGAATTCGTCACTGAGCGAGAGCAAGCTATTTTTTTTCGAGAACTCCTCCTCCTCGGACGATTCATGTTCCTCCATGACAATGATGCTGAGCAGTTGGCCATGTTCCTCGTTGTCAAGGATATCGAGGATAGGCGGAAGCTTTTGAACAGGCGGCATGGATCAATGCTCGGCCGGATCAGGGTCCCGCGCAACCGCTACAAGGCCACTACTCACTCATGCAAGATTACTTCGTCGAGGTACCAACCTACCCCCACATCTCTTCCATAGAAGGTTTCCAATGCGGCAAGAATTGTTCATCAAAACTGTACAAGCTTGTGAGGGTTTAGCATTGGTGAAGACGCCACCGAGTAGCTAGGGTTTAGCCCGTACCAAAAACTCTTTGTAGCTATGTGTGTGCTTGCATATGGCGTGCATGCAAATTATTGCGATGAGTACCTTCGCATTGGTGAAGACACAACCATTGAATCTATCTGGCAGTTTGCCAAGGTTGTGATCCAGCTGTTTGGTGAGGTGTATCTTCGAGCCCCCAACAAAGACGATACAAAAAGATTGATGGATATGAATGAAAGGAGGGGTTGGCTAGGCATGCTTAGAAGTATGGATTGTATGAACTGGAAGTGGAATAATTGCCCAAAAGCTTGGCAAGGGCAATACTATGGTAAACTCCACGATCCAATGGTTGTGTTTGAAACCGTAGCATCGGAAGACCAGTGGACTTGACATTTTTTGGTGTTGCCAGGATCACTGAATAACATCAATGTCTTGCATCGATCACATCTATTTTCAAGACCTGCTAGTGGAAATGCACCTTCTTGTAATTACAAAGTCATGAAGAATGCCTACACAATGGAATACTATCTAGCTGATGACATATATCCTGATTGGGCAACTTTAGTGAAGACCATTCATTATCCTCGATCAAGGAAAGAAGCTGAATTTGCCAAGGCACAAGAGGCATCCCGAAAGAATATTGCGAGAGCTTTTGGTGTTCTGCAAGCTAGATTTACATCTGTGCGAGGCGTTTCACGTTTTTGGAACATAAAAGCCCTCAGCAATATCATCACATGTTGTATCATTCTTCACAGCATGATCATCGAGAACGAGAGAGTGTTAGACTTAGAGTGCTTCTATGACAATGTTGAGAGCCGAGTGAAGCCACAAAGGAACCTCGATAGTCTTCAAGCTTTTCTTGATTCCTACAAGATTATTGAACACGAGGGCACCCATGCGCAACTCCAACAAGATCTAATTGACCACCACTGGGTGAGGCATGGCCGATGACGATCAACATTTCTTTGTTCCATTTGTGTATGCGTGGCAAAAATATTTATTTGGCCTGTGTCGAACTATTTGTTTTTTATTTGATTGGAACTATTATTGTAATTTGATTTGGATAATCTTGTAATGTGGACGATCATTTGATTCAAACTATTTATTGTATTTTTATTGAATAAATTTGGATATGATTTGGCATGTGAAATAACTGAAATGCCTATATCCTGGATTTTACCATTCGTAAACAACCACGGTGCAGAACAAAGCCTACATAACTAACTCGTGAAAGATATTCACGGGTTGGTTATGCGGGCTCCGTTGTGCGTCGCCTGTTTCCGAACGGTTAAAGGAGTTTTCCATCGACTATAAACGTGTTTTACAGTTTGTGAATTGACAGTCATAGTTAGAATTGCTCTAACAACTACCCATAATAGAATCCTTCCCGTAAAAACTAGCGAATATGACACGGGGAAAACTATCTCCAACAGCTACTCCATTTAGATTTGGTGCCCTAGATTTTTTGCCATAGCACGCGGCTGCCCCATATCACTCCTCACACGCGCCCGAGCCAACTGTCGCGCGGAAACTTCATTTTCTCCTCTCTCCGCTGCCACCTACCGCTCCCGATGTTGCTACAAGCTGCCAATCTACCGCCGTGAGCTCCCGATGTGCCGCCCAGCCAACGCTCAGCCCTACCAAGTTGTCCCAATAGCAACATGGCCTGGGCGTCGACCTGATTTGGGACCTCTTCCGCCATGGGCTCTGGCTACCCGTCAGGCGCCTCTCCGTTAATTCGACCACTCTGTCGTTGCTCCATCTCTGTGCCGGTCCCCTCCCCGTTGGTTGGAGCGAGTCGGATCTCTCGTGGCTCACCATCGATTGACAAGTTGGGGCGGGGACGACTAGGGTTTCGCTGCAATTTCACCACAACCACTCAGCTTCTTGATGAACTATTTGTGTTGGCATGTAATAATTAACTACTATTTTAAATTTATTTGTTTACTATCATTTGATTTTAAGTTTCTATTCGTATGTATGAATAATATTGCGAAAAGTAGAGGAGGTGGTGCGGTAGCCGTGCCCCATTTTAGAGCAACCACTGGAGCAGCCGTGTTGTAAAATGGGGCAGTTGGTAAAGCGGCGGCCATTTTGCTGCCTCACATTGCAAAAACAGCTATGAAGGAGCTGTTAGATGCTCTCAGTATATGAAAATCCACAAAACGGCGAATAAACTTAAGTTACCAGGCCCCACCGGGATTTAGCCTGGCAACTTACAGGAACCATCGCATGGAGAGACTTGAGAGGGCACGTTCGGTCCTTATAAAATTCCGTTAAAAATAGAAATAACTTTTTAAATCTATAAAAAGTAAGAATAAAAATGTATATATATATATATCTACAATGTCCCAATATTTTGGGCTATGGAAGAGAGTTTGTGTATTTGCATTTATGTATAAGAAAATTTAGGATAATTTTTTCACAAACTAAAACCCTAGAGAGATTAGAGTTTCTTTCACTAGATTGAATTAGGGTTTAGTTCATCCTGGTGATTGTTACAAATTTTGACATGATCTCTTGTATTTTGTATTTTTTTGGGATAATAATTTAAATTGATATTCAAATTTGAATCTACTATTGAAATAATTCAAACCAAAAATTATTTAGAAGTTTATTGTTTTCAAAAAGACATGTAAGTATTTTAATGTGAAGTATTATTATATTACACCATAAGTGTTTAATTAAAATAAATACAAGACATTAAAAACAAAATTAAATAAATACAAGTACATAGAAATTCTTATTCTTTTCTTAATCTATATTTAAAATATATAAAGAATACAAACAAGTAATAATTATTACATAAATGGATGAACACAAGTAATGAAAAGAGATACTTTATTGAATCATATAAATGTTACATTACTCTTACAAAAGAATGAATTGAAATTACAAAAATAGATAAAAGGAAAAAACCTATACCAATTCTTAACTTTGTCCTACATCTACATCTTCTTGATATTCTCTGTAGTAGTTTATACCTGCAAAACAATCAAATAGATGATAAACAAAAAGGTTTACTGTTAGTAATTTTGCCTCTTAGTTGCAACAGTGTGATGCACTATTTTGACACATCACTGAGCAAATAGATAACAGGGGGAAGTTTCACCAGAGTAGCATCTGTTCTTATTAAAATTAGCCTTAGTACAACCACATTGGCAGGTGGTAAGTTTCATCTAGACATTATAGTAAAAGGTAAAGGCACATGGAGAGATCTAATTCACTTGATTTGATCCTTAGCTGAGGTAAAGCAAACATAGGTACTTGTACCTGACAGGGCCACTTGGATGCAACTCACACACACTTTGCATGGTGTGGTGCTGTCAACACCACAATGAATACATCAACAAGAGAAAAGGAGTAGCCGTAGCATCTCACACCACCTTATCAACACACAATATCATCTCACCAGTTCACTTTATTACACAACCATACCACCATCTCCACATCACAACATACATATCCACAAGAATAGCTAAAGTAGTATCAATCATGATCACCTGCAGAGGAGCCAGCCAGCAAGCAGCAAGGAGAGTCAGGGAGAAGGCCAAGTCTGGGACAAGGAAGAGAAGATCATGCTGGAGCAAGAACAACCGATCAAGCCAGTCTATTTAGGCCAACATCACCAAACTTCACTATCCACTCTACAACACCAGGTTGGCATCCAAAAATCATGCATAGTATCCATTCTCAACAGTTATAGGCATGATAGTTGGAATAGTGATTGTATCCTCAGACATGTACTCAACTGGAGTACAAGATCATCCTAGGATATGGAAACACATGTGGCTATCTGTTCTTATTTCTCTAAGAAGCTGTCCTTAGCCTTTCGCATCATAGGCCTAGGAAAAACACCAACCAATAGCCTAGCGCAGCAAGTCATGCCACCTAGTTCCTGTTGTTCACACACCAGTTGTGGAGGCGCCATAATAGAAGCTGTTGGAGATATGCCCAAGAGGCAATAATAAAAGTGGTTATTATTATATCTTTGTGTTTATGATGAATGTTTACATCCCATGCTATAATTGTATTATAAGGAAACACTAATACATGTGTGTTTTGTAAACGTAAAAGAGTCCCTAGTAAGCCTCTTGTTGAACTAGCTTGTTGATTAATAGATGATCATGGTTTCCTGATCATGGACATTGGATGTCATTAATAACAAGGTTATATCATTAGGAGAATGATGTGATGGACACACACCCGTAGTAAATGTAGCATAAGATCAAGTCATTAAGTTCGTATTGCTACAAGCTTTCAAATGCATAGTAACCTAATCCTTCGACCATGAGGTTATGTTAATCACCATCACCGGAAGGGTACTTTGATGACATCAAACACCGCTTCGTAACTGGGTGGTCATAAAGGTGTCATTGGGTATTCTAAAAGTATGTGTTGAAGCGCGTGGACCAAGATTGGGATTTGTCCATCCATATGACGGATAGATATGCTCTGGGCCCTCTTGGTGGAATGTCATCTAGTTAGCTTGCAAGTATGTGACTAGGTCACAAGGGATGACATATCATGGAACGAGTAAAGAGTACTTGTCAGTAACGAGGTAGAACTAGGTATGGAGATACCGACGATCAAACCTCGGATAAGTAGAGTATCGCGTGACAAAGGGAATTGGTTTCGTATGTTAATGGTTCTAACGATCACGAAGTCATCGTTGAGTATGTGGGAGCCATTATGGATCTCCAGATCCCGCTGATGGTTATTGATCGGAGAGGTGTCTCCATCATGTCTGCATATTCACGAACCGTAGGGTGACACACTTAAGGTTGGATGCTGTTTAGGTAGATATGGAATATGTGTTGGAGACCGAATGTTGTTCGGAGTCTCGGATTGGATCCGAGACATCACGAGGAGATCCGTAATTGTTCGGAGAATAAGATTCATATAATGGAGATCATTTTCTAGGTTCGGAAATGTCTCGGAGTGTTTATATGGGGGTTCTAGAAGGTTTCGGAATGTTCCGGAAGGTTCTAGAAATTTCTATGGAGTTTACTTGAAAACCAAGAAAGAAAAAGGGGAAACTTGGGGGGGAAGGAAACCCCCCCAAACCCCCCTTGTGCGCCGACCCTAGGAGGTGGGCCTAGAGGTGGGAACCCTAGGCCGCACCCCTCCCTCTATATATAGAGGGGTGGAGGCGCCACCCCCCTTGCCCCTCCACTCTTGCCCTAGCTGCCTCTCTCCTCCTCCTTCCTTCTGCTCAGGCTTAGGCGAAGCCCTGCAGAATTCTCTACTCCACCACCACCACTAGGCCGTCGTGCTGCTGGGATTCCGTGGAGAGATCTACTACCTCCGCTGCTCGCTGGAACGGGGAGAGGAAGGTCTGCATCGACTCCGCACGTGTGACCGACTGCGGAAGCACTGCCGGAACGCGGCGCCGGAAGGATCGTCTACTCAATCTTGAGATCGGCAAGTGATCGTCTACATCAACCACGAGATCTGATCTCGCACAAGGCTTTCGGATCTACAAGGGTTAGTACAGATCTATCTCGTTGCACATGTCTAATAGATTAGATCTTGGCTTTTATCTAGATTAGATCTGGGTTTTGTTCGTTCTTGCGGTAGAATTTTTTTGTTTTCCATGCTACGAACCCATCAGTGGTATCAGAGCCGTATCTATGCGTAGATCTGTTGCACGAGTAGAACACAATGGTTTTTGTGAGCGTTGGTGCTCGTGCCGTCTTTTTCTTTGTGTACTTTGCATCTTGCGGTATGGTGGGATGAAGCGGCTCGGGCTAACCTTACATGTCATCGCACATGAGACTTGCTCCACGCTTGACGTGTAACTTGCTTTGCACAAGTGGCTTTGCGGGTGTCTGTCTCTCTCACCATAGTATAGATCCAATTTACACTTTGCAACTTGATAGCACTTGTATCAACGTTGTGGTTCAGTTTCGTAGGTAAGCTCCGTTATTATTCGAAAGCCCCAAACCATGTAAAACATGCAAAGAAAATTAGAGGCGTCTAACTTGTTTTTGCAGGGGTTTTGTGATGTGATATGGCCATCATGTGATTGTGATTATATTTGATGTATGTGATGATCCTTGTTGTAATATGGCAACCGGCAGGAGCCTAATGGTTGTCTTTAATTCTGTTAAGACCTGCGTGTCTATTCATCTTGTAATAGCTTTATTCCAAGTAGTTGTAATAGTTGCTAGTGATGATGGACAACCATGAAGCGGCGCCACTGACCTTGACGCAATGCTGGTGATGATGGAGATCATGTCGTGCTTTGGAGATGGAGATCAAAGGCATAAGAAGAAAGGGCCATATCATATCACACTAATTATGAAATGCCTGTGATGTTAATCCTTTATGCATCTTGTATTGCTTAGATCGCGACGGTAGCATTATAAGATGATCCCTCTCACTAAATATCAAGTAATAAAGTGTTCGTCCTTAGTTGGCACCGTTGCTAAGACTCGTCGTTTTCGAAGCATCTCGTGATGATCGGATGTGATAGATTCTACGTGTGCATACAACGGGTGCAAGCCAGATTTGCACATGCGGAAACTAAGGTTAATCTTGACGAGCCTAGAATGTACAGACATGGTCTCGAAACACGGAATATCGAAAGGTAGAGCATGAGTCATATAAATGATATGATGAACATGAAGATTGTTCGCCGACGAAACTACATCTTCTCTCGTGAAGATCGGACTTGGTGTAGTGGACTTGGTTCATGTAATCACTAAGACAACGTGAGGGATGTTCTTTTGAGTGGGAGTTCACCTAGTTAATTTAAAGAATTTAGATTGAACTCAATTCATCATAAACTTAGTCTAAACTACTTGCAAATTTGTTGTAGATTATGGTGAACCTCTCCATTAATTTCAATGCGTTCCTAGAGAAAGAAAAGCTTAAGAACAATGGAAGCAACTTCACGGACTGGTTCCGTGGACTGAAGATTGTCCTCAGGGCTGGTCAGTTGACCTATGTGCTCGAAGCACCGCTAGGTGACCCACCTGCAGAAGATGCCACCGATGATGTAAAGAATGTTTACGCCACTCAGAAAAATCACTACTCCACAGTTCAGTGTGCCATCCTGTATGGTTTAGAAATGGAGCTTCAGAAGCGCTTTGAGCACCACGACCCGTTCGAGATCATTAAGGAGCTTAGGCTGATTTTTGAGACTCACGCGGTCGTGGAGAGCTATGAGGCCTCCGAAAAGTTCTTTAACTGTAAGATGGAAGAGGGTAGCTCCGTTAGCGAGCACGTGCTCACCATGTCTGGGCACGCAAACAAGCTCCAAGAGTTGGGGATAACGATTCCTAATGAGTTAGGGATTCACCGTGTCCTCCAATCATTGCCACCAAGTTACAAGAACTTTGTGATGAACTACAATATGCACTGCATGAACAAGACATTGACTGAACTATCGTCCATGCTGAAAACTACTGAAGTGGAGATCAAGAAGGAGCACCAAGTGTTGATGGTCAATAAGACCACCAATTTCAAGAAACAAGGCAAGCCTAAGAACAAGGGAAACTTCAAGAAGGACGGCAAGAAAGCTGCCGCACCTGCTAAGAAGCCCAAGGCTGGTCCTAAGCCTGAAACTGAATGCTTCTACTGCAAGGGTGCTGGTCACTTGAAGCGTAACTGCCCTAAGTACCTGGCGGATCTGAAGAACGGCAACATCAAGAAGAAAGGTATATTAGATATACATGTTATTGATGTGTATCTTACTAGTAATCGTAGTAGTGCCTGGGTATTTGATACTGGTTCGGTTGCTCATATTTGTAACTCGAAATAGGAGCTGCAGAATAAGCGAAGACTGGCGAGAGACGAGGTGACGATGCACATTGGAAATGGCTCCAAGGTTGATGTGATCGCCGTCGGCACGCTCCCTCTACATCTACCTTCAGGATTAGTTTTAAATTTGAATAATTGTTATTTGGTGCCTGCGTTAAGCATGAACATTATATCTGGATCTTGTTTATTGCGAGACGGTTACTCTTTTAAGTCCAAGAATAAAGGTTGTTCGATTTATATGAGTAATATCTTTTATGGTAATGCACCTGAGATGAATGGTTTATTCTTACTGAATCTCGATAGTAGTGATACACATGTTCACAACATAGATGCTAAACGAACAAAATTAAATGATAATTCTACATACATGTGGCACTGTCGTCTTGGTCACATTGGAGTGAAGCGTATGAAGAAACTCCATTCTGATGGACTTCTTGAATCACTTGATTTTGAATCACTTGAAAGATGCGAAGCATGTCTAATGGGAAAAATGACTAAGACTCCATTCTCTGGAATAATGGAGCGAGCTACAGACTTATTGGAAATAATACATACCGATGTGTGTGGTCCAATGAGTGTAGCATCGCGTGGTGGATATCGTTATGTTCTCCCTTTCACGGATGACTTAAGTAGATATGGGTATGTCTACTTTATGAAACATAAGTCCGAAACTTTCGAGAAGTTTAAGAAATTTCAAAGTGAAGTGGAAAATCATCGTAACAAGAAGATTAAGTTTCTGCGTTCTGACCGCGGAGGTGAATATCTAAGTTATGAGTTTGACATGCATTTAAAGAAATGTGGAATACTTTCGCAGTTGACACCGCCGGGAACACCACAGCGTAATGGTGTGTCCGAACGTCGTAATCGAACTCTCTTAGATATGGTTCGGTCTATGATGTCTCTTACAGATTTACCGCTATTGTTTTGGGGCTATGCATTAGAGACAACCGCATTCACTTTAAATAGGGCACCATCTAAATCCATTGAAACGACACCGTACGAATTGTGGTTTGGTAAGAAACCTAAGTTGTCGTTCCTTAAAGTTTGGGGTTGCGAAGCATATGTAAAGAAGTTACAACCTGATAAGCTTGAACCCAAAGCAGAGAAATGCGTCTTCATAGGATACCCTAAAGAAACAATTGGGTATACCTTCTATCATAGATCCGAAGGCAAAGTTTTCGTTGCCAAGAATGGATCCTTTCTTGAGAAGGAGTTTCTCTCGAAGGAAGCGACTGGAAGGAAAGTAGAACTCGACGAGGTTACTGAACCTTCTCTCGGATTTGGGAGTAGCGCAGCACCGGAAGATGTTTTTGTGCCGCCTGCACCAATTGGAGAGGAAGCTAATGATGGTGATCATGAAACTTCGAACAAAGTTGCTGCTGAACCTCGCAGGTCAACAAGGGTTCGTTCCACTCCTGATTGGTATGACCCTGCCTTGAACGTCATGTTGGTGGACAACACTGATGACCCTGCGACGTATGAAGAAGCTATGGTGAGCCCAGATTCCGACAAATGGCTAGAAGCCATGAAATCCGAAATGGGATCCATGTACGAAAACCAAGTGTGGACTTTGGTGGACTTACCGGATGGCCGTAAGGCTGTCGAGAACAAATGGATTTTCAAGAGAAAAACAGATGCTGATGGTAATGTTACCGTCTATAAAGCTCGACTTGTCACGAAAGGGTTCCGACTAATTCAAGGAGTTGACTACGATGAGACATTCTCACCAGTAGCGAAGCTAAAGTCTGTGAGGATTTTGTTAGCAATTGCTGCATATTTCGATTATGAGATTTGGCAGATGGATGTCAAAACGGCATTCCTTAATGGAGACATTGAGGTAGAGTTGTATATGGTACAACCCAAGGGTTTTGTCGATCCTAAAGATGCTGACAAGGTATGCAAACTTCAACGCTCCATTTATGGACTGAAGCAAGCATCCCGGAGTTGGAATCAACATTTTGATAAAGTAATCAAAAACTTTTGATTTATACAAACTTATGGAGAAGCTTGTATTTACAAGAAAGTGAGTGGGAGCTCTGTAGCATTCCTAGTACTATATATAGATGACATATTGTTGATTGGGAATGATATAGAACTTCTTAATAGTGTCAAAGCCTATTTGAATAATAGTTTTTCAATGAAGGATCTTGGCGAAGCGGCATACATTCTAGGTATCAAGATTTATAGAGATAGATCAAGACGCCTAATAGCGCTTTCACAAAGTACATACTTGGACAAAGTTCTAAAGAAGTTTAGAATGGAAGAGAGCAAGAAAGGGTTCGTGCCCATGTTGTCAGGTAAGACCTTGAGTAAGACTCAAAGTCCAGCTACGACAGAAGATAGAGAGAAAATGAATAATATTCCCTATGCCTCGGCCATAGGTTCTATCATGTATGCCATATTGTGTACAAGACCGGATATAGCACATGCTGTTAGTTTGACTAGCAGATATCAAAGTGATCCTGGAATGGAGCACTGGACAGTGGTCAAGAATATCCTAAAGTACCTGAATAGGACTAAGGATATGGTTCTTTCTTATGGAGGTGATGAACAGCTTGTTGTAAACGGTTACACTGATGCTAGTTGGAACACCAATCCAGATGACTCGAAGTCACAGTCTGGATACGTATTTATTTTGAATGGTGCTGCAGTGAGCTGGAGGAGTGCCAAGCAAAGCATTGTGGCGAAATCTTCAACTGAATCGGAATACATAGCTGCTACGGAGGTTGCACAAGAAGCCATATGGATGAAGGAGTTCATTACTGAACTTGGCGTGGTTCCTAGTGCGTTGGATCCGATGGCTATCTACTGTGACAACACAGGTGCCATAGCTAATGCACAGGAGCCAAGGTCACATAGCCAGCTGAAGCACATCAAGCTACGTTTCCATGCTATTCGCGAGTATGTCCAAGATGGTGACATAAAGATTTGCAAAGTACACACTAATCTGAATGTGGCAGATCCGTTGACTAAACCTCTCCCTAGGGCAAAGCATGACCAACACCAGAACGCCATGGGTGTTAGGTATATTACCATGTAATCTAGATTATTGACTCTAGTGCAAGTGGGAGACTGTTGGAGATATGCCCAAGAGGCAATAATAAAAGTGGTTGTCATCCAAACTTCACTATCCACTCTACAACACCAGGTTGGCATCCAAAAATCATGCATAGTATCCATTCTCAACAGTTATAGGCATGATAGTTGGAATAGTGATTATATCCTCAGACATGTACTCAACTGGAGTACAAGATCATCCTAGGATATGGAAACACATGTGGCTATCTGTTCTTATTTCTCTAAGAAGCTTTCCTTAGCCTTTCACATCATAGGCCTAGGAAAAACACCAACCAATAGCCTAGCGCAGCAAGTCATGCCACCTAGTTCCTGTTGTGCACACACCAGTTGTGGAGGCGCCATAATAGAAGCTTTTGGAGATATGCCCAAGAGGCAATAATAAAAGTGGTTATTATTATATCTTTGTGTTTATGATGAATGTTTACATCCCATGCTATAATTGTATTATAAGGAAACACTAATACATGTGTGTTTTGTAAACGTAAAAGAGTCCCTAGTAAGCCTCTTGTTGAACTAGCTTGTTGATTAATAGATGATCATGGTTTCCTGATCATGGACATTGGATGTCATTAATAACAAGGTTATATCATTAGGAGAATGATGTGATGGACACACACCCGTAGTAAATGTAGCATAAGATCAAATCATTAAGTTCGTATTGCTACAAGCTTTCAAATGCATAGTAACCTAATCCTTCGACCATGAGGTTATGTTAATCACCATCACCGGAAGGGTACTTTGATGACATCAAACACTGCTTCGTAACTGGGTGGTCATAAAGGTGTCATTGGGTATTCTGAAAGTATGTGTTGAAGCGCATGGACCAAGATTGGGATTTGTCCATCCATATGACGGATAGATATGCTCTGGGCCCTCTCGGTGGAATGTCATCTAGTTAGCTTGCAAGCATGTGACTAGGTCACAAGGGATGACATATCATGGAACGAGTAAAGAGTACTTGTCAGTAACGAGGTATAACTAGGTATGGAGATACCGACGATCAAACCTCGGATAAGTAGAGTATCGCGTGACAAAGGGAATTGGTTTCGAATGTTAATGGTTCTAACGATCACAAAGTCATCGTTGAGTATGTGGGAGCCATTATGGATCTCCAGATCCCGCTGATGGTTATTGATCGGAGAGGTGTCTCCATCATGTCTGCATATTCACGAACCGTAGGGTGACACACTTAAGGTTCGATGCTGTTTAGGTAGATAAGGAATATGCGTTGGAGACCGAATGTTGTTCGGAGTCTCGGATTGGATCTGAGACATAACGAGGAGATCCGGAATTGTCCGGAGAATAAGATTCATATAATGGAGATCATTTTCTAGGTTCGGAAATGTCCCGGAGTGTTTATATGGGGGTTCTAGAAGGTTTCAGAATGTTCCGGAAGGTTCTAGAAATTTCTATGGAGTTTACTTGAAAACCAAGAAAGAAAAATGGGAAACTTGGGGGGGAAGGAAACTCCCCCCAAACCCCCCTTGTGCGCCGGCCCTATGAGGTGGGCCTAGGGGTGGGAACCCTAGGCCGCACCCCTCCCTCTATATATAGAGGGGTGGAGGCGCCACCCCCCCTTGCCCCTCCACTCTTGCCCTAGCCGCCTCTCTCCTCCTCCTTCCTTCTGCTTAGGCTTAGGCGAAGCCCTGCAGAATTCTCTACTCCACCACCACCACCACGCCGGCGTGCTGCTGGGATTCCGTGGAGAGATCTACTACATCCGCTGCTCGCTGGAACGGGGAGAGGAAGGTCTGCATTGACTCCGCACGTGTGACCGACTGCGGAAGCGCTGCCGGAACACGGCGCCGGAAGGATCATCTACTCGATCTTGAGATCGGCAAGTGATCTTCTACATCAACCACGAGATCCGATCTCGCACAAGGCTTTCGGATCTACAAGGGTTAGTACAGATCTATCTCGTTGCACATGTCTAATAGATTAGATCTTGGATTTTATCTAGATTAGATCTGGGTTTGTTCGTTCTTGCGGTAGAAATTTTTTGTTTTCCATGCTACGAACCCATTAGAAGCCAGGGAAGCAGATGCCAATAAAGGAAAACCAAGATAAGATGGAATCCACAACAATTCTGCTAAGCAACAGACAAACCATTATACCATTTTCCTAGTCTGGGTTCTAGGAATCAAATATTTATAGAGCTTCACAATCAAAATGACAGGAAGCATAATATTTATCAATATCAACCACAATTGGCCAATCCAGTACAATAGAAGCCACCAGATGCTTAACCAAAAGGTAAGCCTTTGAAGCAACATATTATGAATATATCTGCAAACTAATGAAATGGTTTCAAATCATTTTCTTAGGTTATAACATCAGGAATCAGTTTCCTTAGTATGTTTTCATTATCCCTTCAATATTATAAGTTCAATAAATATATAACTAAACATAGGATTCAGTCTAGCACAACCAAAGCATTTACAGATCATTATCCAATGGGGTAGTGTACTATAATGAAATTCCAACACATGTGTTGAATCCAAGTACAATTCACAGTAATAGTTCCAATTACACAATCTATAACTAGATAAGTGAAACAATACCAGGGCAAGCCAAGTGATACGTCCATAATGTATCTATAATTTTTGATGGTTTTATGCTAATAATATGCTTTTGACACGATTATGATTTATTTGGACTAACCTACTAATAGTGCACAATGTTCTTGTTTTACACTTTGATGTGTAGGAATTACCAAGAATAAAAGTGGAAACCTTATTAGAGTCAAATTAGGATTTTTCTAGAAATCTATCTCAGAACTCTTTTTGAAGATGGCCACGTTTTGGGTCGAAGATGGCGTCAAACGGAAAACTCTTCAACTACAAAGTTGTTGGACATTTCACGACGAACACTCTGAATATAAAATTTAGCTGATTTCGAGTCCGGACGGGCCCGGTAGACACGATTTACTACAGCCCAAGATGAGGTGACGGGAATCCGAGAAGCTATATAAAGGAAGGAAACCTAATTCGCGCAGGGCACCTCCACCCACAAATTTGCAGCCACCAAAGCCACGTTTTTGCCTCACCCATGGATCCCATCTCCATGGGGGAGGGCTCCCAATAATCCATGAAGGACGGGGGGCTAAGGGGCGGTACTCCCCATGATACCAGCGGCAGGGAAGGAGTCCCCCGCGCCGCTGCCGGTGCCGCCGCCGCCCTCTTCACCATCTTCACCATATTCACCGCCATCTCCATCACCTAATCCTGCTAGTATGCAGTGGTTCATCCTCCCACACACCTCTGTACCGTCCTATGTAAATATGGTGTTTGATGCTATAAGTTATGATCATATGATCTATGTCATGTTTGCGTAGTTTCTTTGTTCTTAGATTAAATGATTGAATGTCTTTGGTTCATTAGAGTTGTATGTTGATATGGTACAGTCCTTTGGTGTCCATTATATTTGTGTGTGCATGGATTAAACATCATAGGGTTTGTAGTATGTGTACAAGAAAGGGGGGGAGTTCTGCCGGAGTGACAGAAACCTGAGGACGCAAACCGGAACGTTGCACGTATGGGAGTAAGAGGACCATTAAACTTAAGGCTATGGTTGGGGAAACCTTAATGCATTAATTATTACTTATGGATTTTTGCTAATAATCCAATCATATAGTACATGTAATTCCAAGTAGTGAAGCGCATGTATATTTAGCCTCTCCCACATAGAAAACTGTATCGAAGACAATGAACCCGATCTATTCACTATTTAAACTTGGACAAAGCCACCACAATTATCACCACTATTCCACACTCATGGTTCTGTTAGTTTAGTGTATTTTATTGCTGCAGCAACTAGCTTTATCATGCAAAGCTATCTCTTTTACTCGTATTGGTGCTCTAGTTTTATTTCCTAGATAATGCAAACGTTTAGTATGCGTAGAGTTGTATCATGGTTGATAAAACTTGCGAGAATATCTATCCTACCTTTAGCTCCTCATTGGGTTCGGCACTCTTACTTATGAAAAGGCTATACATGACCCCCTATACTTGTGGGTTATCAAGAACTTTTCTGGAACCGTTGCCGGGGAGCAATAGCGTGTGGGTGAATATCCTTGTGTGCACTTGTTTGCTTTATCTCTAAGTAGTTTTTACTTTCATTTTTAAGTTGTTCTCTATCTTAGTATGTATAGGGAATGCGAATTACAAAAATATTAGTTGTACTTGTTACCTAAAAATGTTTTCAAAAAGGAAAGTGATTGGAAAGATGAGTAATGGTTAAGTGGGGGTCGACCTTGAAAACTTGTGTTAATGCCTATGAAACCAAAACAAATCTTCCCATGGAAGCTTTTTAGTTAAAAACCGCAGGAAAAATTGGGAAAGTTTTTGTGTTGAAGTTTTTTCACAGAGAATAAGGAACACCAAAATAGAGAAATTGAAGAATGGCCAAAAGTTTCTTCAAAAACCCCTTGGTTTGCAAACCTTTAAACTTTGTTTTTTGAGAAACATAGAAATTTGAATAAATTTGGAGCTTTTGTATATTTTTATTTATTTATCTTAGCATCAAACACCAGTTACATTTGTTTTCTTTGAGTCTTGGAAGTTGTTACCTCTGTAAAAACCGCTCCTTATCCTTTTTATTTGCTTTTTGTGCCAAGAGTAACCTCTAATGAGAGAGAAGTAATGCTTGGGAAAGTTGCTGTCCCGAAACAGATTTTTGTGCTTCGCTGTAAAAATTCATGTAAAATCTCTGTATGTCGGTTTGAGCTATAATGTTTTATGCTTCTGCTCCAGGTTGCTATCCAACTTTCTTTAGTTCAAAACTTTTCTATTTGAGCAACATAAGGTCTTCGAAAAAATTGGTTTCTATCTGCTGGTCTGTTTTGACAAATTTCTGCCATTATTTGCATTTGCTTCTTGTTGATTCCTTTTTGGGTTCTCTTTGGGGAATTGAGCTTTTTAAGGGAAGTGCTACATTATCTTGTGTTTTAATGGAAGTATTATTGGTGTTGAAACTAAACCCAAAGACTTATTATCTTAAGTACACTAATGTTGCTAATGAAGATTATGTGAAGTTTTGTATGACGGAAAAATTTCAGGTGTTAAGGAAAGAATGATGTAATGAGATAAAGAATGGACTAAAGCTCAAGCTTGGGGATGCCACCCATGTCACCCCAAGAAATATCTAATAAGTACAAGCGTCAAAGCTTGGGGATGACCAAGGCATCCCCTTCTTCATCAATAAAAATCTCAGGTTCTTCCAAACACTTCATTTTTATTGTTTCATGCACAGTTGTGTTATTCTTGGAGTGTCTTCGTTTTCGTTTTTGGTTTTCGTTTGGTTGGCTTGCTTAGTTTGCTTGAATAAATTGGTTGGACCCCCTCAATCATACATTAGTTTTAAAATAAGATTGGTTTGGATTGGAAAAGAGTAGGAAAAGTTCATGCTTAAGTGGTAAAAGGAGCTTATTTTTGACTGTGGCCTATGCTTTGTCATGTCATGCTTGGTATTGTTTTGGCTTTATGCTTAGTGATCTTTGCTGTATCATGACATGTTACAAACAATTAAGATTTCTTAATGTGCCTTGAAAGAATCATGCGTTGTTTTAGCATATTAAAGCATAATATTGTGGTATTCTCCTTTGATGCTTTATTTGGGTTGACTTGGTGCATGCTCACACCATGTTAAGACTATCCCAAGTCACCATAGCCTCTATGATCCTTTAGTTTTGGACTTGTAATATCAGTTTATGTTTTAATTAATGATGTTTTGTCACTTTGCATGATTATGGCCATTATTGCTCTATTAGTTGGTCGCTCCCAGTCTTTTGCTAGCCTCCATAACCAAGTATGAGTTCCACTCATGCATCCAACTCCAAATAAAACCAAGTTATTTTAAAGAGTCCACCATACCTACCTATTAGCATTTCCTATTCCAAGTATATTCATGTTTTTATCTACCTTCTGAATTAAACTTGTTATGAGAAAACTAGTGATTAAAGCTCTTACAAACTTGATGGCACACTTTACTTTTCTTGCCCCTCATAAACTTGAACGATTGTGTTGTCTATGTTGTATATGCTTGCACTTATATGTTGGGGATTAGCAGAACCATGCTATCATGGGGAACACTTTCAACATTGCACTTGTACATTGTACCTAGTTGATATCATGCTCTTTTGTCTATGGATGTCGTCGGTGTGAAATGAAAGAGGAGCTTGTAAGTCCATGGAGTTATGTATGTGTGTTAGAGAAACGCCTGGGCCGCTGGTCTAATCCATGCCTAATCATGGTGGAAACCTGCAGCGTAACCATAATGAGCAATCTATAAAGTATTCTTCTTATAAAAAAGAGATAGAGATTGAGAAAAAGAGAAAAAGAAAAAAAAGATGAGAAAAGAGGAAAGAGAGAAAAAAGCACCATTTTCCCATGGTAAATAAGAAGATTGCTGAGATGCTCGTTGTCTTCTTGCCTTGTCATTTTGATATGGGGATTCTTCCGTATCATCGGGTAAGGGGTACCCCGTTGGCGGTTCTCTATTATACGCATGTACTTACTATGACAAGAACTTACCAGTAACTAAACTTGAGTAGCATGAGGAGCGACCCTTGTATTCAAGGGACATGAGATTTCCAACTTATACTTTGTCAAGAATATACTCCATAGTTTGTTCACTTTAACCTTAATCACTTCAAGATGCTTATGATAGGGGCAATGAGAGCTGAAAGCTAATAAGTACCATATTTTTTTGAATCCTTGCTTCCTTCTATAAAGGCCTTTCTTCTACTTATATATTGAGTCTCCACCTTCTATCTTTATGCACCTACTTTGAGAGCATAGTGGACATTCATAGTTCTATGTGCATTGTCCCAAGACTAGTTGATTTATGCATAATTTGATATTGCTTGTTTTAAACTATTTGTATCTAGTCACTCTTATAAACTTTGAAGGTGTCCTATGCATTTATATTATGCTATACAGTGAGGGACAAGCTAAATACCACTCTTATTATATTTTCTATATGTGAAACAAACAAATGTCTTTCAATACATTGTTATTCATGATCTTTTGTTTGTACCTTTTCATGTTACAACCTAGTTTCTATATTGTTAGAACTCTATCTTTCATGTTCATGTTTAGAGTACCTTTGATCTCAACTATCAATGCTTTTACAATAATGATTATCAAGATTATGTTGTCTGCATGTCACCTCAAAAATTATATTGTTTTTATCGTTTACCTACTCGAGGACGAGCAGGAATTAAGCTTGGGGGTGTTGATACGTCCATAACATATCTATAATTTTCGATGGTTTTATGCTAATAATATGCTTTTGACACTCCTTTTTGTATAAAGATTATGATTTATTTGGACTAACCTACTAATAGTTGCAAAAGTGCACAATGTTCTTGTTTTACACTTTGATGTGTAGGAATTACCAAGAATACAAGTGGAAACCTTGTTGGAGTCAAATTGGGATTTTTCCAGAAATCTATCTCAGATCTCTTTTTAAAGATGGTCACGTTTCAGGTCGAAGACGGCATCAAACATAAAACTCTTCAAGTAAAAATTTGTTGGAAATTTTGCGACAAACGTTCTGGACATAAAATTTAGCTGATTCCGAGTCTAGACGGGCCCGCTAGGCCCGATTTACTACAGCCGGTTACGGGAATCCGAGAAGCTATATAAAGGGAGGAAACCTAATTCGCCTAAGACATCTCTACCCACGAATTTGGAGCCACCAAAGCCATGTTTCTGCCTCCCCCATGGATCCCATATCCATGGGGGAGGGCTCCCAAGAAGCCATGAAGGAAGGGGGCTAAGGGGCGGTGCTCCCCCATGATACCGGCGGCGGAGAAGGATTCCCCCGCTCCGCCGTCGGCGCCGCGGCGGCCCTCTTCACCATCTTCACCATCTTCACCGCCATCTCCATCACCTAATCCTCCTAGTATGCGGTGGTTCATCCTCCCACACACCTATGTACCATCCTATGTAAACATGGTGTTTGATGCTATAAGTTATAATCCTATGATCTATGTCATGTTTGCGTAGTTTCTTTGGTCTTAGATTGAATGGTTGAACGTCTTTGGTTCATTAGAGTTGTATGTTGATATGTGTCAACACCCGAATTTTTAATCCCAGATGCCTGTTATGCCATATCTTGCAATCCCAGGATTACCATTTTTGCGAGACATAACAGATTGGATATCACAGTACATCATCCATTACAAACCATACATAAGGTCTTACACAAATAAGGATCTCATGATCCAGTCTTAATACAACAAGCAGCAGAATTAAAAGATAAGCGTAGTGGTGGGGTCCATCTTTAGGGGCACAGGCAATGCTGATGAAGGCAGATAGTCCTAGTTATCATAGCCGTCCTGCTGGCCATCATCTTGGTAGTCTCCTTCATAGTCTGGCCATGCGCAAACTACCACTAACAAGTAGTATAGATTCTAAGTTAAAGTGTTAACTCTAAGTTTAACTATAAGGTTAAGTTTGAAACCTAAGCTGAGTTCAGAATCAAAAAAAGATAAAATAAAGTTCTAGAATCACTTAAGTTGGGAAGCTAGTGTCATAAACACAACCCTGTTGTGGTCAAGTCAAGATTCATCCTTTCTTTCATAAGTTATTTTGAAAACATCTGACAACGAAACAATATGGCCATTCCAACTGTCCATAACCGCGGACGCGACTATTCGAATAGTTTGACACTCTTCAGAGGTGGTACACTTTCACCACAAGATTCGATACATCTGTCAGGGATAACCTTGAATAATCATACTTAGTATGGAGATAATCAAACATAACCTTTCTTTTACACACCCTAGTATAAGCACCTCTCCTATGAGCATGGCCTCCCAACCATGACCATCTGTCATCTTGGGCACTGCATAGGTGGACAACATTGAGAGGTAGCCTTAGCTCAAACCTCTCCCGCGAGGGAACTAATACTAATGCATATAAACTTCCGGCTGATCCTTACCCAATTCAGGTATTATGGTTGTACGGTAAATTTGGAATGGTATCGCATCCGAATCCAACCATCAGTTTTATAAGAGGGTTAAGGCTCATGCCTCAACATTTTCACCATCATAAACCATTTGTGTTTCTCAACACATGTCAAAACATCTCAATAGAATGACTCATCATTCTAAGGTTTTCATAATCCATTTTCACCAAGTTTTCCCATCTAAAGTGAATCAAGTGGTTATCTACTCTAAACTACTAAGTTAAGAGTGTTCACTAAGGTGGGATGATGGGATCAATCTCATGCCATGGAATGGCATCTAAAGGGTTCTATATAGGTCAAGTTTTATACTCTTTATGCTACCTTCTAAACAAGTAAAGAACTTTGTGTAAAGTAAAGGAAGTAAAGCTTGAAAATAATACTTGGGGTAGGTAATAGTCAAAGTGGTATAACCAAAGCATGCCTAATGCATTTTCTTAGATTATCTAGCTTGCAAGGGTTAACTTGCATTGTTAATGGTGGCTTGCCTTGGTTGGTGCAGTGGTTGAAGTTTTCTTCTTCTTCTGGATAGAACTCCTCCTCCTCCTCATAGGCTTGGTTGGTACTATCGTCTATAAAAATACATACGGAGTACACAATCACCGAACAATACTTAACTATTATAATTAGCACTATAAGGCACACATTTGATGATCTATTATCATCACAAGCATCACAAGTTCTATTAACTAGTTTCATCCTTTTTATTTTAGAAAAGTAATTTCTACTCATTGAAAAATTAACTAATATTTAATATTCACCACTTAAAATATGGGATCATGTGGACACATGTCATCACCACATATTCTAACACGTGGGAATGTGATTTAAAGGTTGGATCACAACTACTTTGGTTTAAGTTTATTATTTAATGATTTAAAGTGACTAGAAATGCCTATATAGCATTATTTTGGTACTAGTCCAAAGTCACTGCATGTAAACCTTAATATTATTACATATTCATATAGGTATGGTGAAAT
Organism: Avena eriantha; assembly: GCA_910589775.1. Lineage (NCBI taxonomy): Eukaryota > Viridiplantae > Streptophyta > Magnoliopsida > Poales > Poaceae > Avena > Avena eriantha. Next base: position 118,280,926 of record OU342745.1, read on the forward strand.
GTGATTTTTGAGAGTTGGAATCAACTCAAAATCTATCATGGTTGATTTTATAAAAATGTTTGAATGTGCAAAAGCTTTTGTTTTATTATTTTTACTAGGAGAGATATCTAACTCTAATTGAATTAAATCCAATGGGCTTGGGTAGATATTTTCTGTAGCTTTCTAACAAAATTGGAATCACTCCATTTGGAGTTGTAAATCTCTCTGAATTAATTTTCAAACTAAGGGCCAGAACTAGGTTTAAACTAAATAGGAAAATCCTAATTTGAATTAAATGGGTCGCGCGGGAACGCTAACGGGCTGGCCCAGTGACACTCCGCGGCGCTGGGCACAGCTGACAGGGGGGGGGTCCACCGGTCAGCGGCTCATAATGCGCGAAGCGGTACGGGGCGATATGGGTTGTTGGATTAGAATGGGGATCAACGGCTGGGGATCGTCGTCGACGATGAACTGGTCGCCAGCGAACTCTAACTCTAGCGGCTCGGTGGGGGTGCTCAGGGGGCGTACCAGGGCTCCAGCGACGATGGTGAGGCGGGAAAATGGACTGGTAGACGACGGCGAGCTCAGGGACGGTCAAGGCAGCTCCAGGAGTGGTCGCAATCAGTGGCGCCCTTCTCCTCTAGAGGTGGCCTGCTCCGGTGCAATTCCGGCGAACAACTGCTCAACTTGCTCCAACTAGAGGTGGGGAACGGTCAGTGAGGTGAGGGGAGGTGAGTGGTGTGCCGAATGTGGCTGGGGGTGGCCTCTATTTATAGGACGACGACGCGACCGAGAGGCATGGGCGGGCGGCTCCGGCGAGGGTTGCACAGTGTGCTAGCGGCATGGCTCGAGGTAGGGGGCGGTCGCTGGTCTCCTGGCGGTGCTCTACCTGATCAATGCGGAACTAGGGGCGGTGGTATGCGGCCGGGCGGTGCTGGCGCTCTGAGCGGCAGAGGCGGCGGTGTCCACGGCGAGCGGTGGCTGTGGTGCGTTGGGCGGCGGACGGGAATGTTCGGCATGCTCCATGGGTCATGGCGAAGGGGTGGACACGGGCTGCGGTCGAGGGGCGGCGTGTATGCGCGTGTCGGGCGCGGCGCTCTGGCGCATGCTCGGCATGGCGTAGACAGGCAGTGCGCGGCACGCTGTGGGTGGTCCATGGCTTGGCCTGGCTCGGGGAGGGGACAGAGGGTGGCGGTGAGGTGCGGGCTAGCTAGTAGACATGGCGAGAGAGAGGGAGGTGGTCTGCTGCAGCGGGGCAATGTGTGGTCGGCGAGTTGGTGCTCGGCATGGCCTTGCATTGCCACTAGGGGGATAGGAGATGGTGTTTAAATTGCATGGTTAGATCACTTGGGGACAGAGGGAGGTTTTTGAGGAAATTTGGGTGCAAAACCCTATTGCAAATAGTGAGCTATGTTTAGAGTTTAAACCCTGCCTGCCAAGTGTTTGATGAAATGGCCGCAAGAACTTTACTTTTGAATTTTGAAAAGATTTTTGGTGGGTGTGCTAGTACTAAGCTTGAGACTCTGTGGGTGCTTGGGTTTTGAAAATTGAGCTTGTGTGAGTGGTTTTTGAAATAGTGGGATCTTCCCATATGAAATAGATTCAATTTTAAACTGCCATTTAAAATTAGTGTTTGAATGTTTTTAGCAGATAACAAAGTGGGCCTTGGTACATCATTATGTGTACTAGCAAGGGGTGCAAAGATCCACAATTTTTTCTGTTAGGTTTTGAGTTCTAGGAAGAGCCAAAGTAGGCATGCTGATTAAAATGGCACAAATGACCATTCACTTCATTTATTCATTTTGAGTTGTTTTTCTTTGGGATTTGTTTGGGAATGATTTAGATGATGTTTATTTAACCTAAGAATCATTTTACAAGAAATGGATCATTTAATCATGGAAATTCAAATCAACTCCTATTTTAAATGCACACACACATGAATGCTTTAATAATTTTAATTGGAAAAAGTTTTTGTTAACCCTCATTTTGGTGATTTGGATCTTAATAACCTTGGATTAAAGTTTTGGGATGTTACAATATGGTATAGTCCTTTGGTGTCCATTATATTTGTGCGCGCATGGACTAAGCATCATAGGGTTTGTAGTATGTGTAAAAGGAAGGGGGAGTTCTACCGGAGTGACAGAAACCTGAGGACGCGAACCGGAATGTTGCACGCATGGGAGTAAGAGGACCATTAAACTCAAGGCTATGGTTGGGGAAACCTTAATGCATTAATTAGTACTTACGGATGTTTGCTAACAATCCAATCATATAGTACATGTAATTCTAAGTAGTGAAGCACATGTATATTTAGCCTCTCCCACATAGAAAACTACATCGAAGACAATGAACCCGATCTATTCACTATTTAAACTTGGACAAAGCCACCACAATTATCACCACTATTCCACACTCATGGTTATGTTAGTTTAGTGTATTTTATTGCTGCAGCAACTAGCTTTACTTTCTTATTATTTATTATTATGCAAAGCTATCTCTTTTACTCGTATTGTTGCTCTAGTTTTATTTCCTAGATAATGCAAACGTTTAGTGTGTGTAGAGTTGTATCAGTGGTTGATAGAACTTGAGAGAACATTTATCCTACCTTTAGCTCCTCGTTGGGTTCGACACTCTTACTTATCAAAAAGGCTACACACGATCCCCTATACTTGTGGGTTATCACCAAGCCACTAGCAGATTATCAAATAGCACAGTGATTGAATTAAATATAATGTTTGAATCCAATAACAACACACATGAATATATTTAGTATACTTTCCACTAACAATATTGTGGTAACACAAAAGTCCACCACACCAACATCAACAGCATTTTCGTCATATCAGTAAAGGGTTCAACTACTAGACCAGAATCATAGAGTATCATCATAAGGTTAGCTAGAAAATTTAAAATAATAGTTAGCTTAATTATGGCCCAAAATATATCGAACTCGTTGGGGAACCCCAAGAGGAAGGTATGATGAGAACAAGAATAAGTTTTGCCTCAGTTATGAAACCAAGGTTATCGACCCAGTAGGAGCAAGGAAACACCTCCAAGGTGTTGCTAGCTGGCCTTTGGCAGGGTGCACTACCAGTGCTAGCAGCAACGTGGAAACCTGCACAACACAACCACATAACTTTGCCCCCAACTTAAAGTGAGGTTTTCAATCTCACCGGTTTTTCTGAAAACAAAGGATTAAACGTATTGTGTGGAAGAAAGTAATAGTTTGCAAAAAGTAAACAGAAAGCAGTAAACAATTGTAGATTGATGATAAAAGAAAGGACCGGGGTCCATAGTTCACTAGTGGTGGCTCTCCTTAAGATAGATGATATGTTGGGTGAACAAATTACAGCGGGGCAATTGACAAACATTGAGAAAGCATACAAGCATATACTACTCATCTTGACTCCTTTGAGATTTGATTGGGCATTAGAAAATTATACATAGACCATAATCCAACTACATCTATGACTAATAATCCACCTTCAAGTTATCATCCGAACCCCCTCCGGTATTAAGTTGCAAGCAACAGATAATTGCATTACGCATTGTGTGTAAAGTAAACAATACGATTGTTCTATGAACAAAGGATTGCTGTTTTCTCCCAAGTAGCAACAGCACATCTAGTACCTTAGAGATTTCTGTCACTTCCCCAGATCACTAGAGGCATGAACCCACTATCGAGCATAAATACTAACTCTTTGAGTTGCTAGCATCTACTTGGCCAAGATAGCTACTAACAACGAAAAGCATGCAAGATCACAAATAACAAAGACATGATAGAATCAATAATCAATCTGAAATATCATCTCAATATCCATCGGATCCCCACAACCACAACATGTAAGATTACAAATAGATGATCTTGATCATGAATGGAGCTCACAAGATCTAAACATGATCGCATAAAGGAGAAGAACCAGCCATCTAGCTACTACATGGACCCGTAGTCCAAGGATGAACTACTCACGCATCACACGGGAGGCTTGCATGGTGATGAAGAAGGCCTCTAAGCTGAATTCTCCCCTACGGCAGGGTGCCGGGAAGAGCTTCAGATCCCTTCCGATCTAGGGATGGATATGATGGTGGATACATACTCTTTCGTGGAATTTTGATCGGGTACTTAGGGTTTCTGTATCGGAGGCATCTTATAGGCGAAAGGGGAGGCCAAGGGGGTGCCTTAGGCGGCCATACCACCCCTGGCGCGGGTCAGGCCTGGCCGTGCGGCCAGGTGGTGTGGCCGGCCCCTGGCCCCTCTCTGTCTCATATTCTGGCTCCGTGTCCCCGTCGGTGAAAACTGACTTTGGCTTTTGTCCCGTCCAATTTCGAGAATATTCATTTTCTGACTTTCTTGGAACCAAAAATAGCAGAAAACAGACAACTGGCACTGTGGCATCTTGAGGTTAGTCCAAGAAAGTGTATAAAATACTCCAAGTGTGGGAAAAACATAAGAAAGTAGATAAAAACCAAGCATGGAACATCAAAAATTATGGATACGTTTGCAACGTATCACTTAAACATCAGCTTAAGCACAAGCATAGACACCAAAACCAACCTAAGTAGAAATCTTGTAGAATTATAGTCTAAGTGGGAATGCCATAGCATCTAGGGTCTATTTTAAGATACTAACAGTAATCACAGGAACGTTACCAAGAGAGAGACTAGGTGTTACTACTAGGACAGAGTAGGGGGAACCCTAACTAGGGTTTGATGCTATGGGAGAGGAGTGAGGAACCGAGAGAGGGGAGTGAAGGGAGAAGACATACCTGAGATCCCCGCTTAAGCTTGAGAAGAGTAAGCAGACCGGCGGCAGTGGCCACAACGAGCGACAACACGAGGAGCACCAAGGCACTCAACCTGCGCCAAGCTGCCCGAGTACCCGTCCATCGATGAAGCATCAGGGCAGAGACAGATCAACACCGGAGCACCACCACATCACCGTGGAAGCACAATAGGGTGGTAGGTAAAAAAACCCTAGTCGTTGGAGAGGTGTCAACGCGACCAGACAGACGCGCGTAGAACATATCGAAGTGGACCAGTCGACAGAGCGGAAAGGGAGGCGGCGATTGCGACCAATAGTGGTGGTCAAAGTGGCCGAAGTGTGCCAGAATCGCATGGCGACGACAACAAGACCGCGGTGTCGCATGAGGAAGAAGAGAGGTGAGGACAAGAGGGGGGTCGTGTGGATCTGGGTCGACTGACCCAGTAACCCACGAGGAGGTCTAGCCCACCGGTTGGGCCGAGTTGGGCCTAAACTGGTCCATCCCTAACTAGGGCCACTTTTAAAAAGATTTATACAAAATAAATTATAACCAAATTAAAAAATGACAAAAATACCCCTATGAACATTTGAGCCCTAAAAAATATAGATAAATCCTAAAAATACATATGATATATCAAAATGTTCACAAAAATCTTATCAACCTAATAAAAATATAACATCATCTGTTTGGGTTAAATACAATTTAACCAAAATTTAAAACCATTAAATATTCCATGAAAAATAACAAAATAAGGAAAATATTTAAAAATAAATAAAAAACACTTTTATGGATGAAAATTCATCCACCACCATAGAAAAATACTAAATATAAAATTCCAAGTAATTTTGGTATTTATTAAAATAAATATGATAAAAGGGTGTCAAATCCTTTTTCTTGCCTTTAAATAAATAGAATATGTTTTCATCTATCATCTTTAATTTCAAATAAATTCCATACAACTTCACTTAAGTTATTTAGAATTTATTGTTTAGTAAAATAGCATTATGTTCTTCATAGATGAAATATGAATGATTCCACATCTTAAAACTATTTCCTAACTAATAGTTTAGTTAAAATACCCATAGAAAGATAAAACCTATACATTCTACTTAAAACCATAGTTATAGCTTATAATATTATCTATGAAAACATGCTAGATCTAAGTCCTTAAAGCTATGCTTCATATTTATAACATTTCATCTTTGATTATACTCAGGGAAACTCTAGAATTTGGCAATGCCATAAATATTATGTCTTAAGTTTATTTATGTTTTATAGTTAACTTTGGTATAATATAAAATAAACTAAGAATATAATAACTCAAGATCATTTGTACTTGGTCAAAAAACCATAGCTTCAATCCTATTAATCTTCAAAGTAGATTAGCGTAACATAAACAATATTATCTTCAAATATCATCCTTTTTGCCACTTCAAACAAACACACTATGTTATTTATTTTAATTCATAACAACTTTAAACATGGATTTCGTAATAGTTACATGATACCATTCAAACTTAATCTTGTATTACGATTGTACTTCACCATTTATGTCTTATATGTTAATTTTAAAGTATTTGCAAATATACTCTTTTGTGAAGTAAACTTGAAGATAAATCAAGTCTTAAACAAATCACCTAAATCCAACTCACTTATAATGTTGGTGGTTTAAAACTTGCATCTCATTACTTATGGATAACAACATATTGCTTCTTTAAACATTGTCCTCACCGGGCAATGATGGTATTTTGTAGAACCCAAGGTCCGGGATCAAGTCGAGACATTCGACTACAATACTTCACTATATCAAAGCAAGTTCACACTTGCTCATGTCCTTTGATTATTTTCTATCAAGTATTTGCAAACGATTACTGTTTACACCTACATTTCAAAAAGGACGATAAAAAACACTATTTTCTTGATTAACGCGAACTAATGGTTACTGATCCAGGGTGATCATATAGTCTATTATGACTGGCAATGGAAACACAATTGTTTATAAATGTATCATCTAGATTTAATAACCAATGTTGCCAATGATTCTTGCATCATAGATCACGCATTAACCATGAGATCTATATGGGCTCTAGGGAAGTCAACTAGATCTTCTTCCTTTCGTATGTCAACGGATGACCATATCATGGCGCTGGTGTATCTTTCGAGGCCCAGTACATGGGTGGGACCCCTTAGTTCCCCGCGATCTTGGTATCTAGACTATCTATGAGAGATAGTCGTAGGTAGGTCTCCAACTTGTTGGGGCGACCAGGGACATTGTTCTACTCACTAGAGTCCACAAGTAGTCAACCATAGTTATATCTTCTTCACGGATTAATAGAGGTCGTTCTGCTTGGGGGGTCGTGTTGGCATGTGGGGTCACGGAGAAGGGAAGTGATCGTCTTGGATTCTTATACTGGGCCCCACACCAAAGGAAGTGTGAACAAGAAATTACGCCCGGTTGTGCAACATGAATAAGAATCTCTTATGGGTAAAGCAATGCACCTCTGCAGAGTGTATAAAAGTGTGATATGTTACTCACTACTCCAGGAAGGAGTTGCAAACACTCCAAGAAAGGAACTCCACGCAGTTCTAATCAACCTATGAATGCTGGCGGATATAGCTTTCTAGAATAAAAGCAACCTTTGAAGAAATATTTACGAAAACCTGCATAACCTACGACCTTTGGTTTGTGGTTGTAGCTAGTGCATCAAACACTCCTTTTTAGCGAATCTGTTGAGTATGCTTGTACTCAACTGTACCTTCTTAGCCCTTGCTAGATTCCAGAGCAATCAATGGTAAACCTAGGAGGTGAACTACTATGAAGTACTAAAGAAATCCAAATGAGATCAACATGGTCGACGTCTACATCTGAAACCAAGGAAGTAATGCTGAAGAGTAGAGTATAAATAATCTTAGAAATCAGAACCTACTCCTATAGAGTATTTCTTTAGTAGCAATAGCAAGCCATAGATATATAGTAGTGTCATTTCTAGAATAGACTTCGAGTTTCTATTTCTGGTTCTCTTTTGTAATTTTAATCCTTGTTGTGTCAAGGAGGTACTTTGGATCTTTTGTAATGTGATATATGTAATCTAAAGACATGCCTTGGACCCATGGTGTTTCTGTTGTGCCATTCTGAGGGATGCAATACTACTGAACAGTGTTCTATTGGTATTATGTCAACGACTATATCGTACTACATCATGCAGTGATATGTTGGGTCACTGCAATACCATACATGTCGAGTATCTGTTACTAATTTTTCATCAAAATACAATTTTGTCAGGATTACACACAAAGAATACAAAAATGGGGATCAATTTTTTTTACCTTTTTATAACCACAACTTTTATGAATTTTGTGTATCCCAAAATACAACATATCATTTAACAATATATTTAAAAGATAAATATAGCACATGTGTATGTATCCATGTTTTATACCACTACAAAATACTAGAATTGTAAAGTATTGTGCAATTTTTTGTTGATATTTGTAAATCGATGCACACCGGTTACTAGTACATAAAGAATTTTAGAAAACTTTGGATATGCTCCAATGAAGTTAAAATCCATGTACCATCATTACCTGGTCCGAGCATCGTTGGTTAGTTGAAGACAGTTTAGTGCATTTTTATTTAAAATAATTCCATAAGTAAATAGAAAATGGAAATGTTTATGGAAAATCAGGTCTAAAAGTTTGATTTTAAGGATAGAATCATATAGATTTTTCCTAAGAAATTGTTTATACAAAATTTTGTAAAAAAATATTAACATTCACTCAAAACACTAGGAGACTCCACGATGGCTAGTGGTTGTTATTTTTATGGTTGATTTTTGTATTGATCTTATGTGATCCATGATGTAATAATTCAAACTATGATTTCTGAAACACTACAATAAAAGGTTGTGTGCATCACTTGATACAGAGCCGGCGTTTCGCTCCCCATTTTGTAAAAAAAAACTCAAACCACCTAATAAGAATCCTTTAAAAAAACTAAAACCACCTGATAAGAATCCAACTACACCGTCGAAACTCAACACTCCTGCGCAATGTGGCGAATGGCGTAATGCCGTCCCCTCCCTCCCTCTTCCAAGTTCTGAACCCCCAGCCCTCCCCATCCATGGATCCTCCACCGATACACAACCAAACTCTTGAGAGACCATCCACACCAGAACTCCATCAACCACCCACCCCATCACCAAACCAGTCTGTGCAGCTTCAGTTTGAAGGAATAAACAACCGTGGGCTTCCACAGTGAGAAGCAAAGGCAAGGAAAGATATGGATCAAGAGCCTCTCTCCCCAGTTTGTCAGGAAGGAAGACCATCAACACCTCATAATCCACCGACGCTCCAGGCGCCTGAGATCCCTATGCTGCAGCTTTCCATGCAAACCATGGCGCTTGAGGAACAAGCTGAAGAGAGGCAAGAAAGCTTGGTAAACAGTAAGCATAGCTTATATGTTAAGCTTGCTTCCACAAGAGGAGTTCCCAGAGAGATCTCGCTCTCTGCTTTGCAACAATAGATGAAAAGAGCTTGGAGGCACAACTATGGAGATATCACTCAAGTTCATCGGTATGTTTTTAAAGCTTCATTTACATCCTTCGAATCCTTGATGTGGGTTTTCAAGAAGCAACCCTGGATGATGGGTCCGGATGTCCTCCTCTTTGAGCTTGCATAAAATGGAGAAGGCTATGAGAAAGAGCAGAATGATTTTATGGAAAACCATGGTAAGCCAAGATACAGCTTTAAATATGTGTATGTCACAATCAGGATATATGGAATACCATGGAAAAGTAGATCCTTAGATCTTCTTAGAAGTGTTCTTAAGATGGTTGGTGCCTCCTCAGAATTTCATGAGCTCAAAGAAAATATGTTATTCAGCCACCCAGACTACATATGGGGAGTGATCAGGCACACGGTATGCAACCCTGTTCTAGACAGAATCAAGCTAAAGATAGGTCCAACACAGGAAGGAATGGCTTACTTAAATTATGAGAAAGTAGGAAGAATCTGCCTATTCTATGGAGTTATGTTTCACACTGTGAGCAACTGCTATCTTAGGAACTACATTATCACTGACAAAATTAAGCTCAATGAAGATCTAGAACAAGTGTCGTTTCAGCGTTACAGATCTTGGATAATAAGTGAGGATAAGCTCCCACATGGAGCAAAAGGGAGCGTCACAAATCTCAACCCAATAATTAAAACATTCCAGAAAAGAGAGATCACCATGTTCAACAATGTCTTTGCCAAAATTGACAGGAGTAAGGAATTGGAAGAATTATCTCCGATGGCAATTCTCCTGCAAATGGAAAAGAATAGAGGAATGCAGAACAAAGGAGAAGGAAGTTCATCGTTCAAAGGGAAGGAGAAGCAGCCGGAGCTACATGAAGACACTGTTCAGGAAGCTATTACGTGTCAGCATGCGGAGGTGGTCAGTCAGGCCAACATGCAAGGGGCACACATAGCAGCAAGAGAGACATGTGTGATAATGCATGGAGAGGCTGTGAGGTCCCTTCAGTGGAAGGCAGCTCACGAACAGCATTTAGTCAAAGACCTGATAGGTTGTCAGCCGATGGACTTTGAACTTAATGAACCGCAGTGTCAGGCAAACAGTGCAAAGACTTCAAAATTGCTTCCATACACTGTTGATGAGGAGATGGCAATTTTAAATCAGGCAACCCATGTAAAGAAGCAAATCACAAATGGTTAAGCCTTGGCCCAGCACTCAGAGCCTAATCAAAGCCTGGTCCAGAATATGTTCTTTGTCCCTGGACTGGTTGGACATAAGGGAGATCTATATCCTAAACCAACTAGGCATTCGTTATATACTGCTCCTTCTTCTTCTCAAGAGAGCACTAGAGGAAAACATATCCAGACAGAAGCTCTAAAGCAGCACCACCCTAACAATGAAGGACAACAAGGGAAACATGTCTCTCAGGCCCCTCCGCCTCTTCGTCGGTCATCGCTATCCCTCTTCCCACCCCAAGAAGGACAGACAAAAAGGCCGCTCCAAGAGAGCCTTTCCTCACCGGAGAAGCTACAGCCTCCATCCAAAAAGAGAGAGACTCCAATGACGGCAAGATCTCTGCCTCAAGAGAGCAGCCGTAGAGCTGCTGGAAGAGATGCAGAGGGCTTGGTCGGAGGTTCCCTCCAGGCCGACCAGCAGGAAGCAATGGGGGAATCTGGAGGAGGAAGACAAAAGGAGATATGTGCCAGCGCTCCGCAACAAGCACTACATGCCGGTCGTGATCGAGAGGGAGGCTTGGAGGCCGAAGATCAGCATCAATCTATCTCAGGTAACCAATCTGTCAGAAGATCTGCAAGGCGTTTCTCTCCATCCCCAACGCCTAGTGGGGGCGCCACCGATTCAAAGATTGGGAATCGTCCAAAAAGGACTCGCTAGGATGAGGGCTAGCCGCCTCAAAGTGGAGCTCAACTCCGACCTACTCTAGGATTTAGTGTCAATCGCCCTGGTTCTACCGTTTGGTAGCGTGCTCAAACCTCCAATGGCGTGGTTCCTGGCAGCGGTAATCGCAGGAGCAGCAGTCCTACTGTGGGAAGAATTCTGCACCCCTTGGCTTCTCCATCATGCAGATCAACATCTTCAGCTTTAGGAGACACTGTCGATTTCGACCCTTGGCCTCTCTCGTCGATCGCGCCTCTTACTGAGGGCTCGGAGGATTCTAGGCGTGGCGCTTTCTCACCTCCTCAGGAGCTTAGCGAACTCTACGTGGCTCGCTATGCTCGACATTATGGTGATAGCACCATCAAACATCTTGATGCTGGACCTCAGGTTCAATCTCCAGTAATATCTTCGAGCACTCCGCATGATGTACAGGTCAATCTGGATTAGGAGGAAGCTTCTGTAGATCAGGCAATGGCGCCAGCCTCTAAGGCGCCACTGGCGCCATGAAGGCCCTTGGATGGAACTGCCGGGGGGTAGGCAAGACCCTAGGCAGTCCTAAGCCGTGTCATCTTGCTAGGATGATAGCGGCCACCAAACCTCAGTGCCATCTCAAAGGAAAGCAGGTGTCTTATGGATGATGTGGACCGACGATGTAGATATTTCTCTGCACTTCAAGTTGCTTAATCTAGTTCTAGAAATAGTTTCGGATCGCGCCAAAAATCGAAACTTTGGCCTTGTTTGTATATATGGCGATCCATACCACCGTACTACTAGCTGTATCTGGCAGCAGGTTGCACATTTTGTGTATTATAATAGCAACCTCCCTTTCCTATGTATCGGAGACATGAATGACTTGCTGTATGAATCTGATAAAAGCTCTCCTACTATCAATCGCTCTCGTATGTTTGCTTTTCGTTCTTTTGTTAAAAGTTGTGGTCTTTTTGACATTGGTTTTATTGGGCCTTCCTATAGTTGGACCAATCGCCGTTTTTCTTCAAAACCTCTCTTTTAGAGGTTGGACAGATGCTTGATTAATCATGAGTGGTGCTCTGTTTATCCTGTTTCAAATGTTTATATTCATGGGTTTAGTGATCATGCTCCTATTCTCCTTTCAACTGAAGGGAAAGTAAGTAAACCTAGAAACTCTTTCAAGTTTGAAAATTGGTGGCTGAGAGAGAATGATTTCTAGGAGTATGCAAAGGATTGCTGGAGGAGTTTTTCGAACATTTCTTTCCACGATAAAACTAATCAGCTTGCTGCTAAGTTAAAAGTTTGGTGCAGGAAAAAGAAACCCTTGTAGGATGAGCTAAAAAATCTTGAGCAGGAGATAGCAAAAATTCAAGCCCTGCCTCTACATCAGCAAGACCATCAGAAGGAAGCTTGTCTGGTCACAAGGTATGAACAAACTATTACTAAATTGAATGATGCTAACTTGCAGTGTGCCAAAAAGCTTTGGGTCAAGGATGGAGACAAAAATACCACTTTTTCCATAGAGCCATTGCCAAAAGAAGGAGAAAAAACATGATTCTTTTGATCAAAGACGAGCAAAATGTCACTCACTTCATGCCTGATCACATAGCCAACACCTTTGTTTCTTATTTCAGATCGATCTTTACCTCCTCCACTTCTCCCAATGTTGAAACCTTCACCAACACAGTTGAGCCTGTTCCCAATGATCACACTTACTCCACTCCAGATAAAAAAGAGATTTCGGATGTGCTGAATGATATGAAGTGAAATGCTTCTCCTGGGCCTGACGGTTTTAATGTTGAGTTTTATCTTGCAACTTGGGAGTGGATTGTGATGATGTTACCAACTTGGTCAAGTTTTTTTCACCACGGGCATCCTTTCTAAACACATCAGTGACACTAACATTGCTCTCATCCCCAAAAAGCTGGTTCCTTTAGTGCCCACTGACTACATGCATATCAGCCTCTGTAACGTCATCTACAAAATCATTGCAAAATGCCTTGCTAATCGGTTAAAACCTCATATTCCGAACTACATCCATCTTTCTCAGCAGGCTTTCATTGAGGGCAGAAGAATTAGTGATAACATAATCATAGCTCAAGAAATCACACACTCCTTCACTCTTTCTTCTTAGAAAAACAAGTCTTTTATGCTTAAAATTGATTTTCCAAAATCTTTTGATAGACTTGAGTGGCCTTTCATCTGCAAGGCTCTTGCTCGTAAAGGGCTGCATGGTCATCTCATCAAGTTGGTTCATGCTTGCATATCTGGGACCTCCTTCTCTATCATTATCAATGGGCAAACCTATGCAAACTTTGGCAGCTCCAGGGGCATCACACAAGGATGTCCTTTATACCCTTACTTGTTTATTCTTGCCATTAATGAGCCATCCCTTGCTTTGTCGGATGCTTTGTCTGCTTCTAATCTTGCAGGAATCTCTCTTGGCCCCATGTGCCCTCCCATCCACTCCCTTCTTTTTGTAGATGACCTATTGGTTTGTGAAGCTGCAGATGTCCAGGAGGCCCAAACCATTGATGATCCACAAGTATAGGGGGTGTATCACAGTATTTTCGAGGGAAGTGAAACCCAATTTATTGATTCGACACAAGGGGAGCCAAAGAATATTTATAAGCCTTAACAACTGAGTTGTCAATTCAGCTGCACCTGGAAACAATCTTGCTCACAGCAGTTTATCAGTAGCAACAGTTTTGTAGTAGGAATAATAAAGTAATAGCAATAGTAAAATAAAGACAGTAGTAACAATAGCATTAAACAGTAGGATTCGAGTGCGGTAGGCATAGGGATGGATGGACGGGCTTTGCAAGGACAAGACAATTCACATGGCAATCAGAACATAGGGCAATTGCAGATAAATAAGATAAAGCATCTAAGTACTAGATAATCCTAGACATGTGTCCCATATATAGTCATACGTGCTCGCAATGAGAACTTGCACAACATCTTTTGTCCTGCCAGCCTGTTTGCAGCGGGGCCTCAAGGGAACTACTGGCAATTAATGTGCTCCTTTTAATAGAGCACCGGAGCAAAGCATTAACACTCCGTGAACACATGTGGTCCTCACATCAAAGCCATTCTCTCTGGTTATCCCGATTTCTGTCACTTTGGGGCCATTGGTTCCAGACAACAACGTGTGTAAACAACTTGCAGGTAAGACCATAAATACTACTATCATAATGAATCAATAACATGTTCAGATCTGAAATCATGGCACTCGGGCCCTAGTGACAAGCATTAAGCATAACAAGTCGCAACAAAGTCAAAAAGCACTAATAGAAGATACTAGGAACCATGCCCTAACAATCTGATGCCATGACATGAACGATCTCATCCAATCCCTACCATCCCCATAGCCTACAATAGGGGATTACTCACTCATAGATGGGGGGAAACATGGATGGTCGATGGAGAAGCGATGGTGATGATTATGGCGATGATCTCCTCCAATTCCCCGTCCCGACAGGGTGCCAGAACGGAGTTTCTGGTGCTGTTTCGTGGAATCTGCTGGTGGCGGCGAAGCGGAACTCCTTCTGGAAAAACGTCGACCCCCCTTGAGTTTTTAGGTCAGAAGGCAACTTATAGGCGAAGAGGGAGACCGAGGGGGTGTCTGGGGCGGGCATACCACCCCCTGGCGCAGCCAGGTGGTGTGTCCTAGGCCCAGCCCCCCTCCGTCTCGTATTCTGGCTCTAGGTGTCCCCCGGTAAAATAATAACTTTGGCTTTTGTCCCGTCCAATTCCGAGAATATTCATTTTCTGACTTTCCTGGAACCAAAAATAGCATAAAACAGGCAGCTGACACTGTGGCTCTTGTTAATAGGTTAGTCCAAGAAATCATATGAAAAGTACTCCAAAGTGTGGACAAAACACAAGAAAGTAGATAAAACCAAGCATGAAACATCAAAAATTATAGATACATTTGCAATGTATCAACATCCCCAAGCTTAACTCCTGCTCGTCCTCAAGTAGGTAAGTGATAAAAAGAAAGAATAATTTTTGAGGTGACATGCACCATCATAAACGTGATCAAAGTATTTGTAAAACATTCAAAGCAAGGATCATAGTACTTCAATCATAACATGAAATACAAAGTTCTAGCAATAAGACAAAGAAACTATGTTGCAACATGAAAAGGCACAAACAAAAGATTCATGAATAACAATGCTTGGCAAGACGTTTGTTTGTTTCACATAAAGAAAACATAACATAGTAGCATTCATCTTGTCCCTCATAGAGTAGCAACCATAAATGCATAGGACACCTTCAAAGTTTATAAGAGTGACTAGATAGAAATAATTTAAATCAAGCAATATCAAATTATGCATCAATCAACTTGTCTTGGGACAATGCACATAGAACTAAGAATGGCCACTATGCTCTCAAAGTAGGTGCATAAAGATAGAAGGTGGAGACTCAATATATAAGTGGAAGAAAAGCCTTCATAGAAGGAAGTAGGGATTCAAGTCTCATAAAGAGCTTCCAAAAATTATGGTACTTAATAGCTTTCAGCTCTCATTGCCCCTATCATAAGCATCTTGAAGTGATTAAGGTTAAAGTGAACAAACTATGGTGTACATGCTTGACGAAGTATAAGTTAGAAATCTCATGTCCCTTGAATACGAGGGCTGCTCCTCATACTACTCACGTTTAGTCACCGGTAAGTTCTTGTCATCGTAAGTACATGTGTATCATAGAGAACCGCCAACGGGGTACCCTTTGCCCGATGATATGGAAGAATCCCCATATCAAAATGACAAGGCAAGCAGACAACGAGCATCTCAGCAATCTTCTTATTTACCATGGGAATATGGTGCTTTTTTCTCTCTTTCCTCTTTTCATAATCTCTTTTTTCTTTTTCTCTTTCTGTCTCAATATAGGACTCTTTTTTGATAAGAAGAATGCTTCATAGACAGCTCATTATGGTTACGCTGCAGGTTTCCACCATGTCAGCATGGATTAGACCAGCGGCCTAGGCGTTTCTCTAACACATATATATAACTCTATGGAATTACAAGCTCCCCTTTCATTTCACACCGACGACATCCATAGACAAAAGAGCATGATATCAACTAGGTACAAAGTACCAGTGCAATGTTGAAAGCGTTCCCCATGACATCATGGTTCTGCTAATCCCCAACAAATAAGTGCAAGCATATACAACATAGACGACACAATGGTTCAAGTTTATTAAGGGCAAGAAAAGTGAAGTGTGCCATCAAGTTCGTGAGAGCTTTAATCACTAGTTTTCTCATAACAAGTTTAATTTGGAAGGTAAACAAAAACATGAATATACTTGGAATAGCATATGCTAGTAGGTAGGTATGGTGGACTCTTTGGAATAACTTGGTTTAGGGAGTTGGATGCATGAGTGGAACTCATACTTGGTTGTGGAGGCTAGCAAAAGACTAGGAGCGACAAACTAGGAGAGCAATAATGGCCATAATCATGCAAAGCGACAAAACATCATTGATCAAAGCATAAAGTGAAACTATAAGTTCAAAACTAAAGGATCATAAAGGCTTATGGTGACTTGGGATAGTCATAACATGGTGTGAGCATGCGCCAAGTCAACCCAAATAAAGCATCAAAGGAGAATACCACTATACTATGCTTTAATATGCTAAAACAACGCATGATTCATCCAAGGCACATTAAGCAATATCAATTGTTTATAACAAGTCATGCTACAGCAAATAATTATAAGCATAAAGCCAAAACAATATCAAGCATGGCATGACAAAGCATAGGCCATAGTCAAAAACAAGCTCTCTTTACCACTTAAGCATGAACTTTCCTACTCTTTTCCAATCCAAACCAAACTATTTGAAAACCAATGCATGAAAAAGGAGGTCCAACCAATTTATTCAGAAAACTAAGCAAACAAAGCAAACGAAAAACCAAAACGAAAACGAAAAAGAAGACGCTCCAAGAACAACACAACTGTGCATGAAACAATAAAAATGAAGCGTTTGGAAGAAACCTGAGATTTTTATTGATGAAGAGGGGGATGCCTTAGGCATCCCCAAGCTTTGACGCTTGTACTTCTTGGATATTTCTTGGGGTGACACGCGTGGCATTTCTAAGCTTGAGCTTTAGTCCATCCTTCTTCTCATTACTCATTCCTTCCATACACCTGAAATTTTTCCTTCATACAAAACTTCACACAATCTTTATTAGCAACTTTAGTGCACTCAAGATAATAGGTCTTTAGTTTCAGTTCTAACAGCAATAAAACTTCCATTAAAACACAAGCTACTGTAACACTTCCCTCAAAAATCTCAATTCCTCAAAAGAACTAAAAAAGGAACCAACAAGAAGCAAATGCAGAAAATGGCAGAAATCTGTCAAAATAGACCAGCAGGTAAAGACGAATTGTTTCGAAGACCTTGTGTTGCTGAAATCAAAAAGTGTTGAACTAGCGAAAGTGAGATAACAACCTGGGGCAGAAGCACAAACATTCACGTCTCAAAAGGACGTACAGAGATTTTGCACAAATTTGTTATGGTGAAGCACAGAAATCTGTTTCGGGACAGCAACTTTCCCAATCATTACTTCTCTCTCATTAGAGGTTACTCTTGGAACAAAAAACAAATAAAAAGAATAAGGAGCGGTTATTACTGAAGTAATAACTTCCAAGACTCATCTAAAACTTTTGGGTTATCTCCTAATAGGTACTTTTCTTTAACGCCTTTAAGTTAGGCATGATAGTTTGAGAGGATGCTCAGATAAGAAATATGAATTGAAGTAAAAGAGGGCATCAAGAAGCAAATTCAAAACATATTTAAGTCTAACCCACTTCCTATGCATAGGAATCTTGTATGCAAATAAATTCGCAAAGAACAAAGTGACAGGCATAGGAAGATAAAACAAGAGTAACTTCAAAACTTTCAACACATAGAGAGGTGTTTCAATACCATAAAAACTTCTACAACCATATTTTCCTCTCTCATTATAATTTTCAGTAGCCTCATAAATGAACTAAACAATATAACTATCACATAAAGCATGCTTTTCATGTTCTACAAAAACATAATTTTTATCAAGCTCAAAAATAGTGGGATTAAAACCTTCAAACCCACTTTTAACAATTCTATAAAACGATGACTGATCATTCAGTATAGGACCATCGTCTAGAGCTTTATCATAAACAATTTCTAAGCAAAACTCTTTAGTACCATACATCTCGAAGTTAGGCACAAATAAAGGATTATCACAGATAACATGAGCATAACATTCATCCTCGTTTGGTAAGCATGGGGGACAATCAAATAATGTAAGGGATAAAGAGTTACTCTCATTAGAAGGTACGCATGGGTAGCTAATCCATTCTTCCTCCTTTTGTTCATCACTCTCCTCCTCTTTTTCATCTAATGAGCTTTCAGGTTCATCAATTTCTTCTTCCATAAGATCCTGCAAGGCATTAGTCTCTTCCATTTGTGGAAAGCATCTATTAATTTATTCAAGAATATAGCCATTTTCTTCCTTATAATTATCAAAGCAAAATTTAAGTATATCATAAACCTCATATTTATAAGGTGAATCATCAATATTTTCAAGCAAACTAGCAAGTTCAAATGCACCCTTCCAAGCAATAAATTCTTCAATTTGTTCCACATCATAAAAGTCATAATTTCCTTTAACATAAGAAGATATGGTAACATTATCATTCTACTCACATTGAAAAGGGAGGTGTTTATACCTCTTACAGCAACAAGATTTATCAAAGCAATAAGTAACATTATAAGTAGAGCACATGTTTCTAGCAATGGTATACAATTTATTAATTTGTTTCCATAAGTGTTTCCCTTTTTGTGACAAGCGGTGTTCCTTTTAATAATATTTTTGATCTTTCGTGAACCCACCTTGCCAATAGGATTCAGTTTCAAAGAAAACAACCATTGATAGAAAGCATGATAAAGCAAGACAATAATAGACCAACAAAAATAACAACTAGAGTAGGAACTGATTTTTTTGTATTTATGATAAAGAAACAAGCAAACAAGGCGGAAATAAACTAAGCTTGAACAATAGTGATTCCAAGTGAACTTGATAAATAAAGATATGCTCCCCAGCAACGGCGCCAGAAAATAGTCTTGATGACCCACAAGTATAGGGGGTGTATCGTTGTATTTTCGAGGGAAGTGAAACCCAATTTATTGATTCGACACAAGGGGAGCCAAAGAATATTTATAAGCCTTAACAACTGAGTTGTCAATTCAGCTGCACCTAGAAACAATCTTGCTCACAGCAGTTTATCAGTAGCAACAATTTTGTAGTAGGAATAGTAAAGTAACAGCAATAGTAAAATAAAGACAGTAGTAACAATAGCATTAAACAGTAGGATTCGAGTGCGGTAGGCATAGGGATGGATGGACGGGCGTTGCATGGACAAGAAAATTCACATGGCAATCAGAACATAGGGAAATTGCAGATAAATAAGATAAAGCATCCAAGTACTAGATAATCCTAGGCATGTGTCCCATATATAGTCATACATGCTCGCAATGAGAACTTGCACAACATCTTTTGTCCTGCCAGCCCGCTTGCAGCGGGGCCTCAAGGGAACTACTAGCAATTAAGGTGCTCCTTTTAATAAAGCACCGGAGCAAAGCATTAACACTCCGTGAACACATGTGATCCTCACATCAAAGCCATTGCCGCCGGTTATCCCGATTTCTGTCACTTCTGGGCCATTGGTTCTGGACAACAACGTGTGTAAACAACTTGTAGGTAAGACCATAAACAATACTATCATAATGAATCAATAACATGTTCAGATCTGAAATCATGGCACTCGGGCCCTAGTTACAAGCATTAAGCATAACAAGTCGCAACAAAGTCAAAAAGCACTAATAGAAGATACTAGGCACCATGCCCTAACAATCTGATGCCATTACATGAACGATCTCATCCAATCCCTACCATCCCCATAGCCTACAGTGGGGGATTACTCACTCATAGATGGGCGAAACATGGATGGTCGATGGAGAAGCGATGATGATGATGATGGCGAGGATCTCCTCCAATTCCTTGTCCCGACAGGGTGCCAGAACAGAGTTTCTGGTCCTGTTTCATAGAATCTGGTGCTGGCGGCGGAGCGGAACTCCTTCTGGAAAAATGTCGACCCCCCTTGAGTTTTTAGGTCAGAAGGCATCTTTTAGGCGAAGATGGACACTGAGGGGGTGTCTTGGGCGACAAGACCCCCCCTGGCGTGACCAGGCCTAGCTCGCGCGACCAGGTGGTGTGTCCTGGGCCCAGCCCCCCTCCGTCTCGTATTCTGTCTCTAGGTGTCCCCCGGTAAAATAATAACTTTGGCTTTTGTCCCGTCCAATTCCGAGAATATTCATTTTCTGACTTTCCTGGAACCAAAAACAGCAGAAAACAGGCAGCTGGCACTATGGCTCTTGTTAATAGGTTAGTCCAAGAAATCATATGAAAAGTACTCCAAAGTGTGGACAAAACACAAGAAAGTAGATAAAACCAAGCATGGAACATCAAAAATTATAGATACATTTGCAATGTACCAACCATCAAGAATATTCTTGTTAATTTTTGTGCTTCCTCAGGGCAGACACCTAACTGGAGCAAGTCTGGCATCCTTTTTAGTAAAAAGGTGGACCCCAGAGCTATTGAGGACATCAAGCAAATCTTCACACTTCCAACTATTGATGAAAACTTTACTCACCTAGGACATCCTCTTATCTTGCCTGCCAGAAACAGAAGTGAGGCTTACAGCTTTATTATTCAGAAATTCAAGTCTAAGCTTTCTACTTACAAAGCAAACTCTTTATCTCATGCCGCTAGACTTGAGCTTATCAATTCTGTCCTCTCTTGTATTCCTATTTACTACATGTCCAGCATTATCTTTTCCTAGAAGCTGCTGAAAAAGCTGCAAGCTATCATGAGAGTTTTTTGGTGGACAGGTGTCACTTCCGAGCCGACGACTAAAGCTCTGTGTCTCACTGCCTGGAAAAACATCTGTGCTCCTAAGACTGAGGGTGGTCTAGGAATCAGAAATCTCCAAGCCACCAACCTAGGACTCATTCTCTCTGCGGCTTGGAGAATTGCCGAGAAGCCCGACTCTTATCTTCACAGCATCCTTAGAGCCAAGTATTTTCCTCAGTCTTTGATTTGGAGAGCAAACAATAATGTCCCAAAATCTGCTTTCTGGTCCTCTATCCTTAAGGTGGTTCATCTTCTTCATGGCAACGCTCATTATCAGATTTGCAATGGTGACTCTTCCATCCGGAGCTCTCCTTGGTTTCTGGGGTGGAATAACATCAATGACTGCCTCCTTACCCAACAACCAGGGTTCCGCTATCCTGCCACTATCAATCAACTTTGGATCCCGGGTACTAAGAGCTGGAATAACACTTTACTGGACTCCTTATTCCAACAAAACACTGCTGAAGCCATCAGAAACACTCTCATCATTCCCTCCAATGACAAGGACATTCTTTGTTGGAAGCCAACTCCTAATGGGAAATGTAATGCTAAATCTTCATACAAAACCTGTTTGCAGTGGCTTTTTGACACAGGTACTCCTTGGCCAGAGCAAGTCCATTCGATAAAAAATATTATGAGACATGTTTGGAAATGCAAGCAGATGATCCTAATGGTTAATACTTTTGCTTGGAGGCTTTTTAGACATGCTCTTGCAACTGGTAACAGAGCAACAGAGTATTCCTCGCATATTTCTAAGGTATGTTGCCGATGTCAAGTACCTGAAACAGACTTACATCTCTTTTTTCTCCGTCCTTTTGCAAAGGCTGCTTGGTTCCTTCCTCCTAGATTCATTAAATCTGAAGTCCTGGTTGCACAATCTAATGACATTTCCCAGATTATCCTATGTTTTTTGCAGCAGAAGCACCCAGTTATGAATCTAAACTTTTTTTTCACCTTTCTCTAGTGCATTTGGAGGGCAAGAAACGATCAATTTTTTTTAGGAAGAAAACCTACCCCCAGCAGGTGGCCATTAACACTTACGCGCTGCTCAATGACATAGAGATAGATCAGATCACCCCTGACAGAGGAAGCTCTAAGAAGAACACCTGCCCTGGCATTTCGGTTCCCTCTGATTTTCATTTTTCAGGAGCCAAGATATACGCTGACGCTGCTTGGAAGAAGAAAGGAAAGGATGCTTGCAACACTAGAGGAATTGGCGTTTACTATGCATAAACTTTTGCAGATGGAAGAATTGATGTCTTCATCATGGCGTCCAAGGAAGGAGCTGATTCTCCATTACAAGCTGAAGCAAATGCAATGCTGCTAGCAGCTTCTTTCGCTTCTGCCATGAAGCTCACCAGCCCAACTTTCTTCACTGATTTCCTCAATTTTGCAAAGGCAGCGGTGGCCCCTGGAGTATCGGATCATAATATGCTTTGGGAAATTAGGAGGCTGGCCATTCAATTTCAGAATCTTGCACATGATATGAACGCTGCTACTTACCACATCTCTAGGGAAATCAATGGTGTGGCTCACTGTTGCGCAAAGCAGGCTATAGGTTCGATAGGATCTATGCCTACCAGTTCTTGTAGGAACACATCTCACAACAACATGGCTTGCCCGGTGATTGCCGCAATCGACTTGATTCGGCATCTCGGCTTTGTAATTCACGATGTACAATGTTTTTGAGCTGATATAAAATTTGGGTGCCTTGGCACCTTTTCCCGTCCAAAAAAAAAATCTGATAAGAATCCATTGTTTTCAATGTCGTCGCAATCATACAAATTTACTACAAATAAGCTGGATCAGTATATGTCTGGCACGAGCATTGCATTATAACATTGTATTTTCTCGAGAGAGCATCTTGAGTTTCGACACGAGAGCTCAGAGGAGCTGCGCTGTATTTTTCTTTCGGAAAATTTGTGGCACCCGAGCTCACTAGAGTCCGGTTTTTGATTCTTTTGAAAATAACAGTTTGTAGTTTTAAAAACTTCAAAAATCATCCTGTGAATACGTACACATGCTATGTATGATTGTGAAAAGTTTTGGTAAAAGAACGTTCTATTTTTTGTTGCATAAATAAAAGATTTGTGGCTGATTAAGAAATAAGAGTCTTAAATTTCATCCCAAAATTTGCCCTTTTTTCCTAGCCTAAAATGTGACATCATTTCGAACAAAACTCGTGGAGTATGTTAGTACATATTATATGTGTATATGCAATTGTGTATTTGTTCTTACTATTTTTCTATACATAGAAATAATGCTTTCCAATTTATAAAAGACGAGAGCAAGAGTGCTTAGGTGTAATTAGAAGTTTTCTCGTATTTTTTGGTCTCCTCTTTCAACTACAGCTACTATGACGACATCAGCTGCTCGTCACAGAAAATCCAGTAGGATATACGGAATACGTTACTACTCCCCTAGAGTAGCTTTCCATCGCCTTGGAGTACTCTGATTAGAGTGAGAGGGACGGGGGGCAGCAAGAGGACAAGAGACATGCATGATGCAACTACACGCCGGAGGAACCCAACGACTCTTGCTGCATGGAAGGAAGGAATACATACACCTCACCAGACAGCCCAATAAACAACCGCTCCCTACTCTCTACCCTACTGCCCGAAAGAAAACAACCTTAACACAGTGACACGATTATCTCATGTTCCCTTTCCGGCTTTTCCTGACCTACGAACGGTAAGAATGCAGCTGTACTACTGATAAGAGTACGGTGAAGTGCAGCTAGTAGAGTAAAATCCATCCACAACTTCAAACCCTAGCGCGTGATGGGACACCGGACTACGAAATACGTGACTTATGGTATAGGAATGCGGTTCACTGTTCCATCTACGGTCACTGGTCTCAGTAGTCCGATGTATTCGCTGACGTGGCAGGGTGTGAACCCCGACTAACCATTTGCCTTCCAGCTACATAATTTTGTGAAAAAAGCCTCCTGAAACATTATTGCTATCTATCGTGCTCTTCTTCGGCATCTCTTCCTCGCCTAATTTTCCAATTCTCCAATCCATAATTCGGTGCACAAAAGAACTAGAAGGACGGGGAAGGTGGGTTGTGTCGCGGACATGCCCTGCCACGAGAATTCTGGTAGAGCTTCGTTGGACTCAGTTTCATTTCGTGTTTGATGAAGAACGATGCATGCACAATGCACAACAACTTCTAGTTGATACAGCCTGACCTACGGTATTTGCCATATCAAGTTCTCCAACTTGCGTCAAGGTATCTTGGACCTCAAAGGTGAATTCCTTCCTCTATATGGGTGATATCAAACCTATCTTGGATGCTTTGCTACCTAGTGCAAATGCTCTACATATACCCAGGTACAAAACCCCAAGATCATCGCCAAGCTAGCATGGAAGATGGACAAGAGTGTCGTCTCTTTGAGTTTGGGGGTACCTCGGATCCGGTTGTCGGGACCTCGATCCCTCATCGAGGGAGATCCACACTGGGAACACCCGTGAAGCATTCCTAGGAGACCGGCAACAAGGTACCAATAGTGACACATAGCCCTCAGTCATTCCAGAGGACAGTTGAAGGGGAGCAGCTGACTCTCACTCCCTAACTAGGCACCAGTCGGACAAAACAAAATTAGTATACCTAGCTGCAACACTTGGCACCAAGGCACCATCGTTCACGCATCCTCCTGGCTATAGAAACACCTTGTCATGTCTTGGCCAAGCACCCAACACCGCACCGGGTGGAAGCTGACCCTTATGGGAGACCATCACAGTTATAAGAGGAGGCCCAAGCTAAAGAAAGGGGGAGTTTTTTCTAGGGATAGATAGAGTTAGAACTAGCTGAGCAGAGGATAGTAAAGTGTTCCTTCCCCGGGAATGACTTCCGTAACAGATACACATCCATCATATACTCTAGTTATAGTACGCAGGGTTTCATACAATGCGGCATGAACCTGGGTTAAAAACCCTTGTGTGCTCATGTGTTGCTTTCTCACTGATGGTATGAGCTTGCCTCTCGTTGCGCCCCTTGCTAAACTCAAAGGGGAGTCCTATCCCTGGTGTATGTGAATCAAGACATGACAAATAGGAGCTTGGACAAGGGGAGAGAGGAAGAAGCTGAATCAGATTGTCTAGTCCTTGCTCCGGTTGAACTAGACCCTCATTCGAATGGTCCAGTTCTAGGCTCAGTTCCAACTAGACGAGTTCAGGACCAATTAGTTTGCTAGCCCAGTTCCAGCTGGACCCTCAACCGGCGGTATGGTCCTAGCTCTGGTTCAACCGGAACCTCAACCAGACAAACCATTGTCAGTGTTGTTTGACCCTATCTTATTTGAAATAATCCAAAAACGTATCCTTTTGCCACCGGTACTATAAATAGCTACTATGTCTCATCCTTATTCCTTATACATAGAAGATAATGATGGGTTCGTTGCATGGAAAACAAACAAAATGCTACAGAATAGTAAGAGATAACCCCGCAAGATCTAATCTACTAGATGCAAGTAACTGGTAGAATAGATCTAATCTACTTACCCTCGACGAACACGAGCGTTAACGATCTAGAGATCATGTATGATGTAGTAAATTTATGGGATATGCCGAACGGGGTATGCCCAACAGGACATTTCGACTGGACCAGAACCTCTACGAGTGGGCCTGCAGGCGGCGACTGGAATGCGACTGGAAAGGAAGCATGACGACTAGAAGCTAGATGCCCAGAAGCATAGCTAGGCCCAGTCGGATTAGGTCAAATCCTCCGAGTCCTTAACTGATTCGGTTGTATATCTGTAAACCCTAGCGAGGCACCCCCTATATAAGCCTCCCTAGGGTACTCTCTGGACACATTCCATTATACACCCCTCAACTCGCTGCCTAGCCACCGAGCTTGCCACCATTAACTCACTCGATAATACAATCTAGCAGGAGTATGTCTTTATCCTACGGGAGGACGAACCTGGGTAAACCCCTGTGTATTTGTCCTCATCTCGCTCCGCAGATGGCTGCTCGCACTTGCCCCAAATCCTTCCAATTGCTACCACCTAGTAGCGATTGCCGTGGTAATTCCCACGATAGTGGCACCCACCGTGGGTCATGGCCGGTGTGGCCTGAGTTCTGCGGCGAGACCCTACTCGCCAATCGATCAGCCGATGGCCACCGGCCGCATGATTGCAAGCGGCGGGATCCTTCCGATCTTGCCCAACAACTACATCTCGACGTCGCGCCCAATCACGCACAACGCGGTGATGCCGTCAGCACCATCGACCTATTCGTCGGCTTCACGGACGCCGTCGACCCAGCGGGGACGGTGATCATCGGCGGGTCGCCGCCACACCGTGATCTACTCTCGGAGGGGCAGATCCGCTCCATCAGCCGCCTCGCCTCCAAGTACAACTCAATCGCCAAAACGTGGCCGGGACTGACGCAGCTGTGGACGACGCGACCCTCCACGATGACGGCGATTTGGTGACCCCTGCGTCGGTCGCCGGATCCATCACCGCCGCATCACGCGAAGACTCCATCACGTGGGTCTTCGATGCCGAGGACTTCGAGGACCCCTCCATCCTCGGGATCTTCGACTTCGACTCCGGGTCGGAGTCACCTGAAGACTTCCGCGCTAGATCCAATAGCTTCAACAAGATCTACATGGCGGGTAACACGACTGCCCCGCTAGATCCCTTCTCCATGCCGATCCCACCGACCGCGATGGCAACAGAGCTCGAGGAGTACCGCCAACAACTGGAGGCGGCAACACACGCGGAGCAAGCCGATCGCGAGAAGTACCGCCTCGAGCGAGAAACGACGCGAGAGTTGTCGCTCTACCACCAGCACCGCATCAGGACCCGCCTGAACTCCGACGTCCAAGGCCGCGTCCTGAAATTTGACAACGAGCATGACCCGCCTGCGCGGGTGAGCGCGAGGTCTGCGAGAATGCGCCACCCGGCGGCAGCAACCGCCCGCTACCTGGCGCACCGGCGATCGGTGCCCCGCCGCCACCCCCCGGCTGCCTCCTCCGGAGCAGCCGCGGATCATCATCTCACCCCAAGCCCGAGACTCCAATGGACTCCCGCTCTACTCCACTCCGATGGACAATGTGATCGCGGGAAAAGCAGCAGTAACCAACCTCAACATCAAGGGGGAGGGCACGCTGCAGATCAAGTATGCCCAGGCCCTACTCACTAGGGCCGTCGAGCAACAAGCCACTGGAGTCAACCCGCGGGGAGGGATGTACTCCCGCTCGTCGGGGAGCAGGGCAGCCTTGATTGGCCGTCCAACGATTGCCAACACCCTCAACTGTCCACCGCCCAAGCCCCTGCATCTCCAACCGCGGGCTGCGAATCCCGCACTCTCCACCAACAAGCCGTGACCCGCGATTAACACGGTCGCCGCCAACGGTAAGTGATGTCTGCAAGAGCACAGATCGTTTGTAACTAGTTTCGAAGTTCAGATATCGATCCCATAGGGAGCCCAAAGGTAAGTGTTTATTGATGAAGTCTCTATCACACCCGAAGTTGTCACAGGTCTTCGAGTGAATTGACTGCAAGTGTTGAAATAAGAAGGGGATTTTGATTAAATGCGATAGATTTAAATAGAACTAAAATGTAAAATTCAGAAATGTAAAGCATAAAAGTAAAGAACGACTTTGCTTGTTTGTTGTTTCCTACAGATGGCGAAAGAAGGCGCGGGGAGATTCAGTTCATGGTGATAGTGACTATGCCAGGTGGACGAGTGGTAAATGTAACAATTATAATCTTATAGATATATGTGTAGGCGAGAAACCCATAATTAGCCGGAACTCCTCTTGGTAGATTTCATCCCAACTTCAATAATCCTACTAGCCTGCTACCAAAACCATGGTCAGACACTAGACGATTAAGATCCTTTAGGTCGCTTAGCGATTAAGCTCCTTGGATCGGACTAATGCAATAAGCACAGTGGTTACTTGTTATCCTCGAGTCAACTAGCTTTCCATTGATATCTCGTGTCACCTGGGGGTCGCCGGTCCACTAGCGAACAAGATCTTATCTATGTAGTACAAAGTATCATGTTGTCTGGGCCCTTAATTGGACAACAAGCATTAGGCATCCCACATATAGTCAAGCACACATAATATAGTAATTAGAATCAATCATAAACTAATGGAAAATATATGAAGGCACATCACATCTCACCAATCCCCTACATATCCCACGCCCAAGGGGATTATTCACACATGAGAGAAGAATGGATCATCAATATAATCAAATAAAGGGAATTCATCTTTATATTACCATGGAGATCTACAATAAGAATAGAAAAATATCCAACACAATTCAAGATGGGAAGAAATAATCTCAAACCCTAGTCTTGCAAGGTGGAGATCTCTATCTCTCTCTCAAGTACAAGTACTAGCTATGGGGGTGTATTGGCTAGGAGGTCGAAGCCCGTCGAGCGAAATGAAGAATGCATTCTCCTTCTTCTCTAGATCTCTTCTTTCTCCCTTCTAGATGGTATGGCGGCTTTTGTGTTGTGTTTTCGCCCTCCTTCCCTTCATGGAAGTTGTCCCTTTTGACAAGACAGAGGCGGCCGCAACTATACGGTGGGAACTATACGGCCAAAAAAATATTCCCGCCGTATAGTTGCTCGTTAAAGATTCTGTGAGCTCCCCTCGCGTGCTTCCAAAGTGAGACTTGCTTGTTTTCTCCAGAATATTGTATTTCTCTAGTTAAATCCTTCTGTTGACGTTCAGAACCTAAAATACACATTAAAAACCAAGTTTTCTTCGTTACCGAAGTATTAGCATTAGGTAAAGCCAGAAAACGATCAAATCCGGGAGAAAACCATCAATAAAAGCCCTAAAAAATGTGTCGAATCTCACAGCTATCAACTCCCCAAGCTTAGATGTTGCTCGCCCTCGAGTGACAAGGAAATAAGGAAGAATAGTGGAGATTCAAAACTGAAAATAAAGGAACTCACAAGTTTGAATTGGTGTCAAATTCTTTTCTTCACAATCCCTGCAATCTTAAATATGATCATACAAGTATTCACAAGATTGCACTGAGTCCACTTCCTAACCACGTATATCTTGTTAGCAAATAAATAATATGCCCAAGCAGATGTCGAAAGTTTAGCTAGGAAAGTGATACAAATTCTTTTGGTGCCTCTCTTTGTTGAGAGATGAAAACTTTTTGTTCATGTTCATTTAACCGATTAAGAGTACTCAAGTTGGCATCAAAACATTTAATTTAAGAACACCTCATCTACTCCCATGTCAAAATTCAAGACTCTCAAAGCACCTTTTTCTTTCTTTTGTCTTTCAAAAACTTCAGCTCTTTTATAGAGAAATCATGCCACTATTTTTAATATGTTAATTGGGGTTGTGTTGTGCACTCGTGAGCATGCCAATAGATGATGTTGAGAAATAATGGGCCAGAGGAGTACTACAACTTCACTTGGAACGTGAAACCATGAGGATACTAAAAAAATTACACGTCATAGCATTGCTGCTACAGACGTTTACATAACTCAATAGCCGAAATCAAGTGGTTTCCCACATTTAGATTGTTCGTTGGCTAGCGGAGTTAATAGTTCCCCATGGAGCACGACAGAGTTGTAATGACACACGTAATGCAATATCTTACGGTAATTATTAGAAAAAGTAGTGGCATAATTTCTACTACTTCGAAGCATCCATTTAATGAAACAATTTCAATCAAGGGTACTATCGAGTCTATTTATATTAAGCTCAAATGGGATGGAGTAGTTTGAAAATCAAAATCTTTGAGCTAAGCATGGACTCAAGTCATTTTTCAGATGCTTTTTCTTGTTGTAAAAATGTAGGAAGTATTTTTAACCAAGTTCATTGCTCATTGTTTCAAAGATAAAAAGGAGACACTAGCTGACATGGGTATACCCTACAGGTACTCGAGTTTGGTATATACGGTCCAGATACGGCAGAAGCCCACGGTGTTGCCAAGGCCTAGTGGAGAATTCGAGTGGCCCACGGACTCTCGATTGCTTGCGAGACAAGAAGAAGCTTAAGATAGACAGTTCAAAGGGAAACCCCTAATCTGTAACCGACTCGACCTACCACCCGAGACCTAGCCTATCTATATAAAGGCTAGGAGAGGCGTCGAGGAGGACACACGCAACCCTAGTCTCCACAACTCTCGCCAGATTGCATCTGCGCACCCCTATAATCTTCGATTATTTCGTTAATTCGAAGAGCAGACAAGTAGGAGTAGGGACCTCTACGAGGCCTGAACCTGGGTAAAACTTGCGTCCCTGTGTGCTTGTTTACTAGCTGACTGATGCCTCTAGCGCTCCCTCCTTCTGCAAAACCCAAGTCCATAACAATGGGCATTGACAAGCTAAACCCTCGTCAATTGGCGCCGTCTATGGGAATTGGGAGTGCTAATGTCGCGGCTTCTTCGTCCCCATCAACCTTGATCTACAACTCCGCAACAGCAGAGATTCGCCAGCTCTTCGGTGCGTTCGACTTCACTGTCCACACGTCGGCCACTCGCCCGACTTTCGAGTCCGTAGGCGATGGAATCAGTCTGTCGATTGGGAGCTTCTGCTTCCAGGTTGGTCAGATAGGCACGCTTCGCATGCCTGACCAGCCGATGGCACCCGTGATTGCTCCAGCATCGTGGTTTCCGCCACCAATCGGCACCCTCAACGAGCTTAACGCCTCAGCAACAGCTGAGAGCACAGACATCTACAGCAGTCGCAGATCCGATCTGGGTGACCTGGCCACCAAAGATGGAGCCTACGGCTCTGGATCTGAAAGTTGCGGGAGCAACAGCTTCCCCAGCCACTTCATGTGCACAATCATCAACGCAAGCGACACTACTGCCAATCGCGAAAATGTTGGCACCGGATCTGGCACCGGACCGCCCAACGGCAGCATGCCCAACGACACTGGACCACCCAACGGCAGTATGCCCAACGGCGGCCCACCAACGGTGGCAACGACGCGGCCGTCAACAATGGAGCGGCAGGAGAGCCGCCGACCATAGTGAATGAACACACTAGAGAGCGCGTGGTGATCAAGCTCAACGACAACGAGTGGGCCAGCTGTCGAGAAGCTCTGCGAGGCAATCCTCTGCCCCTCAATTCCCTGCAAGACATGCTGATGGGCTACCATTGGCTACTGAAGGAAGAATACAGACGTCGACTACATGCAATCGCGCAACTCGAAGCGCGTAAAAAGGCGGTGGACGAATCAAGCCTTTGGCGAGCCAGGCTCTCCTCCCACGGAGGATCCTCCTCCAAAGGCAACGAGTACTTGGCCAACAAGAGAAGATCTTGGCTGGCCCACCTTACTAAGGAGGAGCGCGTGGAAGCCGCGAAAGTCCTCGACTTCGGCTCCATGACGGTGGATACACGGGGCAACGTGCTCCCTAAGATGCCGCAAGCCGCGGTAATGGCGGCCACCATGTATCTCCTCAATAACCAGCCGCCAGCTGGAGATCCACGAGCTGCCATGCACCGATCTATGATCGTGGGCCTGGGGCTTGTCGAGGCAGCCCTCGACAAAGAGCCTGCGCCGGAGCCAAAGAAAAGCAAGGCTCTAGCAAAACGTTACTCCTCGCCTTCTTCCAGCGATGATAGCCATGATCTGTCTCGGCGTCGCCGCTCACGGCGGCACGATCATGACTATGATGCGCGCGATGACCTCACATAGCGCAAAATCGACAAATCAAGGGCAAGACGCGCTCATTCTACTAACTCAGAAGAAGACGAGATTGAGCTCTGCGGCGCCAGATGCTTCAGTAGGGCCATCAAGTAGAAGCGAATGCCTAAAGGATTCAAGCTACCGTCAGATAACCCAAAATTTGACGGTCTACAGGACACGCAAATCTGGTTGGAGGACCACATCTCCTCCGTCAGACTACATGGAGGGAGTCGAAGCACAACCATGTAGTGCCTGCAGCTACAGCTGTAGGGCGCTGCTCGTGCATGGCTCAACAACCTCCCGCGCGGATCCATTTGCAGCTGGGAAGAGCTGGTCTACATCTTTGTGCGCAATTTCAAGGGCACTTACAAAAGGCCCGCATCAATCGAAGAGCTGAGAAGCTGCCAGCAAAGATCGGCGAATCACTATGCTCATACATCCAGAGATGGTCCATCATCAAGAACTCCACAGAAAACATCTCGAAGGACCGTGCAATCGACGCGTTCAATGGCGGAGTTCGCCGTATAGAGCTCAGGGAGGAGCTGGCCGCTCGAAACCCAAAACGATCGACCACCTGATGGAAATCGCGAATCGGTGGGCTGATGGAGAAGACTCGATGAAGAACCGCACCTACTCCGATGACGATGACGACCTTGGGCACAGACGCGATCACCGAAGCAAACATCGAATGCGCGTCTACGATGACCGTGACGAGGTCAACATGGTCGCAGCCGGCTATGTCAACAAACGCGACGACAACTGCAACAGCGGATACCGCGATAGTAGAAAAAGCATGCAGGTGTGGCAACGCCGCACTCGCGAAGAGGCACCCGCAACATCTATCGAGGACAAACTGTCCGGGCCATGCAATGTGCACTTCTACATCGACAAGCACGATGGCAAGAAGAAATCCAGCCACCTTCTCAAGGACTTCCGCGAGTTCCTCAAACTCCACGAAGGCCTGGCCCGGATGAATCGCGACGTAGTCAACAGGGGCTATGGAGCCGCCCCAGGCGCTGTGCACATGGAGCTCCTCCAACACCTCCCGGACCACCACCACCCGCGGCCGCGCCAGTCCAGCATCACGGAGGCGAACCATACCCACAAGCCGTGGGCAACATGGGGATGATCCAAAAAGGGCGTCCCTCAAATCGAGTGTAGAAGGCCATCACTCACCAATTCAACTTGGCGATAAACTCTCCACCTTCCACCACCGAGTACCTCAGTGGAAGCGACTCTTGCATCACCTTCGACAGGCATGACCACCCGTGCCAAGTTCCTCGTCTAGGCCACTGTCCCCTCGTACTCGAGGCGCAGATTGGGGGTTTTGACATGAGTCGCGTCTTCATGGACGGCGGCAGTGACATTAACCTCATGTTCACGAGTACCTTGCGGGCGATGAGGATCCCTCTGACGTGTCTAGAAGTTTCAGACACGACATTCCACGACATCGTCCTAGGGAAAGGCATCTATCCCCTGGGAAAAATCAACCTTGACGTCATCTTCGGCACGCCGCAAAACATTCGGCGAGAGCGCGTCGACTTTGAGGTCATCGACTGGCCTTCACAATATCGCTGCATCCTCGGACATGTCGCATTCGTGAGGTTCATGGCAGTGCCACACTACACCTACCTGCAGATGAAGATGCCGGGCCCAAACGGTGTAATCACAATCAACGACATCTTTGAGAGGTCCGACAGCTGCGACAGGGAATTCAACAGCACCTCCCAGTCCTTCGGCATGCAGGAGGAACTCGCAAGATTGAAGGAGTCGACAGACAGTAGTCTGCCTCCCCTGAGCAGGCCAAGTTCACCCGACCTGTCCTTCGACTCGTCGATGCACACGAAGAAAGTCCAGGTCCACCCAACGGACCCGACCAAGACGGCCCTCATCGCCAACAACCTGAGTTCCTCATAGGAACTCACGCTCATCGAATTACTCCGTGAGCACTGGGAGATCTTCGCCTGGTGTCCAGCAGACATGCCAGGAGTTCTCAAGGAATTCACAGAGCACTCACTCAATGTAAATCCAGACGCAAGGCAAGTCAAGCAGACAATTCGGCGACTGTCTGAACCAAGCGCAAAGGTAGTCGGAATGGATAACAACCGACTCCTCGACGCCAAATTCATACGCGGGATCAAGGAAAGCACTTGGCTCGCCAACAGGGTGCTTGTGCCTAAAAAAGACACAGATATCCTGCGAATGTGTGTGGACTTTACCTCCTTGAATAAGCACTGCCCAAAGGATCACTTCCTGTTACCGCAAATCGACCAGATCATCGACTCCACTGTGGGATGTGAGCGTCTCTGCTTCCTCGATGCCTACTCAGGCTACAACCAGATTCGAATGAAGGAGGAAGAGCAAGAGAAAATAGCATTTACAATGCCCTTTGGTGTGTTCTGCTACAACACGATGCCTTTCGGGCTAAAAAATGCAGGAGCCACCTATCAGCGGTGCATGCAGGCCTGCCTCAAGAATCAACTTGGTCGCAACATCGAAGTGTATGTTGATGACATTGTCATCAAAACAAAAGAGGAAGCCTCGCTAATCGACGATCTACGCGAGACCATCGCCAACCTCGACCGCTACCGGATCAAGCTCAATATGGACAAATGCGCCTTCGGCGTACCATCTAGGCAATTACTCGGGTATCTCATCTCCACGAGAGGGATCGAAGCAAACCCGAAGAAAATAAAAGCCATACTGGCCATGGAGAAGCCAAAAAACGTAAGAGGCGTCCAGCAGCTGGCCGGACGAATCACGGTGCTTAGTCGATTCATCAGTCGAATGGGCGAAAAGGCACTGCCCTTCTACCAACTTCTCCGCAAAACTTACAAGTTCGAGTGTACAGACGAGGCGCAAGAAGCATTCGAAGACCTCAGACGTCTACTATCCACCTCACCAGTATTGGTGACTCCACGTGAAAAGGAGCCGATGTTGCTCTACATCTCCGCCACCAACCAGGTGGTCAGCATGGTGCTTGTGGTGGAACGAGCCGAAGAAAACAAGGTCCATGGGGTCTAGCGCCCAGTCTACTACCATAGCGAGGTGCTCACGCCAACAAAACAGCGATTCCTGCACTACCAGAAGCTGGCGTACGACATCTTCATGACAGCCAGGCGACTGCGCCACTACTTCCAGGAGCACTCGATCGTGGTGGTCAACGACGCCCTGCTCGAGCACATCCTGAATAACCCTGATGTCACCGGGAGAGTCGCACTTTGGGGAATTGATGTCTATGCACTTCTATTCTTGTAGACAGTTGTTGGGCCTCCAAGTGCAGAGGTTTGTAGAACAGCAACAAGTTTTCCCTTAAGTGGATCACCCAAGGTTTATCGAACTCAGGGAGGAAGTGGTCAAAGGTATCCCCTCTCAAGCAACCCTACAATCAAGATACAAGAAGTCTCTTGTGTCCCCAACACACCCAATACACTTGTCAGGTGTATAGGTGCACTAGTTCAGCGAAGAGATAGTGAAATACAAGTGGTATAGATAATTATAAGTGGTAACGGTGATAGAAGATAACTTGATGGCGTGGAAGAGACTAAAAGCAAACTGAAATAAATATGGAAGCAAGCAAGCATGTAATAGATCTAATTGCAAACGGTGTTTCAATGTTTAGAAACAAGGCTTAGGGATCATACTTTCACTAGTGAACACTCTCATATAAATATATTCTCTTTATCATACTACTCTTAACTACTCTCCGGTTGGACACTCTGATCGATGGTAGGGCTATAGCAGCACACCTCAAAGTAAGTCTTTCCCATCTAGAAAACCCCACACTGTCACCTTGAGTACTAGATGAGTCCAACAAACACCACAATTTCATAAAGACATCCAACTCCAAATATAACTCATAACAAGTATTTGTAATCTCTATCCTAAGTGCCACCATGGTGAGCATGCTGTCACTTTTACACACATGGGGAGAGCAAAGATCTATTAAAGGACTTGAGTAGCAAGGTAGATCTACTTGATTACAAAGCTCATGATCTCAATAAGATCATGCATAGAGAGATAAATGAACACATAGCTACCGGTAGAACCCTTAGCCTCGAGAGAGAACTACTCCCTCCTCATCATGGGAATCATCAATGGTGATGGAGATGGTGGTGGAGATCGATGGAGATGGCTTCGGGGCACTTCCCCATCCCGGCAGGGTGCCAGAACAGAGACTTTCTGTCCCCCGAATCTCCCCTTCGGTGGCGGTGGCGTTGCGGAACTTTTCGTGGCTGGAGGCTTGATTATTTAGGGTTTATGCCTTGGGAGGCTTCTTATAGGCCAGAGGGCAAGGTCGGTGGGCAGCCAGAGGGCCTATACCATGCCTTATGGCCCTGCGAGTCTTCTGGGAAAATATCAACTTTGGCTTTTGTCCTGTCCAATTCCGAGAATATTGATTTTCTGACTTTCTTGGAACCAAAAACAGCAGAAAACAGGCAACTAGCACTGTGGCTCTTGTTAATAGGTTACTCCAAGAAAGTGTATAGAAATACTCCAAAGTGTGGGAAAAACATAAGAAAGTAGATAAAAACCAGGAATGGAACATCAAAAATTATAGATATGTTTACAACGTATCAACATCCCCAAGCTTAACTCCTGCTCGTCCTCGAGTAGGTAAGTGATAAAAAGAAAGAATAATTTTTGAGGTGACATGCACCATCATAAACTTGATCAAAGTATTTGTAAAACATTCAAAGCTGGGATCATAGTACTTCAATCATAACATGAAAGACAAAGTTCTAGCAATAAGACAAAGAAACTATGTTGCAACATGAAAAGGCACAAACAAAAGATTCATGAATAACAATGCTTTGCAAGACGTTTGTTTGTTTCACATAAAGAAAACTTAGCATAATGGCATTCAGCTTGTCCCTCATAGAGTAGCAAATATAAATACATAGGACACCTTCAAAGTTCATAAGAGTGACTAGATACAAATAGTTTAAAACAACCAATATCAAGTTATGCATCAATCAACTAGTCTTGGGACAATGCATATAGAACTAAGAATGGCCACTATGCTCTCAAAGAAGGTGCATAAAGTTAGAAGGTGGAGACTCAATATAATGGTGGAAGAATGGCCTTCATAGAAGGAAGTAGGGATTCAAGTCTCATAAAGAGCTTCCAAAAATTATGGTACTTATAGCTTTCAGCTCTCATTGCCCCTATCATAAGCATCTTGAAGTGATTAAGGTTAAAGTGAACAAACTATGGGGTACATGCTTGACGAAGTATAAGTTAGAAATCTCATGTCCCTTGTATATGAGGGCCACTCCTCATGCTACTAAAGTTTAGTCACTAGTAAGTTCTTCTCATCATAAGTACATGTGTATCATTGAGAACCGCCAACGGGGTACCCCTTGCCCGATGATACGGAAGAATCCCCATATCAAAATGACAAGGCAAGCAGACAACGAGCATCTCAGCAATCTTCTTATTTACCATGGGAATATGGTGCTTTTTTCTCTCTTTCCTCTTTTCATAATATCTCTTTTTTTATTTTCTCTTTTTTCTCAATATAGGACTCTTTTTTTATCAGAAGAATGCTTCATAGACAACTCATTATGGTTACGATGCAGGTTTCCACCTTCTCAGCATGGATTAGACCAGCGGCCCAGGCGTTTCTCTAACACATATACATAACTCCATGGACTTACAAGCTGCCCTTTCATTTCACACCGACGACATCCATATACAAAAGAGCATGATATCAACTAGGTACAAGTACCAAGTGCAATGTTGAAGGCGTTCCCCATGAAAGCATGGTTCTGCTAATTCCCAACAAATAAGTGCAAGCATATACAACATAGACGACACAATGGTTCAAGTTTATTAAGGGCAAGAAAAGTAAACTGTGCCATCAAGTTTGTGAGAGCTTTAATCACTAGTTTTCTCATAACAAGTTTAATTTGGAAGGTAAACAAAAGCATGAATATACTTGGAATAGCATATGCTAGTAGGTAGGTATGGTGGACTCTTTGGAATAACTTGGTTTAGGGAGTTGGATGCATGAATGGAACTCATACTTGGTTGTGGAGGCTAGCAAAAGACTGGGAGCGACAAACTAAGAGAGCAATAATGGCCATAATCATGCAGAGCGACAAAACATCATTGATCAAAGCATAAAGTGATACTACAAGTTGAAAAATAAAGGATCATAAAGGCTATGGTGACTTGAGATAGTCATAACATGGTGTGAGCATGCGCCAAGTCAACCCAAATAAAGCATCAAAGGAGAATACCACTATACTATGCTTTAATATGCTAAAACAATGCATGATTCATCCAAGGCACATTAAGCAATCTCAATTGTTTATAACAAGTCATTCTACAACAAATAATACTAAGCATGAAGCCAAAACAATATCAAGTATGGCATGACAGAGCATAGGCCACAGTCAAAAACAAGCTCTTTTTACCACATAAGCATGAACTTTCCTACTCTTTTCCAAACCAAACCAAACTATTTGCAAATCAATGTATGAAAGAGGGGGTCCAACCAATTTATTCAGAAAACTAAGCAAACCAAAGCAAACGAAAAAACAAAACAAAAACGAAAAAGGAGACGCTCAAGAACAACACAACTGTGCATGAAACAATAAAAATGAAGCGTTTGGAAGAAACCTGGGATTTTTATTGATGAAGAAGGGGATGCGTTGGGCATCCCTAAGATTTGACGCTTGTACTTCTTGGATATTTCTTTGGGTGACACGGGTGGCATCCCCAAGCTTGAGCTTTAGTCCATCCTTCATCTCATTACTCATTCCTTCAATACACCTGAAATTTTTCCTTCATACAAAACTTCACACAATCTTTATTAGCAACATTAGTGCACTCAAGATAAAAAGTCTTTAGGTTCAGTTCTAACACAAATAAACTTCCATTAAAACACTAGCTACTGTAGCACTTTCCTCAAAAAGCTCAATGCCCCAAAAGAACTCAAAAAGGAACCAACAAGAAGCAAATGCAGAAAATGGCAGAAATCTGTCAAAACAGACCAGCAGGTAAAGACGGATTTTTTCGAAGACCTTCTGTTGCTCAAATCGAAAAGTTTTGAACTAACGAAAGTTATATAACAACCTGGGGCAGAAGCACAAAAATTCATGGCTCAAAAGGACGTACAGAGATTTTACACGAATGTTTACGGTGAAGCACAGAAATCTGTTTCAGGATAGCAACTTTCCCAATCATTACTTCTCTCTCATTTGAGGTTACTCTTGGCACAAAAAGCAAATAAAAAGGATAAGGAGCAGTAATAACTTCCAAGGCTCATCTAAAACTTTTGGGTTATCTCCCAATAAGTACTTTTCTTTAACGCCTTTAAGTTAGGCATAAGAAGCAAGAAAAAGAATCAAGTGTTCTCAAATGAAGAAGCATTAAGAGCAAATTTTGTTTTCATAGGAGAGGCAAAAGAAATCTTCTCTCTCTTCTTAGGGAAGTGTTCTATACATTTCTTGAGTGGGAGTTGATATTTAATGGTGCCTTCTTTCATATAAATAATGGCACCAATAGTTCTAAGAAAAGGTCTTCCCAAAGTAATAGGACAAGAAGCATTGCATTTAACATCCAAAACATAGAAATCAACGGGGACATAGGCATTGTTAACCATAATAAGAACATCATTAATACTCCCCATGAGTTTTTTTTAGCATTATCATCAAGTGGGACATTCAAATAACAATGTTCAAGTGGTGGCAAATCAAGCATATCATAAATCCTTCTAGGCATAATAGAAACACTACTATCAAGATCACATAAAGCTTTGAAATCAAAGTCATTCACTTTCATATTAATGATGGGTTCCCAACCATCTTCTTGTTTTATAGGAATAGAAGCTTTATGTTTCATATTTTCTTCTTTAATCTTTATAAGAGCATTAGTAATGTGCTTTGTAAAGGCCATGTTCATAGCATTAGCATTAGGACTCTTAGCAAGCTTTTGTAGGAACTTAATAACTTTAGAGATATTGCAACCATCAAGATCAAAATCATAGTTATCATCTAAGGTAGTAGAGCTATTACTAGCCTCTACACTAGTGGTAGTGATAGTAGAAACACTAATGTTTCTAGCAATTTCATCTTCTCTTTCCCAATTAGCATGTAATTCAGCTAATAGTCTAACATTTTCATCAATTATCACTTGTATGGCATTAGTGGCTGCAAAGGGATTATCATTAGTTTCAGGTTTAGCAGCCATTTTATTAATCAATTAAGATTGAGCTTCTGACAAAGATGATATATTCCTTTCAGCATTAGAAAGTTTTCAATTGTAAACTAGGAATTTCCCTATTTAGACTCTCAAGTTGATGGCTAATGTTCTTCAAAATGATAGATTGTTCCTCCATAGTTTTAGTAAATAGTTGATTTTGTTCATATTGCATTTGCTTGAAGTTCTTAGTGGCTCTTTCAACTTCTAAAATTCTTCCTTCACTAGGTAATCCAGATTTGCCATTATAACCATAAGTATTATTAGGAGGGTAAGGCTTATAATTGTTATTACCATAAGCATTGTTACCAAAATTATTATTTCTTATAAAGTTCACATCAACTTGCTCTTCTTGAGCAACCAAAGAAGCTAAAGGAACATTATTTGGATCAATATGGGCTTTCCCATTAACAAGCATAGACATAATAATATCAATGTTATCACTCAAGGAGGAGGTTTCCTCAACAGAATTTACCTTCTTACCTTGTGGAGCTCTCTCAGTATGCCATTCAGAATAGTTAACCATCATATTATCCAGAAGCTCTGTTGTAGCACCCAAAGTAATGGTCATAAAGGTACCTCCAGCAGCGCAATCCAATAGGTTCCTTGAAGAATAGTTCAATCCTGCATAAAAAGTTTAGATGATCATCCAATTAGTCAGTCCATGCGTGGGTCAATTCTTTACCAAAGATTTCATTCTTTCCCAAGCTAGAGCAGCATGTTCATTATCAGATTGTTTAAACTTCATTATTTCACTTCTCATAGATATAATCTTAGCAGGAGGATAGTTTTTCCAATAAAAGCATCTTTGCACTTAGTCCAAGAATCAATACTATTCCTAGTTAAGGAATTCAACCATTCTTTAGATTTTCCTCTCAAAGAGAAAGAAAACAATTTCAGCTTAATAATATCTCCATCTATATCCCTATGCTTTGGCATCTCACAAAGTTTAACAAAGTTATTTAGATGGGCAACAACATCTTCATTACCAATACCAGAAAATTGTTCTCTCATAACAAGATTAAGTAAAGCATGTTTAATCTCAAAGAAAGTAGCTTCAGGAACAGGTGGAGCAAAAGGTGTGCTCATAAAATCATCGTTGTTGGTGCTAGTGAAGTCACACAACTTAGTGTTTTCCAGAGTAGTCATTTTTTTGTGTTTTCAATAAAGAAGGCAAACTTGTAAAACTATTTTTTGTGTGTTTTTGATAAAGAAACAAGCAAACAAGACAAAAGTAAACTAAGCAAAACAAAAATAACAAAGTAAAGAGATTGGTTATGAGGGACTCCCCTTGTGAAGATGTCCTT
Source organism: Avena eriantha (assembly GCA_910589775.1). Lineage (NCBI taxonomy): Eukaryota > Viridiplantae > Streptophyta > Magnoliopsida > Poales > Poaceae > Avena > Avena eriantha. Next base: position 118,322,148 of record OU342745.1, read on the forward strand.
GACTCCCCGGCAACAGCGCCAGAAAAGTACTTGCTGGCGCGTGGTTGACGTGGGAGCTTCTTCTTCTTGTTTAGTCCCCGGCAATGGCGCCAGAAAAGTAGCTTGATGGCCCAAAATATATCGAGCTCGTTGGGGAACCCCAAGAGGAAGGTATGATGAGCACAACAGCAAGTTTTCCCTCAGTACGAAACCAAGGTTTAATCAAACTAGTAGGAGCAAGAAAACACCCCAAAGGTGTTGCTAGCTGAGCCTTGGCTGGGCGCACTACCGGTGCTAGTAGCAACATGGAGACCTGCACAACACAACCATAGAACTTTGCCCCCAACTTACGATGAGGTTGTTAATCTCATCGGTTTTGCTGAAAACAAAGGATTAAATGTATCGAATGGAAGGAAGTAATAGTTTGCAGAAAGTAAACACAAAGCAGTAAACAATTTGTAAATTGAATGTAAAAGAAAGGACCGGGGTCCATAGTTCACTAGAGGTGGCTCTCCTTAAGATAGATAACATGCTGGCTGAACAGCGGGGCAATTGACAAACATCGAGAAAGCATACAATCATATGCTAATCATCTTGACTCCTTTGAGACTTGATTGGGCATTACAACATTATACATAGACCAACATCCAACTACATCTATGACTAATAATCCACCTTCAGGTTATCATCCGAACCCCTCCAGTATTAAGTTGCAAGCAACAAATTATTGCTTTATGAATTGCGTGTAAAGTAAACAATACGATTGTTCTATGAACAAAGGATTGTTGTTTTCTCCCTAGTAGCAACATCACATCTAGTACCTTAGAGATTTCTGTCACTTCCCCAGATTACTAGAGGCATGAACCCACTATCAAGCATAAATACTAACTCTTGGAGTTGCTAGCATCTACTTGGCCAAGATATCTACTAACAACGGAAAGCATGCAAGATCACAAATAACAAAGACATGATAGAATCAATAATTAATCTGAAATAGCATCTCAATATCCATCGGATCCCCGCAAACACAACATGCAGAATTACAAATAGATGATCTTGATCATGAACGGAGCTCACAAGATCTAGACATGAAAGCACAAAGGAGGAGAACCAGCCATCTAGCTACCACATGGACCTGTAGTCCAGAGATGAACTACTCACGCATTACACCGGAGGCTTGCATGATGATGAAGAAGGCCTCCAGGGTGAATTCGCCTCTCCGGCATGGTGCTAGGAAGAGCTTCAGATCCCTCCCGATCTAGGGATGGAGATGACGGCGGCTACAAACTCTTTCGTGGATTTTTGATCGGGTACTTAGGGTTTTGGTATCGGAGGCAATATATAGGCGGAAGGAGAGGCCAAGGGGGTGCCTAGGGTGGCCAGACCACCCCCTAGTGTGGCCAGGCCTGGCCGCGCGGCCAGGTGGTGTGGCCAGGCCCCATCCCCTCTCCATCTCGTATTCTGGCTCCAATTGTTCCCCGGTAAAATAGTGACTTTGGCTTTTGTCCCGTCCAATTCCGAGAATATTCATTTTCTGACTTTCTGAAACCAAAAACAGCAGAAAACATGCAGCTGGCACTATGGCTCTTGTTAATAGGTTAGTCCAAGAAATCATATGAAAAGTACTCCAAAGTGTGGATAAAACACAAGAAAGTAGATAAAACCAAGCATGGAACACCAAAAATTATAGATACATTTGCAATGTATCACACACCAAGCGCCGTTGGTGACGCGGGTTCCCGCGCCCTTCTTCTTCCCAGCACCGGCGGCGCTGGTGCCCACAGTGGCGGGATCGCCCTTCTTCTTGGTGGCGGCAATGGCAGCGGCAGACCCAACACCGGTGCCTCCCTTCTTGTTGCCCATCTTCCGATGGCGGTGAGAACGGAGGAAGTAGCTGGGGAAGATACGGAGCTCCAGCGCCGCGACAAGAAAGTGCGCAAGGAAGCAGAGAAGCAGCAACAATGGCAATGGAGGCAAGAACAACGAAGATAGATGGGAAAATTACTACAGCTGTGCCGCTACTTAACCTCCTCGCAGAAACCATCCAATGGCCAACAGAAACCCTACTACACGCATGGCGCACATCGCCATCGACACGTGGCGAAGCTGAAGCACAAACCATCCCCCCACTATTCACATTACGCGCGGAAATCGAGGAGACACAGTTAAAACAGAAGATTACGCATGCCTGGTCAAATCGAAGTCAGAAAGTGGGACCCACCGCTCGTCATGTCCTGCTAAAGCCGCTCACGCGGGCAACCAAGGTCATCACATCATCAACACTAACGTCATTGATTTCAGCAGCAGAAGATTTCGACTACTTTACTCCTTGCTCGAGTCTTCGACTCAACCAAGCACTCGGGGGCTACTCCCATAGGGAGCGCTGGTCGCGCACCCTATGATTTATCTTTATGCAGGTATATGAACATTCAAGACATACCCACCACTCGAATCTATGATTCGGTTGTGAATTATGGGTTACTCCCATAGGGAGCGCAGGAAGCAAATTCGTCTGAAAACAAGCAACAAAAGACGACAGCAGTCGCAAAAGGTCTTTAGTCCCTACTTGAGTCTTCGACTCAACCAGGCACTCGGGGGCTACTCCCATAGGGAGCGCTGGTCGCGCACCCTATGATTATTTGTACATCATACTGTGTGTTGATAACATCCACACTCGAATGATATGGCATCTCCGCCTCATATTTCCCTACAAAGAGACTACGTCTCCTGGGCCACCCGAATCATCTCCGCGATGACAAAAATTTAGATGCCGCGCTTACAGCGTGAAGATAAGACCTGAATAAGGCTTGACAACACATCTGCTGCGCACTACCAGAAACATATCCGTGCCTGCAGGTGCGATGAACATGCCTTGATGGACGCGTCGAGTGCTCACACTTATACACTAGAATTCGACTCATGTAAGACCTCCGCGGACTGAGTCGAATTACACCAGCACTTTTCCAAATTCGAGTCCGGGGACCCGAGTTTGAGTAGATTGCGTTGTTTTTCCCTAAGGAAGTTAACTGATACTAATACATCAGATAAATTAGGAACGGATATCAACAATCCCTATGACCTAAACAAAACACTCGGAAAATGCTCAGTCATGCACTCGAAAGACTTCATAAAGTCCCCAGTCGAATCTGCGATTCCACTGGACACTTGGGGGCTACTGACATGGGTATACCCTACAGCTACTCGAGTTTGGTATATACGGTCCAGATACGGCAGAAGCCCACGACGTTGCCAAGGCCCAGTGGAGAATTCGAGTGGCCCACGGACTCTCGATTACTTGCGAGACAAGAAGAAGCTTAAGATAGAAAGTTCAAAGGGAAAACCCTAATCTGTAACCGACTCGACCTGCCACCCGAGACCTAGACTATCTATATAAAGGCTAGCAGGGGGCAGCGAGGAGGACACACGCAAACCTAGTCTCCACAACTCTCGCCAGATTACATCTGCGCGCCCCTGTAATCTTCGATTCCTTCATTAATTCGAAGAGCAGACAAGCAGGAGTAGGGACCTCTACGAGGCCTGAACCTGGGTAAAACTTGCGTCCCTGTGTGCTTGTTTGCTAGCCGACTGATGCCTCCGGCGCTTCCTCCTTCTCCAAAACCCAAGTCCATAACAATGGACATTGACGAGCTAAACCCTCGTCACTAGCAAAGGAATGAAATTTGTAGGATAACAAGCTAAGTAGGGAGTGACTCCAGTGCAAGCAAGTAAATAATTATAGGACCAATTTTAAGGTTGCAAAGAGTGTGATGAAAGGAATGTGATACCTCCTCTTGCTTGCTTTGTTCTCGTATTTGAGTCAAACCTCTCCTATATTCCATATTGCCAACTCACCTAAAATTAAGAAATCTCTTAGAGAAACAAAGAAACGAACTTGCAAATAAAGTTACAACTATTTTTTTTGTATTTTCGGTTTAGGAATGCAAAACTGAAAATAAACATGCAAATTTCAATAAAATAATTCAAAAGAAGAAATAAAAAAACATGAATGCAAAGTTTGGAGGTTTTTAAACCTCCCCAAGCTTAGGCGATTGCTAGGCTCAGTTGTTGCCGTCATTTGGCGGCTGGTGCGGATACTACTGGTAGAAGTCGGGGAACTGGGTCATTAAGTAACTGAAGTTTTGAGTCAAAGTGTTCACATCTTCATTCACTTCCTGAAGAGTGTGGTCGATCTCCCCAACGGGCCGGTTGAGTTGCTAGAATTCCTGATAGGGGACATAGCTGTACCCCTGTTGTGGCTGGTTGGGCCATGGTTCCCAGGCTCCTCCTGGCTGCTGCTGCTATCCTTCCCAAGCAGGGTTGTGTCCCTGCTCTTCCTCTTGCTCTTGCTGCTGCTCATCCTACTGTCCTCCTTCTTCACCTTCCTCTTCATCAAGCTGGAGCTCGACTAGGATCTCCATCACTTGGTCCTTGGTGAGGATCCAAGCGTCCTTCTCCACAATCGAGAAGGCCCGGGGGCATGGCAACTGAACCCGCTCTCCCTGTGCATCACCAAGATAATTGAATTGATATGCTCGGAGCCTCCGGTTAGCATGGTAAACACCAAGGAAGCCACAAGCAGTCAAATACTTGATGTCCATAAGTTTGGAGCCGTCAATAGGTTCCATAAAAGGTAGTACAATATTTAATGCATAGGCAAGGTGGGTTACCAATCCACCAATGCGAATATCACCTTTGGTCTTGTTGCTCTGGTGGCGAAAGTGCTGGATGAGTAGAGCTGCAAGACTAGGGCTTTGAGGTGTAGTAGGGAAGAGAGCCTTGGTGATCATTGCCATGTCCGCATTTGCCATGAGACCAGTGTCACCCCTTCCCTACAGTGTGTTGGTGAGGAACAAAGCATAGTAGCGAATGGTTGGGTTCTAAATGGTGGACATCTTCTTTTGGTAAATTTGACTGCCACTATTAACAGAAATAACCTCCCAAGTCTCTCCACTTGTTATGCTATAGAGGTTAGTAACATTGGGCTCCCCAGTATGAGGGAATCTGAAGGCATTGCAAAATTGTTCGAAAATTTATTTCATAGTGCTCCCGGTTCATGGTGAAGCTTATCGTGCACATGTTACCTTTCTTCCTGTGGTCGTCGTAGAAGGAGGCAAGGAACTCATGGGTGAGCTTGGCGTAGGTGTTGTGGCTTGTGAAGCCAAGTACCGCCAACCCCAACCTGTTGCACATGAGGTCGAAGTCCGCCTTCAACCCTGCCACGGTGAAAAAGTTGTGGTCGGACCAACGTGTGGGCGAAACCCTCCTCGATGAGACAACGTCCAACTTGGAGTTGCGTGGGGCTCGGGACCCCGAGCTTGAGCCCTCACCCCGTTGGCGCTTGCTCGAACGAAAGCGGTTACTGATTTTGTTCATCGTGATGCACTGAAAAATTTCACCATAAAACCTTAGGCATATAGTTTCTATATGATATATGAATGATTCTAGATGGAAAAATTCAATACTAACATGAGAAATTAATAGGAAAAACAAAATAAGCTTGAGTTCATCCACTAGATCAATGTGGGAGTTTTAACCATGGAAATCTGAAAATAAAGCATGGATAGGGAGAGAAACATACCGATTTGTTGATTCCCTCACTCAAACGAATGAAATCCACGAAGAATCAAGAGTTCTAGGTGGATTTTGAGAGGTTTGGAGAGAGAATATGAGAGAAATAATGAGGAGAGGAGGAAGACCTAGCCACCCCGGTGCGATTTTGTGGTCGCACCGAACTATATGACCGGAACTATACGGGCAGGTGATGTTGCTCCGCTCGTATAGTTGTGGCGGAGCTGCCAACTAGGGTTTCTTTATATAGAAAATAGCTATACGGGCACAACTATATGGCCGGATCACAATGATCCTGCCATATAGTTGGTCGTTAAAACCGTCTACCTCTCGAGATAAATTTCTAAAACTGGCATCGATATCCATACGACCAAATTTTTTATTCCCGCCGTATGGTTCGTCGTTAAACTCTCAGTAACTTTGGGATGAAATTCTACGAAGGCATGGATATCTATACAACTAGAACTATACAGCCGGAATTTTTATTCCCACCGTATAGTTAGTCGTTAAACTCTTAGTACCTTTCAGAAAATTTTGTATGAAGGCATCGATATCTATACGACCAGAGCTATATGGCTGGAATTTTTATTCCCGCCATTTAGTTGGTCGTTAAACTCTCTGCGCATTCGAGGAAAATTTGTTGATGGAAAAGATAACTATACGACAGGAACTATACGACCGATTTTTTTATTCCCGCCGTATAGTTGGTCATTAAACCATCAGTAGTCATCAAATATTTTTTTATTTCTTCGAGGATACCTTCTTATCCCATAACTTAGCGAAATACCAAGTTTTTAACAGAAAATTGATAGTAAAAACTATCGACCAACATTAGCATATTAAAAGAAATAATTTTAGCTTTTGTAAATAGAAAACTCAAACTTTTATTCTTATTATTATTCTCTACTCATTCAATCAATGTTTCTACTACTTTTTGACAACTGCATCTTCATGGGCGCGCTTCCACAAGAATGTCTATGAAAAAGTGGTGGGAATGCGATGAACTTCTTATTCTCTATTCTAAATTGACGAAAATGAGTTGACTCCCGTTAAGCATTTATTAAGAATGGTTGAATAACTCAACCTCTTCTCTCTTCTCGAATTCTTACCTTTGGTTGCCCCTTATCAATGGCACCTACCACATGAACTCGTTTTGCCGGTGGAACATATCTTTCTCCTTCTTCTAGCTTCTTTGGAAAATACCAGATGATTTCAGCATCATAAACATTGAAAATTATCTTCCCTTCTGCACAATCTACTGACGCACCTGTAGTACTGAGGAAGGGTCTTCCAAGTATTATATATAATCTTTCATTTTCTGGCATTTCAAGAATAATAAAATCAGTGGGAATAACATGCTCATCTATCCTAAGTAAGACATCCTCAATCATACCAACAGGTTGTTTAGTGGACTTGTCAACCATGTGTAAAGTGATAGTAGCAGGAGAATACTCCCCTAATCCTAACCTTTTATGGAGGGAGTATGACATTACACTAACTCCTGCTCCTAGATCACATAAGGCATTGTGAATAACTGTTTTACCTATTGAGCATGAAATAGTTGGTATTCCAGGATCTCCAGACCTAGACAACAGCTTTCTGTTAGTGTGATAGCCATTTACCACGGCAACAGTTTCAGTTATTTCTTTCTTTCTACTAAGAATACCACGAAGGAATTTACTATAAGTACGGACTTTGATTGCATCCGCAAATGGAATTTCTAGATGACGGTCACTAAGTTCCTTTGTTTAAGAATTATAAATTACCTGATCCGGTGCTTTCTTTTTTCGATCTGGATAAGGAAGTTTTTTCTCACCTGACTTACTCTTGTCTTTTACCTTTTGTGGGGGGTCAGGTTCTTTCGTTGCTTTCTTTTGTTGTTGCTTATTGCTTTTCTTCTTTGGTACTCCAACAACTTCATCTTCCTTGCTTACTTCTTTATCTTCTCTTGGATCAACCGTCTCTGCATCGGAGTCATAATGGTCATCTTGTGCATCATTTTAGTCCTCCTTGGTTTGATCTTGTGTTTCAGTCTCATCTTGAGGATCCACCAATGTATCATCTTCTTGGCTTACTTCGAGCAAGGCTTTTTCCTTTCACACTTTTTCACATTCGTATTCCGGTGGTCCTAAGGGTCCTGTAACAACTGCACCCCTTCTTGTGACAACATTAGTAGAAACAAAAATATCTTTATCATCACGAAGAAAAATTTGATAACGAGATGCTATTTTTTCACACTAGGTTTGAATCATACTAAGATACTTGTGAAATAGTTTTATTTCTTGGCCAATCTCATCATAATTTTCAGTGCGTTCCGCCAAAATCTTTCTATGTTTTTGGAAATGCTTATGCAAGTTATTATGTGATTTTACTTGTTGATGTTTTAATTCTTGAATTTTTTTCTAGTTTTCATTTTCTTCAGTTAAAACTTGTAACAAATCCTCTTTGTTTTCCTTAGCAAGTTCAGAAGGTATACCTTTTTATTTCATAGTTTTGTATACCTCAGGCATAAGATCAGGAGTTATCCAAAGTATCCCTTTTTCCGGCTTAGCGCCAAAATCAGGATATTATAAAGAATCATTCTTAGCCCTAGTAGACATTAATTCCAAACATTCTTTAATAGTTTTGCATAAAGTATTTATTGATCCTCCTGCTGAGAAGTCAAGCAACTCTCTACATTGAGTATTAAGACCGTGGTAAAATAAATGGCAAATAGTTGATTCAGAATAGCCATGATTAGGAATACTATTGATCATTCCAAAGAATCTTTCCCAGGCTTGTGGGTAGTTTTCTCCCACGTTCTGACTAAAGTTGCCTATATTCTTTCTTAGTTCAGTTACCTTTTTAAAAGGATTAAACTTGTTTATGAATTTAGTAATGCAGTTTTCCCAGCATTTAATGTAATGGCGAGGGAGAGAGTTTAACCAGTCTAGAGCTTTACCTTTAAGAGACCATCGAAATAATTTAAGCGTAGCGAAGTCTCTGGGCAAACCTTTTGGTTCGAGCGATGTTATCATATCATTGAATTCTCTAATATGTCTTCCTAGGTCTTCATCTTCCCTTCTATTGAAAGCTTTCTCCTGCAAAATTTTAATGATTCCACCATCAAATCGATATTTTCTAACTCCAGGATTAGGGAACTCTATTGGTTGTTTAAGAAATTCAGAACTTGGAACATTCTATTCCTTGAGAGTTTTCTCGGGTTTCATAGGAGTTATCCTATAATTAGACATGATTTCCACAATATCACTCAGGTGTTCAACTTCAACTTTCTTTGATCTTAAAAGTTTTTCAATAATTTCTTCGCGCCTTTGCGCAGGCACGTGCTCAATATAATCTGGCAAGTAGGTACTACCAGAGCGTGTAGACCCTTTGTCTCCTAAGGAGAACATTTTGTAGTAGCAACACCTGAAATGTCAAAAGACAAACACTTAGCGCTTAGCTCCCCGGCAACGGTGCCAGAAAACAGCGCTTAGCTCGCCGCCAATGGTAAGTGATGTCTACAAGAGCACATATCGTCTGTAGCTAGTTTCGAAGTTCAGATATCAATCCCACAGGGAGCCCAAAGGTAAGTGTTTATTGATGAAGTCTTTGTCACACCCGAAGTTGTCACAGGTCTTCGAGTGAATTGACTGCAAGTGTTGAAATAAGAATGGGATTTTGATTAAATGTGATAGATTTAAAGAGAACTAAAATGTAAACTTAGAAATGTAAAGCATAAAAGTAAAGAATGACTTTGCTTGTTTGTTGTTTCCTGCAGATGGCGAAAGAAAGTGCAAGGAGATTTAGTTCATCGTGATAGTGATTGTGCCAGGTGGACGAGTGGTAAATGTAACAATTGTAATCTTATAGATATATGTGTAGGTGAGCAACCCATAATTAGCCGGAACTCCTCTTGGTAGATTTCATCCCAACTTCAATAATCCTACTAGCCTGCTACCAAAACCATGGTCAGACACTAGACGATTAAGACCCTTCTGGTCGCTTAGCGATTAAGATCCTTGGATTGGACTAATGCAATAAGCATAGTGGTTACTCGTTATCCTCGAGTGAACTAGCTTTCCATTGATATCCCCGTGTCGCCTAGGGGTCGCCGGTCCAATAGCGAACAAGATCTTATCTATGTAGAACAAAGTATCATGTTGTTTGTGTTGGGTCCGCAGCATAGAAAACAAAAAAAATTCCTGCGATGAGAACTACACGCCAAGATCTATCTACTAGGTACAGAGGAATGGGTGGACATACATCCATCGAGAACTTACCCTCGAAGACAACGAGCTTTGTTAACGAGTAGGAACTTGTGGTTGATGTAGTCGTACACTTGCCGGTCTCAAGATCATGTGGAAGTCCGAGCGCCGCAAATCAGCAGCGCATCCGTCCTCGCACACACGTTCAAGCCACCGGACAACCTCCACCTCCCCGCTCTAGCGATCTAGCGGAAGCAGCAACCTCTTCCTGACGAAATGCCACCGGGAACATGTATCTCGCTAATCCGAGACCATGGGGGAATAATTCTAGAGGGGGAGAGAGATCCTTCACGAGGAGGTGTGAGGAAGAAGGAGGAAGAGGGTGGCCTTTTATAGGAGGAGGGGGGTACCCCCTCCATGGCCGGTGCCTCATGGAGGTGCCCCTTCACCTCCTCCATTCATGTGGTGGTAACCCCTCCACATTAAAATGCCTCTTCACATTCCCTTTTAAAGTTCCCACTTTAAATGCATTAAAATTCTCTAAGTTTAATGCTCTCTCATTTAATAAAACTCTTTTATTAAATTTATTCAGAATTTTGTTAATTACTTTAATTAACAAACATTCACATATAACCCCTTGAAATATTTCAATATCACATGAAGAACCACTTTTTGCAATTTCACCCGAAACAATTTCCGGTTTCTATCGAAACAATTCCTGTGCTTTGCAAGTCTTTCGTCTGAAACATATGTGCTCCAAAATGGTGTCCGATAACCCTTAAGTGTGTCACCCTACGGTTCGCGAATAATGCAGACATGATTGAGAGTCCTCTCAGATCAATAATCAGAAGCGGGACCTGGAGATCCATACTGACTCCTGCATATTCAACAATGACTTCTGTGATCGTGAGAACCTTTAACGCTTGTAATTTAATCCCTTTGTCTCATGATATAATACATGTCCGAGATTCAATCATCGGTATCCAAATACCTAGTTTGATCTCGTTACCGACATGCACTCTTTTCTCGTTCCCGTGATATAACATTATAGTGATCACATCACTTGCTTGCAAGCTATCTTAATGTGATATCAGCGAGAGGCCCAAAGTATATCTATCCGTCATCGGGATTGAAAAATTCCACTCTTGATCCATGAGCCTCAACATAACACCTTCGTAGCACTGAACCCATCTTTATAGCCACCCTGTTACGGTGTGACGTTTGATGTTATCAAGATACTCTTCAGGTGTTAGAAATTAACATGATCTCATGGTCTAAGGATAATGATTACTTCGTATGATGTTATAGCAATATAAACATAATGACTTGATCGTAATGCTATACTTCAGATGAATTTTCATCACATCCTTTCACAAATGCTGTGACCTTGTTATTAACAACATCCAATGTCCATGATCAGGAAACCTTGATCATCTTGTTAATCAACAAGCTAGTCTATAAGAGAGGCATAACTAGGAACCCTTTTTTGTTTATTAAACACACATGTATTGATGTTTCCGATCAATACAATTCTAGCATGCAAAATAAACTTCTATCAAATATAAGGAATACATAATAACAACTTTATTATTGCCTCTCAGGGCATGTTTCCTTCAGTCTCCCACTTGCACTAGAGACAATAATCTAGTTCACATAGTGATAAATCTAACACCCATGGAGTTATGGTGTTGATGATGTTTTGCCCTAGGGAGAGCTTTAGTCAACGAATCTGCTAAATTTAGGTTCGTGTGTACTTTACAAATCTTTATATCTCCATCCTTGACATGCTCGCGGATGGAGTGAAACCGGCGCTTAATATGCTTGGAATTCTTGTGAGACCTCGGTTCCTTAGCATTGGCTATGGCTCCATTGTTGTCACAATAGATCACCATTGGGTCCAATGCACTAGGAACCACACCTAGTTCCGTAATGAACTCTTTCATCCAAATTGCTTCCTGCGCCGCTTCTGAAGCAGCAAGATATTCCGCCTCCATCGTTGATCCAGCCACCACAGGTTGTTTGGAACTCCTCCAACTAACTGCTGCTCCGTTCAAGAGAAATACGTATCCGGATTGAGACTTAGAGTCATCCTGATTGGTGTCAAAGCTAGCATCGACATAACACTTAGCGACTAGCTTTTCTTCACCTCCGTATATAAGAAACATATCCCTAGTTCTTCTCAAGTACTTGAGGATGTTCTTGACCGCTATCTAGTGTTCTGAACCTGGATCAGATTGGTACCTACTAGTCAAACTAATAGCATGTGCCACATCCGGTCTTGTACATAGCATGGCATACATAATAGAGCCTATGGCCGAGGCATAGGGGATCTTATCCATTATCTCTCTTTCTTCCGCCGTACCCAGACTTTGAGTCTTTCTCAATGTCTTGCCTTGCAACATAGGTAAGAACCCCTTCTTACTTCCGTCCATATTAAACTTCTTTAATATGTTATCAAGGTATGTACTCTGCGATAGCCCAATTAGGCGCCTTGATCTATCTCTATAGATTTTAATGCCTAATATATATGACGCTTCACCAAGGTCTTTCATCGAAAATTTGCGGTTTAGATAACTTTTAACACTGTTTAAAAGATCTATCTGATTTCCAATCAATAATATGTCATCCACATATAATATCAGAAATTCCACATTGCTCCCACTCAATTTCTTGTAAATACAAGCCTCTCCATAAGTTTGAACAAATCCAAACTCTTTGATCACCTCATCAAAGCGGAGATTCCAACTCCGCGATGCTTGCTTCAGTCCATAGATGGATCGCTGAAGTTTGCATAACTTATTAGCATCCTTAGGATCGACAAAACCCTTAGGTTGTATCATATACAACTCTTCTCCAATATTACCATTGAGGAACGCAGTTTTGACATCCATCTGCCATATTTCATAATCGAAATATGCAACAATTGCTAACATAATCCTAACCGACTTAAGCATCGCTACGGGAGAGAATGTCTCATTGTAGTAAACTCCTTGAATTTTTCGAAACCCCTTTGCGACAAGTCGAGCCTTATAGATGGTCACATTACCATCAGCATCAGTTTTTCTTCTGAAAATCCATTTATTCTCAACGGCCTTTCGATCGTGAGGTAAGTCCACCAAGGTCCAAACTTGGTTCTCGTACATGGATTCCATCTCGGATTTCATGGCTTCTAGCCATTTGTTGGAATCCGGGCTCATCATCGCTTCTTCATACGTCACAGGGTTATGTATTTCATCAACCATGAAATTCACAACAGGATTGCCGTATAGTTCAGGAGCTGCACGTGTCCTACTTGACCTGCGAGGTTCGGTAGTGTCCTCTTTCGGAGTTTCATGATCAATATCATTAGCTCTCTCTTCATTAGGTGAAGTCAACTCCGAAACAATTTCTAGTGCTGTGCTACTCGCCATTTCATGAAGAGAAGGTTCAATAACCTCTTCAAGTTCTACCTTCCGACTACTCACACCTTTCGCGAGAAACTCCTTCTCAAGAAAGGATCCATTCTTGGCAAAAAAAACCTTGCCCTCGGATCTGTGATAGAAGGAATACCCAATCGTTTTCTTAGGGTATCCTATGAAGACGCATTTTTCCGCTTTGGGTTCACGTTTATCCGGCTGAAGTTTCTTCACATAAACATCGCATCCCCAAACTTTAAGAAATGACAACTTAGGTTTGTTTCCAAACCATAATTCATACGGTGTCATTTCAACGGACATCAAACTTATCTTTGGGTTCGCGTTTCTCTGACAAGTCATTCAAAGACATCATAGATCGAACCATATCCAATAAAGTACGATTACAATGTTCCGTGATACATTGCAAATGTATCTATAATTTTTGATGCTCCATGCTTAGTTTTATCCACTTTCTTGTGTTTTGTCCACACTTGGGAGTACTTTTCATATGATTTCTTCGACTAACCTATTAACAAGAGCCACAGTGCCAGCTTAGTATTCTGCCTGTTGTCTGCTGTTTTTGGTTCTAGGAAAGTCAGAAAATGAATATTCTCGGAATTGGACGGGACAAAAGCCAAAGTGCCTATTTTTCCAGAAGACTCCAGGAGCCAGAATACGAGGCGGAGAAGAGCCAGGGGTGGCCACACCACCTGGTGGCGTGGGCCAGGCCAGGCCGCGCTAGGGGGTGGTGTGGGCCCCCCAGGCACCCCCTCGGTCTCCCTCTTGGCCTATAAGAAGCCTTCTGACCTAAAAACTTCGGGGGGTTCGACGTTTTTCCACGAAAAGTTCCGCTGCACCGCCGCCAGCGAAGGGGAGATTCGGGGGACATAAAGTCTCTGTTCCGGCAACCTGCCAGGATGGGGAAGTGCCCCCGGAGCCATCTCCATCGATCCCCACCATCATGTTCATCGACCATCCATGTTTCCTCCATCTATGAGTGAGTAATCCCCCGCTGTAGGCTATGTGGATGGTAGGGATTGGATGAGATTGTTCATGTAATGGCATCAGATTGTTAGGGCATAGTGCCTAGTATCTCTATTAGTGCTTTATGACTTTGTTGCAACTTTGTTGTGCTTAATGCTTGTCACTAGGGCCCGAGTGCCATGATTTCAGATCTGAACTTATTATTGATTCATCATGATAGTATTGTTTCTGGTCTTATCTACAAGTTGTATACACACGTCGTTCTCCGGAACCTATGGTCCCGAAGTGACAGAAATCGGGGTAGCCGAAAGGGAAAGGCTTTGATGTGAGGATCACATGTGTTCATGGAGTGTTAATGCTTTGCTCCGGTGCTCTATTAAAAGGAGCACCTTAATTGCCAGTAGTTCCCTAGAGGCCTCGCTGCAAACGGGCTGGCAGGACAAAAGATGTTGTGCAAGTTCTCATTGCGAGCACGTATGACTATATATGGAACACATGCCTAGGATTGTCTAGTACTTGGGTGCTTTATCTTATTTATCTGCAATTGCCCTATGTTCTGATTGCTATGTGAATTGTCTTGTCCATGCAACGCCCGTCCATCCATCCCTATGCCTACCGCACTCGAATCCCACTGTTTACTGCTTTTGTTACTACTGTCTTTGCTTTGCTACTGCTGTTACTTTACTATTCCTACTACAAAACTGTTGCTACTGATAAACTGCTGTGAGCAAGATTGTTTCCAGGTGCAGCTGAATGGACAACTCAGTTGTTAAGGCTGATAAGTATTCTTTGGCTCCCCTTGTGTCGAATCAATAAATTGGGTTTCACTTCCCTCGAAAATACTGCGATACACCCCCTATAATTGTGGGTCATCAAGACTATTTTCTGGCGCCGTTGCCGGGGAGCATAGCTTTATTTATCAAGTTCACTTGGATTCACTATTGTTCAAGCTAAGTTTATTTCTGCCTTGTTTGCTTCTTCCTTTATTGAAAATACAAAAAAAATTAGTTCCTACTCTAGTTGTTATTTTCGTTGGTCTGTTATTGTCTTGCTTTATCATGCTTGATGTCAATGGTTGGTTTCTTTGAAACTGAATCTTATTGGCAAGGTGGGTTCACGGAAGATCAAAGATATTATTATAAGGAACACCGCTTGTCACAAAAAGGGAAACACTTATGGGAACAAATTGATAGATTGTATACCATTGCTAGGAACTTGTGCTATACTTATAATGTTACTTATTGCTGTGATGAGTCTTGTTGCAGAAAGACGTATAAATACCTCCCTTTTCAATGTGAGTATAGTGATAATGATACCATATCTTCCTATGCTAAAGGAATTTATGACTCTTATGATGCGGAACAAATTGAAGAATTTATTGCTTGGAAGGGTGCATTTGAACTTGCTAGTTTGCTTGAAAATATTGATGATTCACCTTACAAATATGAGGTGTATGGTATGCTTAAATTTTTCTTTGATAATTACAAGGATGAAAATGACTATATTCTTGAATATTTTAATAGATGCTTTCCACAAATGAAAGAGACTAATGCCTTGCAGGATCCTATGGAAGAAGAAATTGATGAACCTGAAATCTCATTAGATGAAAAAGAGGAGGAGAGTGATGAACAAAAGGAGGAAGAATGGATTAGATACCCATGCCTACCTTCTAATGAGAGTAACTCTTTATCCCTTACATTATTTGATTGTCCGCCTTGCTTACTAAAGGAGAATGAATGTTATGTTCCTGAGGTTTCTCTTGATAGTGTTTATAATAAAGCTCTAGTGCTTGTAGATCATGAAGAGCATGCTTTATGTGATAGTTATATTGTTGAGTTTATTCATGAGGCTACTGAAAATTATTATGAGAGAGGAAAATATGGTTGTAGAAGTTTTCATGGTATAGAAACACCTCTCTATGTGTTGAAAGTTTTGAAGTCACTCTTGTTTTATCTTCCTATGCCCGTCACTTTGTTCTTTGCGAATTTATTTGCATACATTATTCCTATGCATAGGAAGTGGGTTAGACTTAAATGTGTTCTGAATGCTTCTTGATGCTCTCTTTTACTTCAACTCATATTTCTTATGAGAGAATCCTCTCAAACTTTTATGCCTGAAGATGATAATATGTCTACTATTCTTGGGAGACTTTTTCTTAAATACTGCAGGAGCTGTTATTAATTGTAATCAAGGAAAGGTGACCTTCAATGAACACATTGTATATTTACTCAAGAAGATTGAAAGGACTTATGGATTGAATTCAATTGAACATGTTGAGGGCATTCAAGTTGGAGAAATATATTGTCCCATACGAAGAGAAAAATGTGAAACTATTATGATTGGGACCATTGCTATCAAAGTTGAGGTAACATAATCATTAGTGGGATACAAAGTTTTGTCTCATATGGAATTGTTTTGGTAACAAGACCTGATCAACCTTGTTAACAAAAGGATTTCATTGAACAAAACAATGTTTTCACCATGATTATCTCCGCTTACTTCTATTCTATCAATTTTAGTTTTTGTTTCTTATGCTTAACTTAAAGGCGTTAAAGAAAAGTACTTTTTGGGGGATAACCAAGAGTTTTAGTTGAGTCTTGGAAGTTATTACCTCTGTAATAACCGCTCCCTATCCTTTTTATTTGCTTTTGTGCCAAGAGTAACCTCTAATGAGAGAGAAGTAATCATTGGGAAAGTTGCTGTCCCGAAACAGATTTTTGTGCTTCACCGTAAAAATTCCTGAGAGAGCTATGTAAGTAGGATTGAGTTGTAATTTTTTCTGCTTCTGCCCCAGTTTGTTATCTAACTTTTTTTAGTTCAACACTTTTTTATTTGAGCAACAGAAGGTCTTCGAATTTTTTTGTCTTTACCTACTAGTCTGTTTTGACATATTTCTGCCATTTTCTGCATTTGCTTCTTGTTAGTTCCTTCTTGAGTTCTTTTGGGGAATTGAGATTTTTGAGGGAAGTGCTACAGTATCTAGTGTTCTAATGAAAGTTTATTTGGTGTTAGAACTGAACCTTGAGACTTATTTATCTTGAGTGCACTAATGTTGCTAATAAAGATTGTGTGAAGTTTTGTATGAAGGAAAATTTTCAGGTGTATGGAAGGAATGAGTAATGAGATGAAGGATGGACTAAAACTCAAGCTTAGGGATGCCACACGTGTCACCCCAAGAAATATCCAAGAAGTACAAGCGTCAAAGCTTGGGGATGCCCAAGGCATCCCCTTCTTTATCAATAAAAATCCCAGGTTTCTTCCGAACGCTTCATTTTTATTGTTTCATGCACAATTGTGTTGTTCTTGGAGCGTCTTCTTTTTCATTTTTGTTTTGTTTTTTAGTTTGCTTGATTTGCTTAGTTTTCTGAATAAGTTGGTTGGACCCCCTCTTTCGTGCATTGGTGTTCAAATAGTTTGGTTTGGGTTGGTTTGGAAAAGAGTAGGAAAGTTCATCTTAAGTGGTAAAGAGAGCTTGTTTTTGGCTGTGGCCTATGCTTTGTCATTCCATGCTTGATATTGTTTTGGCTTTATGCTTAGTATTCTTTTCTGTAGCATGACTTGTTATAAACAATTGAGATTGGTTAATATGCCTTGGATGAATCATGCGTTGTTTTAGCATATTAAAGCATAGTATAGTGGTATTCTCCTTTGATGCTTTATTTGGGTTGACTTGGCACATGCTCACACCATGTTATGACTATCTCAAGTCACCATAGCCTTTATGATCCTTTAGTTTTCAACTTGTAGTATCACTTTATGCTTTGATCAATGATGTTTTGTCGCTCTGCATGATTATGGCCATTATTGCTCTCTTAGTTTGTCGCTCCCAGTCTTTTGCTAGCCTCCACAACAAAGTATGAGTTCCACTCATGCATCCAACTCCCTAAACCAAGTTTTTCCAAAGAGTCCACCATACCTACCTATTAGCTTATGCTATTCCAAGTATATTCGTGCTTTTGTTTACCTTTCACTTGTTATGAGAAAACTAGTGATTAAAGCTCTCACGAACTTGATGGCACACTTCACTTTATTGCCTCTAATAAACTTGAACCATTGGGTCCTTCTTTGTTGCGTATATGCTTGCGCTTTATAAGTTGAAATTAGCAGAACCATGTTTTATGGGGAACGCTTTCAACATTGCACTTGTACTTTGTACCCCGTTGATATTATGTTCTTTTGCTTACGGATCCCGGCGGTGTGAAATAAAAGTGGAACTTGTAAGATCATGGAGTCTGTATGTGTGTTGGAGAAACACCTGGGCCGCTAGCCTAATCCATGCCTAATCATGGTGGAAACTTGCAGCATCACCATAATGAGCACTCTATGAAGCATCCTCAATAAAAACCTATGCAAATAGCAAATAAAAAGATCGCTGAGATGCTCATTGTCTGCTTGCCTTGTCATTTTGATTATGGGAAAGCTCCCGTATCATGTGCAAGGGGTACCCCGTTGGCGGTTCTTAATGATACACATATACTTACAATGACAAGAGCTTACTCGTGACTGAAGTTGAGTAGCACGAGGATCGGTTTTCGTAAGTAAGGGGCATGAGATTTCGGTTTATAACTTGTCAAGCATATCCTCTTAGTTGTGTCACTTTAACCTTAATCACCTTCAAGATGCTTATGATAGGGGCAATGAGAGCTGAAAGCTATAAGTACCATAATTTTTGGAAGCTCTTTATGAGACTTGAATCCCTACTTCCTTTTGCAAAAGGCTTTTCTTCCACCATTATATTGAGTCTCCACCTTCTATCTTTATGCACCTACTTTGAGAGCATAGTGGCCATTCTTAGTTCTGTGTGCATTGTCCCAAGACTAGTTGATTGATGCATAACTTGTTATTGCTTGTTTGAAACTATTGTATCTAGTCACTCTTATGTACTTTGAAGGTGTCCTATGCATTTATATTTGCTACTCTATTGAGGAACAAGCTGAATACTTTTATGCTATATTTTCTTTATGCGAAACAAACAAACGTCTTGCAAAGCATTGTTATTCATGAATCTTTTGTTTGTGCCTTTTTATGTTGCATCATAGTCTCTTTGTCTTATTGCTAGAACTTTGTCTTTCATGTTATGATTGAAGTACTATGATCCTAGCTTTGAATGTTTTACAAATGCTTTGATCAAGTTTATGATGGTGCATGTCACGTCAAAAATTATTCTTTCTTTTTATCACTTACCTACTCGAGGACGAGCAGGAGTTAAGCTTGGGCATGTTGATACATTGCAAATGTATCTATAATTTTTGATGCTCCATGCTTAGTTTTATCCACTTTCTTGTGTTTTGTCCACACTTTGGAGTACTTTTCATATGATTTCTTGGACTAACCTATTAACAAGAGCCACAGTGCCAGCGGCCTGTTTTCTTCTATTTTTGGTTCCAGGAAAGTCAGAAAATGAATATTTTCGGAATTGGACGGGACAAAAGCCAAAGTGCCTGTTTTTCCAGTAGACTCCAGGAGCCAGAATACGAGACGGAGAAGAGCCAGGGGGTGGCCACACCACCTGGTGGCGCGGGCCAGGCCAGGCCGCGCCAGGGGGTGGTGTGGGCCCCCAGGCACCCCCTCGGTCTCCCTCTTCGCCCATAAGAAGCCTTCTGACCTAAAAACATCGGGGGGTTCGACGTTTTTCCACGAAAAGTTCCGCTGCGCCGCCGCCACTGAAGGGGAGATTCGGGGGACAGAAAGTCTCTATTCCGGCACCCTGCTGGGACGGGGAAGTGCCCCCGGAGCCATCTCCATCGATCCCCACCATCATCTTCATCGACCATCCATGTTTCTTCCATTTATTAGTGAGTAATCCCCCGCTGTAGGCTATGGGGATGGTAGGGATTGGATCAGATCGTTCATGTAATGGCATCATATTGTTAGGGCCTAGTGCCTAGTATCTCTATTAGTGCTTTATGACTTTGTTGCAACTTTGTTGTGCTTAATTCTTGTCACTAGGGCCCGAGTGCCATGATTTCAGATCTGAACTTATTATTGATTCATCATGATAGTATTGTTTCTGGTCTTATCTACAAGTTGTATACACACGTCGTTGTCTGGAACCTATGGTCCCGAAGTGACAGAAATCAGGGTAGCCGAAAGGGAAAGGCTTTGATGTGAGGATCACATGTGTTCACGGAGTGTTAATGCTTTGCTCCGGTGCTCTATTAAAAGGAGCACCTTAATTGCCAGTAGTTCCCTAGAGGCCCCGCTGCAAACGGGCTGGCAAGACAAAAGATGTTGTGCAAGTTCTCATTGCGAGCACGTATGACTATATATGGAACACATGCCTAGGATTGTCTAGTACTTGGGTGCTTTATCTTATTTATCTGTAGTTGCCCTATGTTCTGATTGCTATGTGAATTGTCTTGTCCGTGCAACGCCCGTCCATCCATCCCTATTCCTACCGCACTCGAATCCCACTGTTTACTGCTTTTGTTACTACTGTTTTTGCTTTGCTACTAGTGTTACTTTACTATTCCTACTACAAAACCGTTGCTACTGATAAACTGCTGTGAGCAAGATTGTTTCCAGGTGCAGCTGAATTGACAACTCAGTTGTTAAGGCTAATAAGTATTCTTTGGCTCCCCTTATGGCATAACTAATCCCGATGGCATATGGAGAGGTAGCGTCCCGACGGTGATGACCCACAAGTATAGGGGGTGTATCGCAGTATTTTCGAGGGAAGTGAAACCCAATTTATTGATTCGACACAAGGGGAGCCAAAGAATATTTAAAAGCCTTAACAACTAATTTGTCAATTCAGCTGCACTTGGAAACAATCTTTCTCACAGCAGTTTATTAGTAGCAACAGTTTTGTAGTAGGAATAGCAAAGTAACAGCAATAGTAAAGCAAAGACAGTAGTAACAAAAGCAGTAAACAGTGGGATTTGAGTGCGGTAGGCATAGGGATGGATGGACGGGCGTTGCATGAACAAGACAATTCACATAGCAATCAGAGCATAGGGCAATTGCAGATAAATAAGATAAAGCACCCAAGTACTAGACAATCCTAGGTATGTGTTCCATATATAGTCATACGTGCTCGCAATAAGAACTTGGACAACATCTTTTGTCCTGCCAGCCCGTTTGCAGCGGGGCCTCTAGGGAACTACTGGCAATTAAGGTGCTCCTTTTAATAGAGCACCGGAGCAAAGCATTAACACTCTGTGAACACATGTGATCCTCACATCAAAGCCTTTCCCTTCCGGTTATCCCGATTTCTGTCACTTCGGGGCCATAGGTTCCGGACAATAACGTGTGTATACAACTTGTAGATAAGACCAGGAACAATACTATCATAATGAATCAATAATAAGTTCAGATCTGAAATCATGGCACTCGGGCCCTAGTGACAAGCATTAAGCACAAAAAGTCGCAACAAAGTCATAAAGCACTAATAAAAGATACTAGGCACCATGCCCTAACAATCTGATGCCATTACATGAACGATCTCATCCAATCCCTACCATCCCCATAGCCTACAGCGGGGGATTTCTCACTCATAGATGGGGGAAACTTGGATGGTCGATGGAGAAGCGATGGTGATGATGATGGTGATGATCTCCTCCAATTCCCTGTCCCGGCAGGGTGCTAGAACGGAGTTTCTGGTGCTGTTTCGTGGAATCTGGTGGTGGCGGCGGAGCGGAACTCCTTCTGGAAAAACGTCGAACCCCCCGAAGTTTTTAGGTCAGAAGGCTCCTTATAGGCGAAGAGAGAGGCTGATGGGGTGCCTAGGGGGCCCACACCACCCCCTGGCGCGGCCTGGCCTGGCCCGTGCCACCAGGTGGTGTGGCCACCCCCTGGCTCTTCTCCGTCTCGTATTTTGGCTCCTGGAGTCTTCGGGTGAAATAGGATTTTTGGCATATTTTCCGGGATTTTTCCTGATAGTTGATTTTCTGCACAAAAAGTAGACACCAAGGCAATTCTGCTGAAAACAGCGTCAGTTCGCATTAGTTGCATCCAAATCACACAAGTATAGAGGAGAAACAATAGCAAAAGTGTTCGGCAAAGTAGATACGTTTTGGACATATCAGACGGCGATCACATCAACTCTTGATCCATTGCCGACCCGCATCCTGACCTCATCCCTTGCTAGTTGTCGCTTGTTCCGCAGCCCCTGAACCGAGTTACATATATTAGCAACCGATCCCGTATCAAATACCCAGGTGCTACTGCGAGTACTAGTCAAGTACACATCAATAACATGTATATCATATATACCTTTGTTTGCCTTGCCAAACTTCTTGTCCTCCAAATACTTGGGGCAATTGCGCTTCCAATGGCCAGTCCCCTTGCAATAGTAACACTCGGTGTCAGACTTAGGGCCAGCTCGGGGTTTCTTTTCAGGTGCGCAACAGATTTGCCACCCTTCTTTCCCTTGTGCTTGCCTTTCTTGTATTTCTTGAAACCGATGGTCCTATTGATCATCAACACTCGATGTTCTTTCCTAATCTCCACTTCTGTAGTCTTAAGCATTGATAGAAGCTCAGGAAGAGACTTCTTCATGCCCTGCATATTATAGTTCATCACGAAGCTCTTGTAGCTAGGTGGTAGAGATTGGAGAACACGATGTATGCCTAAGTCAATGGGAATCTTTATTCCCAAGGACACAAGCTTATCGGCGTACCCACCCATTTTGAGTACGTGCTCACTAACGGAGCTGTTCTCCTCCATCATGCAGCTAAAGAACTTTTCAGTAGCATTATAACTCTCTACGGCAGCATGGGTATCAAAAATCGTTTTCAATTCTCTCATGGTATCAAAGGCATTGCCATTTTCGAAACGCTTTCGAAGTTCTGGCTCTAGCCCATACAGTATGCTGCAATGAACTAAGTTGTGGTCCTCCTGACGAGTCATATAGACATTGTTTTCCTTGTCAGGGGCATCAGGAGCTGGTGGGGGGCCTAGCGGCTCCTCTAGCACATATTGCTTTTGTGCAGCAGTGAGGAGAATCCTCAAATTCATAGCCCAGTTGGTGAAGTTGCTACCATTCGTAGCAAGTTTCTCTTTCTCCTTGAACACATTGAAATTAAAAGCAGGTGGTGCCATCTACAACAGAATTTGTAAAGTTTATTTAGACTAAGTTTATGATAGAGTGAGTTCAACTAATCCAAATTACTAATGAACTCCCACTCAAAAACAACATCCCTCGTGTCCTTTTGCTGATTACATTAACCAAATCCACTTCACCAAGTCCGATCATCACGTGAGTTGATGTAGCTTCAAACGCGAGCATCTATATGGGCATCATATCAACTATATGACTCTTTCTTAACCTTTCGATCTGTGTTCCGAGGCCATGTCTGTACATGCTAGGCTCGCCAAGTAAGAACCTTAGTATTCGCGTGTGTAAAACTGTCTTACACCCGTTCCTATGAAAGCGTAGATTCGAGTACACCCGATCATCACATGATATCTCGAAACACGATCCACAGAACGGTGCATACTTAAGGAAGGACACATTATTTATCTTGATATCTAAATGAGGGATCATCTTACAATGCTACAAAAAGCGCCAAACTAGCAGTATAAGATGCTGACATCTAATGTGTAAAGTGAGATGATATGGTCCATGCATTTGATCTCTATCATTTGCATCGTGGTATGATCTCTATCATTCCTTTATGTGTAAGGCCAAGGTCTATGGAACTTACACGTTGAATGTGTTGTAAGAGTATCTATCATACATCTACTTACAACAATACCATATCAAGACACTAGCCCAGCAACGATCTAAACTAGATGCCTCTAATTTATCAATTGCAAGTTTTACGTGGCTTAGGGCTTTCGGAGATAGAACCGTTCTCACCTACGAACATGAACCACAACGAGGATAACCAAGTTATTAGCAACTCGTTGTAAATCCGATATTGACTATAGTAGGAGAGACAGACACCCGCTAGCCACTTATGCAAAACTAGTTGCATGTCAGTCGTGGAACCGGTCTCATGTACGATGACATGTAAGGTTGGTCCGGGCCGTTTCATCCCACTATGCAACCAATATCCAAAATACATAGAAGATGCAATAACATGACATCATCGCCCACATATAAACATATGTGTACTACCCGTGCAAAGCACCTACGCATAGATCAGGCTCTGATACCACTGTTGGGTCCGCAGCATAGAAAACAAAAAAAATGCCTACGATGAGAACTACACGCCAAGATCTATCTAGTAGGTACAGAGCAACAGGTGGACATACATCCATCGAGAACTTACCCTCGAAGACAACAAGCTTTGTTAACGAGTAGGAACTCGTGGTTGATGTAGTCGTACACTTGCCGATCTCAAGATCATGTGGAAGTCCGAGCGCCGCAAATCAGCAGCGCATCCGTCCTCGCACACACGTTCAAGCCACCGGACAACCTCCACCTCCCCGCTCTAGCGATCTAGCGGAAGCAGCAACCTCTTCCTGACGAAATGCCACCGGGAACATGTATCTCGCTAATCCGAGACCATGGGGGAATAATTCTAGAGGGGGAGAGAGATCCTTCACGAGGAGGTGTGAGGAAGAAGGAGGAAGAGGGTGGCCTTTTATAGGAGGAGGGGGGTACCCCCTCCATGGCCGGTGCCTCATGGAGGTGCCCCTTCACCTCCTCCATTCATGTGGTGGTAACCCCTCCACATTAAAATGCCTCTTCACATTCCCTTTTAAAGTTCCCACTTTAAATGCATTAAAATTCTCTAAGTTTAATGCTCTCTCATTTAATAAAACTCTTTTATTAAATTTATTCAGAATTTTGTTAATTACTTTAATTAACAAACATTCACATATAACCCCTTGAAATATTTCAATATCACATGAAGAACCACTTTTTGCAATTTCACCCGAAACAATTTCCGGTTTCTATCGAAACAATTCCTGTGCTTTGCAAGTCTTTCGTCTGAAACATATGTGCTCCAAAATGGTGTCCGATAACCCTTAAGTGTGTCACCCTACGGTTCGCGAATAATGCAGACATGATTGAGAGTCCTCTCAGATCAATAATCAGAAGCGGGACCTGGAGATCCATACTGACTCCTGCATATTCAACAATGACTTCTGTGATCGTGAGAACCTTTAACGCTTGTAATTTAATCCCTTTGTCTCATGATATAATACATGTCCGAGATTCAATCATCGGTATCCAAATACCTAGTTTGATCTCGTTACCGACATGCACTCTTTTCTCGTTCCCGTGATATAACATTATAGTGATCACATCACTTGCTTGCAAGCTATCTTAATGTGATATCAGCGAGAGGCCCAAAGTATATCTATCCGTCATCGGGATTGAAAAATTCCACTCTTGATCCATGAGCCTCAACATAACACCTTCGTAGCACTGAACCCATCTTTATAGCCACCCTGTTACGGTGTGACGTTTGATGTTATCAAGATACTCTTCAGGTGTTAGAAATTAACATGATCTCATGGTCTAAGGATAATGATTACTTCGTATGATGTTATAGCAATATAAACATAATGACTTGATCGTAATGCTATACTTCAGATGAATTTTCATCACATCCTTTCACAAATGCTGTGACCTTGTTATTAACAACATCCAATGTCCATGATCAGGAAACCTTGATCATCTTGTTAATCAACAAGCTAGTCTATAAGAGAGGCATAACTAGGAACCCTTTTTTGTTTATTAAACACACATGTATTGATGTTTCCGATCAATACAATTCTAGCATGCAAAATAAACTTCTATCATATATAAGGAATACATAATAACAACTTTATTATTGCCTCTCAGGGCATATTTCCTTTAGTTTGGGCCCTTAATTAGACAACAAGCATTAGGCATCCCATATATAGTCAAGCACACATAATATAGTAATTAGAATCAATCATAAACTAATGGAAAATATATGAAGGTCCATCACATCTCACCAATCCCCTACATCTCCCACGCCCAAGGGGATTAGTCACACATGAGAGAAGAACGAATCATCAATATAATCAAATAAAGGGATTTTGTCTTTATATTACCGTGGAGATCCACAATAAGAATAGAAAAATATCCAACACAATTCAAGATGGGAAGAAACAATCTCAAACTGTAGTCTTACAAGGTCGAGATCCCTCTCTCTCTCTCCAGTACAAGTAGTGGCTATGGGGGTGTATTGGTTAGGAGGTTGAAGATCGTGGAGCGAGATGAAGAACACCTTCTCCGTCTTCTCTGGATCTCTTCTTTCTCCCTTCTAGATGCTATGGCGGCTGCTGTGTTGTGTTTTCGCCCTCATTCCCTGCACGGAAGTTGTCCCTTTTGACAAGACAGAGGCGGCGGCAACTATAAGACGGGAACTATACGGCCGGAAAAATATTCCCGCCATATAGTTGCTCGTTAAAGCTTCTGTGAGCTCCCCTCACGTGCTTCCAAAGTGAGACTTGCTTGTTTTCTCTAGAATATTGCTTTTGTCTAGTTAAATCCTTTTGTTGATGTTCAGAACCTGAAACACACATTAAAAACCAAGTTTTCTTCGTGACCGAAGTAATAGCATTAGGTAAAGCCAGATCGAATCTCACAGCTATCAGTAAGCCGATCGACACACGAACCCACATCGTCAATAACTAAGCTTGGCAAGCGCACCAGCCAAATGACCTGAGGCACACTCTCACCAACCATGGCGAGCTGGAGCCAAGAGGCTCCCTTAGCTGGGTCAGCCCACAATGCTTCGGACCGATGATCCGAGGCGAGAAGTACCCCTCCAACTTCAAAGCACCAAAGGAGATTGAGAAGTACGACCCAATGTACAACCAACGGTGTGGCTCGATACATACCTCATGGCAATGGGGATCGCTGGCCACACTGACCTACTCGACGCTTGCTACCTCCCCCTGATGATTGAGGGAGCCAGCCGGCAATGTATCAACACCCTCCCCGCGGACAGCATCGATTCATGGGAGGACAAGCGCGAGGACTTCATCAGGCACTTCGAGGGCTCCTACACCTGTGCCACCACCATCGCGGACCTAGAGCGCTGCATCCAGGGACAACACGAGTCCACCCGCCGCTAAGTGCAACAGTGGTATGACTTGTGGATCAACTCCTCTGGCATCCACCCGGACATGGCGATCCACCGCTTCAAGAACGCATGTTGGTATGAGCCTCTAGTCGCCAAGATCAAAATGGTCTATCGGACGCTCGACAACATCCCCAACCTCCTCGAGATCGCCAACCGCTACGCGGAGGAGGACCCCAACCAAGACTCCGACGACGACTCGGGAGGAAGACGTCGCACCGGTGGCAACAACAACGGGTAACAACACGACATGCGCTACAACAACACTGGCCTCACCGGCAAGCGCCGTGGTGATAGGCGAGTCGAATTCGTCGCTGGCACCGGCTACGGGCAGCACGACCCAAAGAACTTCCGCCATGACAGAGAAAACTATCGTGATAGCAGAAACTACCGCGCCAACAACATAGTGAGGCCAAAATTCGACCCCGACACCCTACTCAACCATCCCTGTGTCTACCAAAGCAGGGAGGGGAAGCTCCCCACTCACACCACCTCCGACTAACACTCTCTGAAGGAGATTGAGAAGGCAAGGTGAGCAAGATAGGGAGATAAAAACGACCCACCAAGGGACAATGGCAACGCGGGTGGGTTCGGCAACACCATCGTCTCGCTGCACACGTTTACCGGGCTTGGCACCAAACGCGAGAAGAAGGTGCTCGCTCGTGTAGTTGTCATCAATGTGGTGACCCAGGTCAACATCCCACGCTTCCTCAACTGGTCCGAGCAAAGTATCACCTCGAGTCGCCAAGATCACGCACCCAGAATCGAATATCCAGGGCGATTCGCCTAGTGGTAAGCCCAAAGTGGCTGACTACTAGCTACCCAAGACGCTGATGGACGGCGGAAGCTCCATCAATATCATGTACTTGGACTTGTTCAAGAGGTTACACCTCCCGGAGTCGATGATCGAGTCGACCCTCACCACCTTCCATGGCATTGTCCCCGGTCGGAAGGCGTACCCGATCGGCAAGGTGACACTGCCAGCCACCTTCGGCACACCAGTGAACTTCCGCACCGAGCGGATCATCTTCGAGTTGGTGAATTTCCACAGCCCCTAGACCTGTGTCCTGGGGTGCCAGGCGTTCGCCAAGTTCATGGCGACCCCACATTAAGCCTACCACATGATGAAGCTCCCCGGGCCAAGCGACATCATTGCCGTCCACGGCGACCCTGACATGGTTGTGGAATGCGAAGACAATGCCACCAAGATCAACGACGCTATCATCACCGAGGAAACCAACCACGCTGGCGAGCTCCCCAAATACATGAGTGGCGTCGACAAGGATGACCCCAGGATCCTGAAGATGCTGAACACAGAAAATGCCGGGTTGATAGCATTCGAGTCTCCACGCTTACCGCATCGTCGAGCTTGTCCCGAGCAACTCGAGCCAGAAGTTCACCATCAGGACCAACATGAGACTCGCATAGGAAAGCATGCTCATTGAGTTCCTTCGTGAGAATTGCGACATCTTCGTATGGAAACCATCTGACATGCCTGGTGTCCCGAGGGAACTCGCTAAGCACAAACTCAATGCTGACCCCAAAGTGCGATCGGTGAAGCAGTCGCTGCGGCCCTTCAATGAAGAGCGCCACCGAGCAATCGCCGAAGTAGTGCAACGTCCACTCGCTGTAGGCTTCATACAGCCAATCAAGTACTCCAAGTGGCTGGCAAACCTAGTTGAAATGGATCATATGGGCACCTAGAGGGGGAGGGTGGATAGGTGCTATTTCAAATTTTAATACATTTTCAATTTTAGGCTTGAGCCGCTGGACACAATAGGTAAATTCTCTAGATATGCAACTACATAGAATTTCCCTATATGCAAACCTAACTACCAACGAGTATAGGCGGGTAAGACTGAGGAACGAGGAAACCATAGTGGAGCATGCGGAGACACATGCTTTGTTTTACCACAGTTTCTTCCTTGTTAAGGGAAGTACATATCCATTGGAGGGGTGGGAGGTACTAAGACCACCACACCACAATAGGCCTCACCCTATTCTCCGATGGATCTCGCCACCAAAGGCCTGATCCACCTTTCCACTGTTGGAACCCTTCGAGGCGGGAACCGATGGCTTTACAAAACTAGCAGGGCAGAACTCCACAACTGAATTGGAGGCTCCCGTAATGACAACAAGCTACCACAAGAACAAAGTTATCAATATCAAAACACTAGATCTAGATATTAACAAGAATAATAGATCAAGAGATCTCCAAGTGAATGGAGTGGTTGTGAAGCGCTTGATTCATGATGTCGATGAATTAAGTCTCCTCCTTCAATTCCCCCAAAGATCAAAGCCTTCAGGTGGTTGAAGTGGGAGATCTTGAATGAGAGCTTTTGCAACTTATCAGAACTTTTTCGAATGAATCAACAGATCTGACAGGAGGGGTGACTGGGGCTTTTATACCCCCTGTCCAAACAGATCCGTTGGAGTAGTCTGAGGCCGGATTATCTGGCCTAAGTGAGGGCCGGATTATCCGTCTTGGGGAAACTCCGCCCTAGACTCGGATTATCCAGGGGATAATCTGCCCCCGGACAGAAGGTCGCGCCGAACCATCCTTGGCAGCTTCTCCTGAGGGGGGGAATTCTCTAGCCCATGAGAAAGGCCGGATTATCCGGCCGGGGAAAACTCCGCCCCCAACCACGGATTTTCCGGGGGATAATCCGCCCCCAGACAGAAGGTCGCGCCGATCCTCCCTTGGCAACTTCTCCTAGGGGCCAGATTATCCGGTCCAAGAGAAGGCTGCAATATTTGGCTGGGGGAAAATTACGCCCCAGCCATGGATTGTCCGGGGGAAATTCCGCCCCCAGACAGAAGCTCACATGCGACCAACTCTGGCCAAGAGAATCAGGCCTGATAATCCGGCCCTTGATGGGGGTGGACTATCCAGCCCCCAACAACATGTTCTCTTTCCTGCAGCACTTAGCACACATGAGGTACTCCATGGTATTGTTATCTAACACATAAAACACTAGAGATCGTGAAATGTTCTTTCAATCTCCCCCTTTTTGGTGTTAGATGACAATACTAGGATTTGCAAGATAGCTCTAAAAACAACATCATTTAGCGAATGAAAAAGACTCCCCCTAAATGTGTGCATAATACAAATTTGCATTTGAATACAAATGCACACAAGTAGGTACAAGTCTATTTCATTGGAACAGAATCGACACATAAATGATGGGCTAGCTCAGAAAAATATCATACCACCATGAGAGAGGCGTCCTCAATATAGTATAAGACTAGCCAATGTGTTCCACAAGAGATAGATAACCATTATAGCCAATATGATAGATCCATAGTCATGAGGAAATAATCCACGATATAATTCCAGAGCCACACATAAACATAGTCTCATACAAAGAAAATCACAAATAAGAGTTCAACACTAAATGGGCACAAGCGAGAAAAAGCCGAAACGATAAAGTGGAAATGCTTGCGCCTGACCCATGCAAATCCACGAAGACCTAATAGAACTACTTCTCCCCCTTTGGCATCGAAACGCCAAAAAGAAAGAAGAGCGATGCTAGCACCCCAGATGATCACTCAGAACCCTCATTGTCTTCCTCGTCCCTGTCCTCGTCTCCATCATCAAACTCCTCGGTGTCTTCCCCTTCCTCATCAACAGTGGCCGGGGTAGGAAACAGGTGACGCTCAAGCTCTCCATAGTTGAGTCCAGACGAAGAATTCCACTGAGCATATGGGATGGGAGCGGTAGGAGCAGGAGGAGCGCCTGAAGCCTCGGACACATGGTGGAGTGATACGTCCATTTTGCATCACTATTCTATATCATAATTTACTGTTATTCATTGATATATTTCATATTAAGAGATGATACTTATGTTATTTCATCTGTTTTTGCATGGGTGATGACTTTTGGAGCATGGACCGCTGCAGTCAGGATTCTGATGGAAAAGGGGCTGTTTGGAGGTGCAATTCATGAAGATCAGAAAATCCTGGAAAATACGTGGAAAATTCTATTTTTCAAGTAGACGAAGATTTCCAGAAGGGGGAGTGGAGATTGGCCATAGGGGGCCCACACCACCCCCTGGTGCGGGCAACCCTAGGACACGCCAGCAGGTGGTGTGGCCACCCTGGCCCACTCTAGGCTCTCCCCTCTGGCATATATTATCCCCACAGAACCCTAATACCGAGGGAGCGACCATAGAAAGATCCCGCCGCCTCTGTAGGGTGGAAAACTACAGAGAGAGAAAGATCTCTTCGGCAGACATAATTCTGCTAGGGGAACTCCTTCCCGGAGAGGGGAGATCGTCGCCATCAACACCACCATCAAGCTAGACTTCATCGGGATCATCATCATCACCATCATCATCTCCACCAGCACCATCATCACAACTCCATACCGCTGTAACAATTGGGTTGAATCTTTCATAGTTCTTAGGGGAAACTTTCTCGGTGTTGATTACTCCTTGTAGTTGATGCTATTGAGTGAACCATTGAATTATTGTTTATGTTTAGATTTTTACATATCATTATTTCATCTCTGATCTTGATCCATATGATGTCTTGTGAGTAGTTAGTTTAGTTCTTGAGGACATGGGAGAAGTCATGTTGTCAATGGTGGAATTGTGTTGAGAAAGATTCAATGGTTTGATATTTAAGTTGTGGTGTATTTCTTCTAGTGGTGTCATGTGAACGTCGACTACATGACACTTCACCTATATGGGCCTAGGGGAATGCATTGTGTATTTGTCTACTAATCGTAGGGGTTGCCAGAGTGACAGAAACCTAAACCCCCGTTAGGAAACCTTTGCACAAGGGATGTCAGGGTCTTAGAGTTTAAAGCTGTGGTTAGGTTTCTACCTTAATTACTTGCTTATACTTGAGTATGCCTGCAAGGGTTATAATCACAAGTATCTATTAGTCCTAGGAAGGTCGGTACATTAGCACTGGTTCACCCACACAAAAATTGGCAAACTAAAGAATATTAATTAACTATATGAAGAGAAAGCACTTGACGATATTCCCGTGTGTCCTCGAGAACGTTTGGTTATCTTAAGTAATACAACCGGCTTGTCCTTTGCTAAACAAAGGATTGGGACACTTGCTGCATTTATTATTATTGTCTTTTATTTACTCGTACTTTACTTACCTTCATTATCAAAAACCCCTAAAAATCCGTTTGCTAAGTATTTACGGAGAATTCCTGCTCCAAGCCACTCGCCAACACCTTCCGCTCCTCGTTGGGTTCGACACTCTTACTTATCGAAAATACTGCGATACACCCCCTATACTTGTGGGTCATCAAGACTATTTTCCGGTGCCGTTGCCGGGGAGTGAAGCGCTATTGGAGAGTCGAACTGGTAAAGGAAACTTCTACTGTGAGTATTGTTTACTTCTGTTAGTTGCTTTATTTCAATATGGATAATTCGCTTAGTTTCTTATTTCGTAATGCTACTACCACTGCTAAGGTAGTAGATGAACCACCACCTGCTGAGAATGATACTTCTAAAATACCTACAAGAATTATTGATCGTGTTATGGATAACTACTATTTGCTCTTTATACACGAATTATGCGGGTTGTTTAAGTGTGCAGGTATTACAACTGATCAAGTCAAGAAGAAGTTATTCTCATTATCACTGAAAGGAAGAGCTGGGGAATGGTATAAGCTGCTGAAGAATGATCAAGCTCTTGAATGGGAGGAAGTAGTACCTCTCTTTTATTCAAAAGTTTATCCTCCTAGTGAGATTCATAAAGATTGGAATCAAATATACAACTTTTGGCCTCTTGATGGAGATAGTAGAGCTCAAGCTTGGGGGAGATTGAAGTTACTAATGCTCAAATGTCCTATTCATGAGCTCCCTCGCAATATTATTATCAATAACTTTATTGCAAGACTTTCAAAATACGATAAAGGGAGAAAATCAGGTATAAATTATGATTATGAATGCATTGAATCTTTTATGGGAACTGATGAATTTGAAAATATTAAAAATGCTTATGGTTTAGACTCTCAAGATATTGCAACTTATTTGAAGGCTTTTGCTTCCTATATTGAAGTTCCTAAAAAGAAGTGGAATAAGTATCATGCACCATATAAAGATATTGTTGATTATGTTCCTGTTAGAAGTACTGAATTTTGCACTATTGATCACATCTTACCTGAATCTTATATCAAGAAAATACCCTTCCCGGATAAGGTAAAGGAGCATCCTATGATAACTAGTGTAATTAATAAAAGTACAAAGAGAACTGTAAAACCTGATGAACAAATAAACATTGAACCTGAAGTGGCAATTATGAAAGACCTTGTCACTAAAAGTGTAGAAGATGTACACATTGTCTTCTGTGAGGATGCTTCTAATATTTCCTCACGTCCTAATAGAACTTAAAAGGCTAGTGTCCATGTGCTTTCTGTTAGAATTAGTGATCATTTCTATTATGGTTTATGTGATATTGGTGCAAGTTCAAGTGCTATTCCTTATGAGCTTTACAAAGAAATTATGCATGAAATTAGTCCTTGCGAACTAGAAGAGATTGATGTGGTTATTCACCTTGCTAATAGAGAGACCATCTCTCCAATTGGTATTGTAAGAGATGTGGAAGTTCTTTGTGGTAAGACTAAATATCTTGCTGATTTTCTAGTACTTGGTTCAGCTTCTAGTAAAACCTATCCTATCATTTTTGGTAGACCTTTCTTGAACACATGTGGAGCCATTATAGACTGCAAAAGGGAGAAAATTTTAACTAAATTTGATGGGGAATCTTATGAGTTTAATTTTTCGAAATTTACAAAGTACCTTGTGAAAATGAAACCCATAATGAGGATTTTAGAGTTGAACAACTTGCTTCTATTTCTCTTGTTCCTAACAATGCTTTGCAGCAATTTATGGAAGACCACGAAAGTGAGATCTTCATGGAAGAAAGAAATGAGATTGATGAGGTTCTCCGTCGTCAACCTAAGATGCTTAAGTATAACTTGCCTATGGAAGATTTGAGTACCACATTGCCACCTAAAAAGGATCCGGTCTTCGATCTAAAACCTTTACCTGACGATCTTAAATATGCTTACATTGATGATAATAAAATATATCCTATCATTAGTTCTAAACTTTCAGGGAAGGAAGATGAAAGATTATTGGAAGTATTGAAGAAACACCGAGGAGCTATAGGCTATACTCTGGATGATTTAAAGGGGATTTCTCCTACTATATGTCAGCACGCTATCAATATAGAACCAGATGCAAAGCCAGTGGTAGAGCATCAACGTTGTTTAAATCCTAAGATGAAGGAAGTGGTAAGAAACGAGATATTAAAACTCCTTGATGCTAGTATTATTTATCCAATTGCTGATAGTGAATGGGTTAGTCCTGTTCATTGTGTCCCTAAAAAAGAGGGAGTTACCGGTGTGCCTAATGATAATGATGAGCTTATTCCCCAAAGAATAGTAGTAGGTTATAGGATGTGCATTGATTTCAGAAAAGTTAACAAAGTTACTATGAAAGATCATTACCCACTTCCTTTTATTGATCAAATGTTAGAAAGGTTGTCTAAAAAGAACCATTTTTGTTTTCTTGATGGATACTCAGGGTTTTCTCAAATTGCTGTTAAACAACAAGATCAAGAAAAAACTACTTTTACGTGCCCTTATGGATCCTATGCTTATAGACATATGCCTTTTGGTTTGTGTAATGCTCCTGCTACTTTTCAAAGATGCATCTCTGCTATCTTTCATGGTTTTTGTGAGGAAATTGTGGAAGTATTCATGGATGATTTTTCTATCTATGGAACTTCTTTTGATAATTGTCTGCACAACCTTGATAAAGTTTTGTAGAGATGTGAAGAAACTAATCTTGTTCTTAATTGGGAGAAATGCCACTTCATGGTCAATGAAGGGATTGTCCTCGGACATAATATTTTTGAAAGAGGCATAGAAGTTGATAGAGCTAAAGTTGAAGCAATTGAGAAAATGCCCTGTCCAAGAGATGTCAAAGGTATTCGTAGTATCC
This sequence comes from Avena eriantha, assembly GCA_910589775.1. Taxonomy (NCBI): domain Eukaryota; kingdom Viridiplantae; phylum Streptophyta; class Magnoliopsida; order Poales; family Poaceae; genus Avena; species Avena eriantha. The sequence goes on from OU342745.1 coordinate 118,357,250, forward strand.
TTGGTCATGCTGGTTTCTATAGTAGGTTTATTAAAGATTTCTCTAAGATATCAAAACCCCTCACTAATCTTCTTCAAAAGGATGTACCCTTTGTTTTTGATGATGATTGTAAGGAAGCTTTTGAAACTCTAAAGAAGACTTTAACTACTGCTCCTATTGTTCAACCACCTAATTGGAGCTTACCCATTGAAATCATGTGTGACGCTAGTGATTTTGCTGTAGGTGCTGTCCTTGGGCAACAAATAGATAAAAAGTTAAATGTTATCCATTATGCTAGTAAGACTCTTGACGCTCCTCAAAAGAATATTGATACTACTGAAAAAGAGTTCTTAGCTGTTGTCTTTGCTTGTGATAAGTTTAGACCTTATATTGTTGAATCAAAAGTTACCATTCATACTGATCATGCTGCTTTTAAGTACCTTATGACGAAGAAAGATGCTAAGCCTAGGCTTATTAGATGGGTGCTGCTCTTACAAGAGTTTGACCTACATATTGTAGATAGGAAAGGTGCTGAAAATCCTGTTGCTGATAATTTATCTTGATTGGAAAACATCTCTTTTGATCCTATGCCTGTTAATGATAGTTTCCCAAATGAACAGTTGGCTGCAGTAGGGGTAAGCTCGCGAGGAAGCCCTTGGTATGCTGATTATGCTAGCTTTATTGTCTCCAAGTATTTGTCTCCAACTTTTACAGCTCAGCAAAGAAGGAAGTTCTTTTATGATTTGTGGCATTATTTTTGGGATGACCCACATTTATATAAAGAAGGAGTAGATGGTATTATGCGAAGATGCATTCTAGAATATGAACAAAAGGAGATATTGCAGAAATGTCATGGTAGTGCCTATGGAGGACATCATGCGGGAGATAGAACCACACAGAAGGTGCTACAATCAGGGTTTTACTGGCCTACCCTTTTTAAAGATGCAAGAAAATTTGTCTTATCATGTGATGAGTGCCAACGAGTTGGTAACATTTCTAGACGCAATGAGATTCCTATGAATTACTCTCTAGTCATCGAACCATTTGATTGTTGGGGATTCGACTTTATGGGTCCTTTTCCCCCTTCAAAAGGTTATACCCATATTCTTGTTGCTGTTGACTATGTTACTAAGTGGGTAGAAGCCATACCTACAAAAAGTGTTGATGGGGAGACCTCTTTAAAAATGCTTAAGGATATTATCTTTCCTAGGTTTGGAGTGCAATGTATCTTATTACTGATGGAGGTTCTCATTTCATTCATGGTGGTTTTAGAAAGACCCTTGCGAAATATGATGTTAATCATAGAATTGCTTCAGTTTATCATCCCCAAACTAGTGGACAAGTAGAGCTATCAAATAGAGAAATTAAATCCATCTTGCAAAAGACTGTTAGTAGATCTAGAAAAAATTGGGCTAAAAAGTTGAATGATGCTTTATGGGCTTATAGGACTGCCTATAAAAATCCTATGGGAATGTCTCCTTACAAAATAGTTTATGGGAAAGCTTGCCACCTGCCTTTAGAACTAGAACACAAAGCTTATTGGGCAGTAACTTAATAGAGACTGCAAACTTGCTGGTGAGAAAATATTATTTGACTTAAGTTCGTTGGATGAATGGAGGAGTAAAGCATATGAGAATGCTAGACTCTTTAAGGAAAAAGTTAAAAGATGGCATGACAGGAGAATTCTTAAGAGAGAGTTCCATGTTGGTGTGAAAGTTCTATTATATAGGTCTTGTCTCATACTTTTTGCAAGGAAACTACTTTGAAAATGGGATGGACCTTTTGTTATCGAAGAAGTATATCATTCAGGTGCAATAAAAATTTCTTCTTTAAAAGATTACACTACACAAGTGATGAATGGTCAGCGACTCAAGCACTATATTGCTGGAGATTCTTACAATGAAGATATTGATGCTATTCAAATAGTAACTCCAGAAAATTTTATCAAAGACCAAATTTAGAGACCTGCAGAGTCTGTTTTCGAATAGGTAATAGTTCTGGTAAGAAAAGTGCGCGAAGAATCTGTTGAGTTATATTTTTGCAGTTTTTATCCAACAAGGAAAGCTACGAAGCGAAAGAGGGACGGAAACGGAGCCAGGGTGGCTCACACCACCCCTGGCGCGGGCCGTCCTGGCTGCGCTAGCAGGTGGTGTGGCCACTGATGGCCCAAAATTTATCGAGCTCGTTGGGGAACCCCAAGAGGAAGGTAAAATGAACACAACAGCAAGTTTTCCCTCAGTTATGAAACCAAGGTTATCAATCTAGTAGGAGGCAAGGAAACACCTCCAAGGTGTTGCTAGCTGAACTTTGGCAGGGTGCACTACCGATGCTAGCAGCAACGTGGAAACCTGCACAACACAACCACATAACTTTGTCCCCAACTTAGAGTGAGGTTGTCAATCTCACCGGTTTTGCTGAAAACAAAGGATTAAACATATTGTCTGGAAGAAAGTAATTGCTTCAAGAAAGTAAACAGAAAGCAGTAAACAGTTGATTGAAGATTGATGGTAAAAGAAAGGACCGGGGTCCATAGTTCACTAGTGGCGGCTCTCCTTCAGATAGATGACATGTTGGGTGAACAAATTACAGCGCGGCAATTGACAAACATCGAGAAAGCAATATGCATATACTACTCATCTTGACTGCTTTGAGACTTGATTGGGCATTACAACATTATACATAGACCGTAATCCAACTGCATCTATGACTAATAATCCACCTTCAGGTTATCATACGAATCCCCTCCAGTATTAAGTTGCAAGCAACAGATAATTGCATTACGCACTGCCTATAAAGTAAACAATAAGATTGTTCTATGAACAAAGGATTGTTGTTTTCTCCCTAGTAGAAACAACACATCTAGTACCTTAGAGATTTCTGTCACTTCCCCAGATTACTAGAGGCATGAACCCACTATCGAGCATAAATACTAACTCTTGGAGTTGCTAGCATCTACTTGGCCAAGATAGCTACTAACAACGGAAAGCATGCAAGATCACAAATAACAAAGACATGATAGAATCAAGAATCAATCTGGAATAGCATCTCAATATCCATCGGATCCCCGCAAACACAACATGTAGGAATTACAAATAGATGATCTTGATCATGAACGGAGCTCACAAGATCTAAACATGATAGCACAAAGGAGGAGAACCAGCCATCTAGCTACTACATGGACCCGTAGTCCAAGGATGAACTACTCACGTATCACACCGGAGGCTTGCATGGTGATGAAGAAGGTCTCCAGGGTGAATTCCCCTCTCCGGCAGGGTGCCGGGAAGAGCTTCAGATCCCTCCCGATCTAGGGATGGAGATGACGGCGGCTACAGACTCTTTCGTGGAATTTTGATCGGGTACTTAGGGTTTCTGTATCGGAGGCATCTTATAGGCGAAAGGGGAGGCCAAGGGGGTGTCGGAGGCGGCCAGACCACCCCCTGGCGCGGGCCAGGCTGGGCCACGTTGCCAGGTGGTGTGGCGGCCCCCTGGCCCCTCTCCGTCTCGTACTCTGGCTCCTTGTGTCCCACGGTGAAAAACTGACTTTGGCTTTTGTCCTGTCCAATTCCGAGAATATTCATTTTCTCACTTCCCTGGAACCAAAAATAGCAGAAAATAGGCAGCTGGCACTGTGGCTCTTGTTAATAGGTTAGTCCAAGAAAGTGTATAGAAAGTACTCCAAAGTTGGAACAAAACATAAGAAAGTAGATAAAACCAAGCATGGAACATCAAAAATTATGGATACGTTAGCAACATATCAGCCACCTCGGACTCCGTCTCCGACCCGTTTTCTCCCAGTACCTTCCTTTTGTTGTCAAAATTCATAATATATAATCCCCGGATCCCACGAGGTTCGTATATCGTGTTCTCATCGTGTTTTCGTTTCAATCTATTTCTGCCAGGAACTATTCTTAAAGTTTAGAAGCACAATGGTCTCCGCCAAGGATAAGGGAAAGGAGCCTGCGGAGGAGGATCCCTAAGACCCCGGGAAGGAGAAGGAGACCGATGAAGAGGTGGCAAAGAAATGCCAGCATCCCGACACCGCCAGTACCATTGCAAGCATTAGAGTGGTGGCAAACCCTGGCAGGATCAAAAGGACTGCACGGATGTCAACTGGAGGGAAGCCTCCGCGTCATTGCTTGGCTCCACAGTCACCTTCTCCACGCACCAAGAATCCCTTCCATACCCTTATCAATGAGCATCAATTCCATAATATGCCCAAAGAGAAACTACCCTCCAATTGGGATATGCCTCGTTCTAACCATGCAGGAAAAGAAGACTTCAAGGAGGAAGAGTGGGGCAAGAATCGTATGAGCTGGGATTCACAACCTGACATGATCATGCACCGCATCGAGCACAACTCAGAGTTGATTCGTACTCTCACCTTCGAGATTGAGGACTTGAGGAAATTGATCAAAAAGATCATCGAGAGAAAACCACCACCACCGAAGGAGTTATTCATCATCAGGTTTTGGCATCCCCATGGTTGGTTCCAAGCTTGGGGGAGTGACGCGGTATCACATCATTATCTTCTATCTTTTTACCTTTTTAGTAGAGTCATATCATGAATAGAGAAGTTATCATGTAGGATGGTTTGCATTATGGAAGTGTCGCCCTCTCGTTAGATATCTATGTATCCCTTGGTGTGAGTTGCCTTTATGGAATATTAATGAGAAGTTCTATCATTTACTCTTTGCATATCTTATAGTAGTTTTCAATTTCTGTTATATGATTAATCTTGTTATTAGTATTGGTATCACTTTGGGATCATTGAGTAAATTTAGTTGGTTTTGGAAAACCTGGCTCGGTCAGTAACAACACTATTTTGAGAATTGAATGAAAAAGATAAAAGTACTTTTAAAGAAATATAATTTCATCATCTTTCTTTCTTGATTTGCTCATAAGTTTAGTATTCTCTAGTTAAGATCTTTTGTGCTTCCAAGGAAGATTGCATGTTTGGTTTATCACTTGTATGTTTGTTTGTTTCCTTCAACTCTTATGCTTGCTACCCAGCCTTGCTAGCCAAAAACCTGTACTGAGAGGGAATGCTTCTCGTGCATCCAATCCTTAAACCAAAACCTATGGCATTTGTGTCCACCATACTACCTGCTAGCACTATTGCTATTCCAAGTAAATTCATGTTTTTATCTACCTTACGAATTAAACTTGTTATGTGAAAATTAGTTATTAAAGCTCTCACGAACTTGATGGCACACTTTACTTTCTTGCACTTAATAAACTTGAACCATTGTGCCCATCTATGTTGCGTATATGCTTGCGCTTTGTAAGTTGTGAATTAGCAAAACCATGCTGTCATGGGGAACTCTTTCAACATTGCACTTGTACATTGTACCCAGTTGATATCATGCTCTTTTGTTTATGGATGTCGTCGGTGTGAAATGAAAGGGGATCTTGTAAGTCCATGGAGTTATGTATGTGTGTTAGAGAAACGCATGGGCCGCTGGTCTAATCCATGCCTAATCATGGTGGAAATCTGCAACGTAACCATATGAGCAATCTATGAAGCATTCTTCTTATAAAAAGAGATAGAGATTGAGAAAAAAAAGAAAAAAAAGGAGATGAGAAAAGAGGAAAGAGAGAAAAAGCACTATTTTCCCATGGTAAATAAGAAGATTGCAGAGATGCTCGTTGTCTGCTTGCCTTGTCATTTTGTTATGGGGATTCTTCCGTATCATTGGGCAAGGGGTACCCCGTTGGCGGTTCTCTATGATACACATATACTTCCTATGACAAGAACTTACCGGTAACTAAACTTGAGTAGCATGAGGAGCCGCCCTCGTATTCAAGGGACATGGGATTTTCAACTTACAACTTGTCAAGCATATCCTCATATTTGATCACTTTAACCTTAATCACGTAAATATGCCTATGATAGGGGCAATGAGAGCTGAAAGCTAATAAGTATCATAATTTTTGGAAGCTCTTTATGAAACTTGAAATCCCTGCTTCCCTCTGCGAAGGGCCTATCTTTTACTTTTTAGTTGAGTTCGTAAACCTATTCCCTTCTGTCTCAAGCAAGTATTTTGAGTTGTTGTGTTTCATTCATTCATATGATGATTTGTTCAATCATGTTTCTTATGTTCCTTGTTTTGCACATTGCTCTTATCTTAGTGAGTACTACTTTGAAAGCTATCTTTGAAAACCCTGTATGTGTGAACTCCTGCAAATTGTCAACTATTCTTCGACCAAGAGCTAAGTTTGCCATTACCAATTATGATTTACTTTATGTATCTTTATTGTGTTTCCTTTACTTATTGCAAGTTAAGTTATATAATAGTGGGTTGTATTCTATTGTGATTTGTGCATTGATGAATGTGATGCTCTTGTCCGTATTCTTTTATTGACTCTTCACTCCATAAACCTGAGGTCATGTTTATTGAGCTCAGTTTTCACTTGGGGACAAGCGAAGTCTAAGATTGGGGGGAGTTGATACGTCCATTTTGCATCACTATTCTATATGATAATTTACTGTTATTCATTGATATATTTCATATTAAGAGATGATACTTATGTTATTTCATGTATTTTTGCATGGGTGATGACTTTTGGAGCATGGGTGTGCCAAACTTCTGTGGCGCATATAGACATATGCGCCACGGAAGGTTGATGGGACCAAGCAGCAAAAAAAGCGGGAGAAACTTCTGTGGCGCATGTGTCCATATGCGCCACAGAAAGTGATGTTTCTGTGGCGCATATAGGTGTATGCGCCACAGAACAAGCATATAGGGGGGAAAAATAGATCCCCCCCGTGGATCGCCTTTTCAGTTTTGTAAAAAATAAACAAAAATGATAGAACTTCAAAAAAATAATTCCTTTGAGTTGTAGATCTAGACAAAATTGAAAAACATGAATTTCGATGTATTTTGCAAAAATAGGTCATGGCACGGGTAAAATGGTCTAACTTTGGCATACGATGTCAGAAAAAAAATCTTTAACCTATCAAAATGATCGTCTCGAAATTTTCTACTCGATTTCAACGGCTTTTGGCAGACAGAAGATTTTTTCCTGCAACAGAATAAAAAAAGGGGGAGAAACTTCTATGGCGCATTTCCCCCATATGCGCCACAGAAGGCTTGGGCAGGATTCAAAATTTGAATCCCACCGGCGCCCTTCTCCCTCCCTTTTTTCCTTTTTTCTCCCCCTCTTCCACTTCTTCTCCCCTCCCCACTTCTCCTCCCCTCCCCACTTCTCCTTCTCCTCCTCCTCCCTCCTCCTCCTCCACCACCACCAACTCCGGCAACCTCCGGTGACCTCCTCCTCCACCACCAACTCCGGCGACCTCCTCCTCCTGCACCACCACTTCGGCGACCTCCTTCTCCTCCTCTTCACCACCAACTCCGGCGACCTCTCCTCCTCCTCCTCCACCACCACCAACTCCAGCAACCTCCTCCTCCACCACAACTCCAGTAACCTCCCTCCTCCTCCACCACCACCCACCAACTCCGGCAACCTCCTCCTAGCCCTCCTGCAGCCACCACCACCACCACCAACTCCGGCCAGATCTAGATCTGGCCCGGTTTTTTTTTGAAATCTGAAAAAACTTTATGGCGCATATGGCCAATTTGAGATCTGGCCCGCCATTTTTTTTAATTTTGGAAAAAAAACCTTCCGTGGCGCATATTGGGCCATATGCGCCACTGAAGTTTGAGACTTCTGTTGTGCATTTCGAATGCACCACAGAAGATAGTTATCACTAGCGAGGTATCAGTGGCGACTAGGAAATGCGCCACGAATATTGAAAAAGGTGCGCCACTGATAAGCTGTTTCCTAGTAGTGGAAATTCGCGAAGATCAGAAAATCCGGGAAGATAAATGGAAAATTCTATTTTTCCAGAAGATGAAGATTGCCAGAAGGGGAGTGGAGATGGGCCACAGGGGGCCCACACCACCCCTTGGCGCGGGCAGCCCTAGGCCGCGCCAGCAGGTGGTGTGGCCACTCTGGCCCACTCTAGGCTCTTCCCTTTGGCGTAATGTGATCCCCCACAGAACCCTAATACCGAGGGAGGCAACCACTGAAAGATTCCGCTGCCTCTGTGGGGCGGAAAACTACAGAGAGAGAAATATCTCTCTAGTAGACAAAATTCTTCTGCCGAGGGAATTTATTCTCAGAGAGGGGAGATCGTCACACCATCAACACCACCATCAAGCTGGACTTCATCATCATCATCATCACCATCATCATCCTCCACTAGCACCATCATCACCACTCCATACCGCTGTAAACATTGGGTTGAATCTTGCATAGTTCTTAGGGGAAACTTTCCCGGTTGTTGATTACTCCTTGTAGTTGATGCTACTGAGGTGAACCATTGAATTATTGTTTATGTTCAGATTGTTACATATCATTATTTCATCTATGATCTTGATCCATATGATGTCTTGTGAGTAGTGTCGTTTAGTTTTTGAGGATATGGGAGAAGTCATGTTGTTAGTAGTGGAATTGTGTTGAGAAAGATTCAATGGTTTGATATTTAAGTTGTGGTGTATTTTTTCTAGTGGTGTCATGTGAACGTCGACTACATGACACTTCACACCTATATGGGCCTAGGGGAATGCATTGTGTATTTGGCTACTAATCGTAGGGGTTGCCAGAGTGACAGAAACCTAAACCCCCGTTAGGAAAGCTTTGCACAAGGGATGTCAGGGTCTTAGAGTTTAAAGTTGTGGTTAGGTTTCTACCTTAATTACTTGCTTGTACCCTTGTGAGTGTCCAACCCCATACACAAAATGTTCCGCTGGAACCAGTTCAGCTGCTTCACCTCACGAGCATAAGGAGGCACGGGGGGCCTACGTGCTCTAGCACGGGCATCCCTCATGAAGCCCTCAGAAGCAGAAGATGGATGAGAGATCTTCCTCGCCTTACTGTATATCTTCTTGGCCTTATGCACAACATCAATGTGAAACTCCCTAGTGGGAAGCAAGTGCTTGATCAACATCATAATATAAGGCGCATACAGGATGGAGAGCCTATTGAACATTCCATCAGTCAACTCATGTAGATGAAATCCATCACATCCAGCTTGTACTCAACGGATTCATCTTCACAGGAGGCAACCTCATGAGAAAAGGTAAGAAGCTGAACCAAGTGACCACAAATACTATCATTGTTTCCCCCACTTGGTGTGATATAGTCATGGACAATGCCCACCAAGCTAGCAAAAAGAGGTGAGAGACCAGCAAAGGAGCCCAAATATCATTGCCAACTGTGCAAGGAGAGAGAACAACATCTTTGTTGGGCTTGAGTTGAGTAATGATGCGATAGCCAATAGCATGGTCCCTGTTGCGGAAGGGATATCCAAGCACCTCAGCAAAGGTCCGAAAATCAGTTTGCATTGGAATGTCACGGGTCATCCACTTCATGGTGGGTACTTGTCGCCACAAATGACCAAAGTGGATAAGAATTGCTTCACCACCTCGGAGTCATAGGAACACTGAAGGGCCATGAGATGGTGTAGCCCCATCCACCCAGTCACCTCCATGGCATCAGCAAGTTGAGGCTTCTCCATAGCCTCAGCAATGATCATAGGATGCATAGGGGCGAATCTTCAGCAAAACATAGACATCTTCATAAATAGACTTTTGGTCAGCACACCAAAATCGGGAGTCACCAAGCTCAGTATCTTGCTCAGATTCTGCATACAGATCACGATG